>VFFE01006966.1:48784-185457 GCA_008921705.1 Burhinus oedicnemus | reverse complement strand
AAAAAAAAAAAAAAAAAAAAAAAAGAAAAGAAAAGAAAAGGAAAAAAAAAGGAATGGCGAGGAACCCCAAAACAACAAACCCGCAGACTTTTAAAATTGATAATATATACTGTAACTGTTGAAGTATAAAATTCTACCATGATTTTCTTTAATTCCTTTATTTTAATTCTTTAATAAATACTGTGATTTTACTGAAAACACAAATGGGGCTTAAAATTGGAGTGGTTTGTGTGAAGTACAGCTCTTCTTTGAGGCTCAGGATTTCTTGCTTAAAATACACAGTTTGTGTTTGAGGGGTGCTTGCTTTAGGATGAAGGAATTCCTTATGTTCAAGCATAAAAATAAAGTAAGGATACTGCTTTAGTGAAACAGTACTCCATTTTATAAAAGTGTAGCAACGTATTTCTTCCTCCCCTTGTTCTAAACTCACTGAACCACAACTGTTAACAGTTTATATCGGTGATCAGTAAATAATTAAATTTGTGTTCTAGGAAAGGAACTCGGGGATATACTTAGGCCCCCAGAAATTAGCAGTAGAAATACTGAGACTGGGAGCCATAGGAAGTCCTGTGCATAATCACAAATGCTCCACAGTTAAAAAATACAAGATATATTAGTAAAAAAATAAAAAGAAAGATATATTAATTACTGTGTTTGTTTCTACATCTTCCTTATCTCAGTATTTTTAAGAACAGATTCAACTTTGAAATATACAGAAAAAGCTCACTGTTCCCACATATATTTGCCTTTTTTAGAATATATTTTTGCATAGCTTACAATGTAAAATAATGAATTTCAGTCTGAAAAGACAATTATTTGAGAACATCCTAAGAACAATGCTGCTTATGAATAAAGTGCAGTGTTACATTCAATATTACATCATTACAGTAACACCAAATTAAATGTTTGCTATCTTATATTGTGAATCTGATTTCCCAGATAGTGGGGTGGTATTCAAACTTTATCCAGCCTGCCTTATTTATTATCATCACACAACACAGAGACTTTCACTGTGAAACTGGAAAGATATTATCATTTATTATTACTGCTAACTAAAACTTAAATTACTTCCATAGTCTCCAAAATTGTTGACATTTACTGATATTTCTTCAAGTTTTGTACCTATGAATACAAATTAGTTGGAGGTTTTTTGAAAGTCAAGCCAGTATCCAGTCAAATACTGTAAATTAATAATAATAAATGTTATATTCTGTCTTTTTTTTTTGCTACAATTTTAGCTGAAAACTTCATATACTTCTATTGCACTTTGCAAGGATAAAAATATTTTTACGTCTAAATTTGGATATTTGATTTGATGGCAATGGGAAGACTAATAACTTGAATTATCATTTTAAGTAGGAGTGACTGATTTTCCTCACAGAACCAAAAATGTATTACAGGATTATTTATGAGCTTTAGAATATTTTTTTCCCTCAGGTATTTTTCAGTGTATATCCTAATTTTAAATTAAAGGAAGACAGAAGCAATGGGTTAAAGCCTGTGCTATCATCAGCTTTGTACTGGCCACAGGTGTATGAAGCACACTGATTTATTTTGAACTGTGGTTGCTTTGGGGGCTGCTGTTTTGTATTCCTTCGCAACTCATGGCTGCTGCTAAGGTATCTTCTGAAAGCGATTCTGCGATGTGCAGGTGGCAGCAGCCCTTCTGCATCCCAGGCAGTAAGATTCGGAAAAACAGCTGAAGGAATAGCTTTGGTCACTAGGTTGGTGCCTGACGGAGGTGTAGTAGCCTGGCCAGAGTAATAATCTGATCCTGATTCACAGTCTTCCTTCAAAGAAGAAAAAGGAAAGAAATTCTTGCAATTTTTAGCACTTAGGTTGAGTTGCATTGATACCTCTAGAAGATTTAATTGCGAATTAGTATGTAGTTTATTAAGACTTAAGATGCACTTAAAAACATTTGCAAGAACTTCATTTGTTTGTTCCCTCATGTGTAAATCAAACTGAATTGTAATGAAAGTAAATGTAAATGTATGCAAAGGGTAGCCATGCTCTTAATGAAGACACAATGTCCAATTAGTTTGAGGATAATGACATTTCAGAGTTTTACAAGTGGTGGTTTTCAGAGGAAGGGCAGTGAAATATTTAATGAATTGTCGTTATTTATAAACTACATTAAAACAGATTTTCCATCACAGCCAGAGAAAAGGTAAATATAGCACAGTATGTTTCACAGTTGTCCTCATTATCAATTAATTATTTTAATCTCTTAAGCCAAAGATAGCAGGTTGATGTACTGCTTTTGCCATTTTTGAGTGCTCTGTAAAAGTAATGTGTTTACTAGTCAGGAAGAATCTTCTTTTGACTTCAGTGGCTATGATGAAAATGTACAGATCAGGGATAAATCATCGTATGCATTCATATTGTCACTGAAGCCAGTGGAGACCTATGGAACAGAGGATATCATCTACTCAAATAATAATGGTGTCATTATTTAGAGTTTCAAAGAATTGAGTGTTCATCTCCACAACAGCCAAGAGCTGCGTCCCCTTTCTTCACCACGTGATGACTTTTTAACTTCAGTTTCTGAAACAGGATTGAACGTTGCCAGCTTAGACCTTTGCTTACTTTTTTTTTATCACCTTCATCCATTGCTTGTACTTACTGTCAACAGTGGATTATCTTTTTTTAATGTCAATATAGTCTGCATCAACAGACAGGATACCTTGTTTGCAGAAGGTAGCAACCTGAGCTGAGCAATAGAGAACAAGCTAAACAGTGTGAACAGAAGACTTTATGTATACCCGGCGTACAATGAAGTAAATAAGTTGCAAACCAAAAAGTATTATGAACAGTCTTTTTTCCCCTGAGTATCTAAGAAGCTCTTTACGATAAATGTAAATAGGACTCTAAAGCAAATGAGAGGCAAGAACAATGCACATTTGCAGTTAACTGCTAGAAGTTTCTATAAAATGTTTATGGTTTTGTTCTGCCACCTATTCCATTTAATTTACTTTTCTGTAGTTCAAGAGATTCAACTGTTGTAGTCAAGTTCTAGGATCTTCTCTTCAAAAGAAGTCAGGAGGAGAATGTAATTTGTACAACACGGTTTTAAGTTTATATTGTCTTTTACTTTGGAAACTCTTGCAATAATTTCTTGGAACAGAGCTACCTCTGGTTGTAAGCACGCCAGCTATCACTTGAAGCATGCACGTTATGGTTTCTTGCTTTAAATCAGTAGATTAATTTTGGTTGGTTTAAAGTGCACTCTTGTAATTAATCTACTAGTATTTGTTTTAAAAACCTATGCTGGATGTTTTGAAAGGGTATTTATCCTTAGGCAAGAAGAATATTGGAATTTTTGTCTGTTCTGTCAACGTTAGAGATGAACTTTGGCTTTTAAATCTTTTAAAAGTAAACGTTTTCTGACACTTCTGCCAGTTCATTCCATGAGTTTTCTTATTGCTGTCAGTAGGACTTAAACATATTTTAATGCAAATAATTATCCCACTGTTTTGAACTGCGAAATTGTTTAGCAAGATAAAATAGGCTAAAGATATGCAGGCCCTCTTATCTCTGTTAATTTGGTGAACGCTTTTTGATCACGTCCACCCTCACTTCCATAGGATGTTAAGTGACAGAGCTGTGCAGATCATTCTTTTCTTAACATACACCCACATACTTTCTTTCATAGGAGCTAAATAATATCAAATTTAAGAACTGTCAGGTAGGAAAACAAGAAAAGGCAAAGAATGGTTAAGTGAAATAAGGGAAAGTGTATCCTCACTTCGCGCTGTACAGGCAATTACCTACCCCTTGCCTGCAGACCTGCAGCTGGCCACGAATAGCAGCAGGACCTGGTTGTCAGTCGGCTCCAGAGCACCTTTGGCGCAGGCTGCGTGCCTTGAGGAGTTCACAACCCCAGGCAAAAAGAAAAGGTGGAGGAGAAATGTAAATGAAAAAACTGTGCAATGAATATACCGTCACTTCTCTTTTGTCATTGGATAGAGGAGAAGGTCAGGTATCTCCACTGGCTGCTGAAACCATGTCACTAGTTACCAGATTCCCAGCAGGTATCGCAGAAGAGTGAAGATTCATTGCAGAATCTGTAGCCTTAAACATTTGAGTGAGAATGTTCTTTCTGGCAGGCAGGTGTCCTCTAACTTAACTTTAGCTTCTCCTTCCTTCTCAGGATGTGTGTTGCCTGTTCCTTTTGGGAAGAGCAGACTTGCTTATTCAGGATAACGTACTTCTAATTGAACAGTAGAGCTTTGGTTTTTCCACCCCTAGAATTACCATTTCTAATGACTGTTGTTATCTGCTGAATTCCTCTCTAGATTTTAACAACAGCAAACTAAACATGCTAACTAACAGCAGTGTGGGTATATTACGGACCAAAAAGAGCAATTAGTCAGGGAATACCTAAGTCAGAAATCAAAATTAAAAAATAATTGTATGGATTAAAAATCACGTCAGTAGAGGAAGATGGCTGAATGTTTCTGAGAGTCAGCCATTCAAACCGCAGAGGATTTTCACTGTATTTTGAAGCAATAAGGGATTAAAGTTGGTCCTTGGCCTTCAGTTCTACAGAGCACATTTTGATTCTTCTCACTGATGAATGAAAGCCTGGCAAGAAGTACAACGTTCCATAAATACAGAAGTCATCCTAAACAGCTATATTCCCTAGGGTCTGATCTTACAAAGGCTTAAATGTATGGATATATGTGGACCTAAATGCACTGCTCAGTTACTGCTAGCACAGCATTCATGCAGCTGAGCTTCCGGTTATGCAGTGATATTAATATCAAAATCACAAATAGTTTCAATTGAAAAACAAAACAAGCAAATAATTTCTCCCTGTTAAATTTATATTTGGGAGGTCGCTGAGCGCTTTTATGGATTTTCTTGGGGGTGGGAAAAGTTGTGTAGGTTAGAGATTGGCACAAAACTTGAAATAAGCAAAGTCTTTTTCAGATAAGTGACAGTTCTCTGGATGCTATTAAGCTGTGAACAGTAGGTCTTTTCAATAATCACTGTGATTCATTTTCATATTGTGGTTTTTTTTAATAATAGTATCTTTTAAAAGCTTGCTGAACAGTAGGCTGCACCAGCATAACTTTTGGTGCAGAAGGAAAGGTTTCACGCACGGAGTCTTAGATAATTTACCTGAAATTGATTTGCACAGCTCAATAAAACCATAAGAAAACTGTAGCAGCTCAGATCACAGGTTCATTTAGCACCAAATCTCATCTCTGACCATGGCTGATAGTGAAACTGGAAAAAGAGTTTAAGAATGGGGCAAGCATATAGTAATGTTTCCCACATTGATTGTCCGAGTCTCCACAGTTTTATGGCTGACATATTTTTTGACTGGGAGTGGTATTTCTGTGTTTAATAACTTCAGTGGATTTTTCTTCCAGGAATTCTTCCCCTCCACCCTGTGTGAACTTTGAGTTACGGCAGTGAGTTCTGCAGTTTAAGTATGTGTTGTATGAGGAAGTACCACTTGATTGGTTTTTCTTCTCCCCCCTCCAAGCCTACTGCCCACTGGCCTGGTTTCTCTATTAGAAATATTTCATCTTTCCCACATTGCCCTTCTCATTGCATATCATAGCCCTCCAAATATTTATCTTTCCGCTTAAAGAGTCTATTTAACTGGTTCTCCCATAGGGCGTGTTCCATATCTTTGCTCGTTCTTGTTGCCCTTCCATATATCTTCTAGTTTTACTAGATCCCGTTTGCAATGAGAGACAGAACTGCACACAGTATTCAGTGTGTGCATTGCGGATTTATACAAGTGTTATGTTTTCTTTTTCATTCTCTGGTCTTTTTCTAATAATTCATAACATCATTTGCTTTTTCTCAAACGCCAAGTTGATATCTTTATAGAATTACAGTACGTTACTTTATAATTGCAGGAGAGCTTGAACACAGTTGCAGGTAAGAGGAATATGCATGAAGGTCTCTGTACCGACATTAGCAGAGCCCAAAGGGTACTGTTAATGACAATTATCCTTATTCTTCTCTGGTATTTTCAGATCTGTCACACATTTTGACTAGTTTGTTCAAAAAATCCATTGCATTCAATTTTTTATTCTTTCATGTGTAATGACATGTCTTCTCATTTGCTATGCTGCCATGTGTGCCTTATGAAAAAGCATTTTTTAAATTATCTGCCATGACTAATATTTTCTTCTGTGCAGAAGGAGAACACACTTCATTTTTGTTCTTAAAATGGAAAAGAAATTGGTCTTCAGCCTGATTTTGGAGAGGCAATGTTTACAGTACCAGGAAGGACATTTGTGCTTCCAAATCTGCTCATCATTCCTTAATCGTTTGTTACGGTTTGCCTGATTTAGCAGAAAAGAAGACCATTGTTTGGAACCCTTCTCATTAGAGAAATAAAATGTTTAAAAATACCAAAATGCCACTTTTTTTTTTCCTTGCAGCTCCTAATGCTGTGTGTCATTGAAAGAGAATGTTTTGAACTTTTTGATCTCCCTTGGGGAAACACTGCAAGTAGCAGAATTTTGTTATTTTTATGTCAATTTAGGTCTTACATGATTCAGCACTTGTGGTTTATGGGAAAAAGAGTTGTAGATTATGATTAAAGGAGCAAAAATAGTATGGAGTGGCTACTAGAGGAGGCATCCTTTTACCATTAGAATATTTTCTGGATTGGCTTTTCTTCGTTTTTAAATCTCTACCTCTTTTACTTATATTTTCTCTATCAGTTGTCACTAGGAGAATAGTTCAATTCTGTTTCATTTTTCAACTTTTTAAACAGTACAAATAATTAAGAACAAGTTGCTATAGGATCTTGATAATACTAAATACTAAATCTGTGCATTTAAATCTGTCAAACATGGTTGTCTCCAATAGGCCAACCAGTCATCTGCTTCTGGCAGCCTCTCAGGAATTAACAGAAAATCTCTGGGGAAGGGAATGCAAGAGAATACAGGGTGCAAAAAAACTGCTTGTAGCGCAGGAAAAATTTTTTGTTGTAGTAATGGACCACAACCAATAAGTTAACTCATTCTGGGATGCATTAACAAGGCTGTTGAACAAAAAGACGTGAAGTGATTATGCTGTTCTGCTTGGCACTGGTGAGCCCTCAGCTGGGGTATTGTGTTGAGTTTTGGGAACTGAACTTGAAAAAAAAGGTACACAAATGGAGTCCAGAGGAGAGTATCAAGCGTAAGAGGAGATGAAGAAAACTGGGTATATTTACTCTTGAAAAGTGAACACTCCAAGTTGAAGGGGAAAGGGAGCCAAATACAATTTTTAGTATTTAAAAAGCTGTAATTACATACTCTCATGCCTGCCTTTCAGAGAGAGGAAATGAGCTTGAGGAGAGGAGAATATTCCTCTCTTCTGTGTTGTATGGTAGTCCCTGTGTTCAGGATAATCTACAACAGTGAATTTAAGGATCACAATCTCACAAATACACTGAGATATGACTGCCCAGTTTCAGGCACTGTATTTTCAGTGACATGGATCACCTCATGCGCAAGTTAAAAACTTCTGAAAATCTGGAAAACTTTGGAAGATACGAGGTCTTGTCAGTTGGTCTTTCACATTTGCCACTCTCCTTTCTGTTTGCGAAGGTCCTCTGGGCATGTTGGTTGAAAGCCCCTGGGACTTCTCTTCCAAAGCTAAAGCTTCTGTAAGCATGTCTTGAATTAATCTAGAGACGTCATTAGTTATCTACCTGACTTGTCGTGTCCTTGTTGTGTAAACAGGCATGAGAATTCCTCTCAAATAGTGCATGTTCTTCCAGGGTGCAATTCGGGCAGTGTATCAGACTATAATAGAGTATGCAAAGCTATCTTGTGCTTCCGCATATTGATTGTTTTAAATCTAAATCCTGGCAAGATGCAGATGGTTCTGTTCTTCTGGTGGAGAATTATCCACATCTCCTAATCAGAAGAGGCCTAACATTTTCTTTTCCTAAAAGCAGAAAAAATGGCTGGGGGAAGTAATGCTGTCAGGAGTATTATCTCTAAAGGCTCAAAGGAGTAAAGAGCATGCGTTGCAGTACTTTAAATTAAAAGCAGCAAGCAGGAGTTTTTGTTTTCATGCATGTGTGCACTGATATACATGTATGCATTTACGCATAAGATTTTTCCTATTTCTGTACAAGGTTCTATTCTGTTCCAGAACTAAGACATGTGGTGGCTAACAGTGGGGTGAAAAATCCAGTTCATCAGCTGTTAGCTGTAGGCCATCAAGCATGTGGAAATGAAAAGTAGATTTGGAGAATAAAACAAGTTTATCTCAAGTTTGTGGCATTAGAGGGAACGTTCTCCAGGTGAAGGGTGGCAGGTGAGTAGCTTTGAAGTATTGGTGTCAGCTACTGGCTGTTACAGCAAGGAAGTACATGTGTGAGTCCTGTGACAAGTGCCACCACTTGGCAGTTTGCAGGCTTTTTGGAGATATGTATTGTGCATTTGTCTTCATAAGAGGAGCTTGAGAGGAGACTTATGGCAAAGCTGGTGATTTTGCTAGTGAGAGGTTTAAAGAACTACGGACGCAGATCATAGGAAATCAGGTTTCATTGCTCATGATAGCAAATTCTCTAGAAAGGAGAAGCAACTCCCATTTCATTCTCCCATTAGGGGTAGTTCCTACTTTCCTGATGGTGTGGATTTAAGGGGAAATAATGCTGAAATGCATCTTGCAATGTTGTTGACTTAAAGGATGATTACATCGAAAGGCGTATCTTTCTTTTCTTTTGGTTCTTTAATCTTTAGGAGCGTTGTGCTTATTCTATTACAGATACAGCCAAATGTCATGCTAATACCATTCCTGATCCATGCTTACATGATAGATGTGAACATACCTAAATTTTAGGGTTTTGAGGGAAATAAAGAGATACAAAGTCTGTAGTAAATCAGAGTTTTCATTTCCTTTTTCCCTTTCTGAAATACACACACACACACACACAAAGTCATTGCAAATAGTATAATTAGATGGTTATTTTTTGTAAGAACATACTGCTTTGCATGCTTCCAGACACCAAGAGGGATATTTAAAACAAAATGTTTGTTAATCAGTTCATGAAGGGCTGCTCTATGGAATTTGAGGATGTAATCCTGGGAGAAAATCCTGACTCTGACAGTCACCTTGACTGCTGAGGGAATTCCAGGCATTTGGTTCTAGCAAGAAAGCTCATTTGCTCTGAGCATTCTTTGCTCTGCTTATGGACTAGCTGAGTTGGGTCAGTGCATGCTATTTCTGCGCAGGTTTTTCCGGTGTTGTTAAGGGTAGGTTCTTGTTGGGACCTGATGAGTGCGTTTCAAAACTGGAGGGCATTTTACTGGCTGACTGACATTCTAATTAATTTACTTTTTTGAGATGCTTATGTGCATATGATACTGTTTTCTTCTCCCTACATTAAATATTTTTCTCCCCAGGTTTTATATTTTAAGCAAGTCATCAGCCTTTGAATATTTTTGCTGCCTTGAGAGTGCATGCTAGGGAGTGCTTACTGTGTAGTTTCATGTGCATTTGTTCCAGCCATGCTGCCAGGCTAAGCCATCGTCCTTCTCTTCTTCCAACCCTCCCCCATCACTATCCACTCTGCTTTCCCATTTTTATGCCTGCATTGTGCCCTCAGCGGCGTCCTAGTAAAGCTGTTTGTTTGGCCTGACCAAATGAGGTGAAGGGAGAGGTTATTTTTAGTGCGGATCACATCCGTGGTTTCAACTGAGGGCGGGTGACACAAAATGGGGAAGAAGAAAGCGGGGATGACAACAAGCGGTAGCACATAATGGGAAGGTGATGGCTATCTAAACAAGTGGGCTTACTTCCTTCACCTCTGTATCTACGATCACAGATTATAGTCAAACCAAAAGCCACTGGAAATCTGTGTGTTAGAAGAAACCCAGTGCAGTGTGTTGGTTCTGCTGCTTCTGATGTGAAGCCTGATATTTTTTGCAGAGGTTAGGTGGCATAAGAACAAGTCTGTCTTGCTCACCCTTGCCCTTTTGGATAAGTAAACACAGCTATGTTCACTGCAGTTATTCCTAAACTTAACTTTGTGGACTGGAGCTTTAAGGCTTAGTCTGATGCTTTTCAAAAGCAAAGGACTCACATGAACTCCAGTATACAAAAGACTTCCTAGCTGTTTGAGTCTCATGTAACAAGAACTCTTCTCTCTTGGCCTTGTTGCATAACTGCAAGCCACTTCCACTCTATTCCTATATTATCTTTACTGACAACATGATAGATAGGTATGCAAAAATCCCATGAGTGGTCATTTGGCCACAAAAGACATGGCAGGGGAGGTCACCTATAGATATACATGTTTAAATTCTGTTTACATGTTCCCATGGTATTGGATGAGCCAGGGTAATAGTGTTCCTGTGGATGTAAAGTAAGAATGGAGCATTGTTCCAATGCATGCCATGTCAGTGACAGTACGTAGAATTGAAGCTGTTTTATGAAGTTTGCATAGCCTTTGGGGGAGATGGGACAAGTTCACAAACCAGAAGTCAACTGAGGGCTCCTGAGTATGTAGAAACCCTGTTTGGTTCAAGTTCTTGAGAAGAAGTCTTGGAAGACTGTTTGGGGAGCAGTGTTGTTATATATGCTTGTCCTGTCCTTGCACATCTCTTGTTGGGCATCCACTGTTGGAAAAAGTATAGGGGGCTAGAAAGACCTCTGGTGGAACCCTGCAGAAGCCTTCTTAATTTAAGGTTTAAGAAGTAATTTCCAGAAGGGATTACTTTCCGACATATCCCAATCAGCACTATGCTGATTCATTTTTAAATAGATTAACTAAAAAGAAAAATTAATCATAGCTGGTTTTCAGGTGAAAGTTTTGCCTTATGTGCCAGTAAGATTGCCCTGTTAGCCGTTGTTTAATTTTTCCAGTTGCACCATCACAAGTGTGAGAGAGCACATGGCCTTTCTTGCCAGAATGTATGATGGTTTTCTTTCTGTAAGCTAGGAGAGGCTGCTACAAAAAGAGAATCATCAGCCCATTTCTATCAGCCTGTCCTTGTATAAACTGTTATTTGATGATATGAGAGAGCCTATGGCTGGCTAGAAGGGAAATTGCTCTTAATAGGAGTTTCAAAACCAGTAAGGCCATTTTACACATACTCAAGCAGTGAAACTCCTGAAGTTTCACAAGCTGTGAGGTGCTATTGGAGAGGCACACTTTTGTCTAATGTATACATTTAAAAAGCCTAAGGGTCAATTCAGAATTTAGCTAAGTTAAATTGTGTTGTTTAGGAGATGAATCAAGAGCAAGTATGATATGCTGTAGTGTTTTGTCTTCATAAAGTCCAGTGAAGCTTTTCAGTTGAACTTTTCAACCCCTGCTAAAAATGTTAAAATACGACCTCTAGTATCTGTGCCTGTATTAGCTCAAGCATTAAATGATTTTATATCTTTTCTCATGGAGGAAAAAAAGAGAGGAAGAAATAAAACCTCCTTCTTGCATTTCAGCCTGGATTTATGTAACCTGAAAAAATGGAAAGAGACTATATCTATCTTTAAAAAAATACAGACACCATCTTAGCTGAATACTTGAATAATGAGTACTATGTGGAGGCAAGCTCAACGCTTCTCTGCATCTAGCAGTATTTGTAATTTGTTTTAAATTGTATTACTGCCATTCTTTACCTTAGTTTCCATGTTCCCTTCTCTACAATCTGAATGCTCTGTTATCAAAAGGAAAATGTCCCAGTGATGTTTCCTGAGCATGTAAAGAGACACGGGGAAAGGAAGTTCACTTTTTTTTTTATTATGTGAAGTAAAATATTGGCATGAGCATGTTTTTCACCAGGTTTGTTAAAAAAATAAACTAAAATTCAAGCATCTTTAGACTAGAATAAAATTACTCTCCATCTGTGTCTAAACGCAAATTATCTAAAATATAAATATCCAAAAATGTGTTCAAAATTGGTACAATGATATTTCAATAGGAGCCAATGTTGTTACTTTGTTCTTCAAAATAAGTATCCAAAAAAAGAATTAATGTTTAACTCAAAGGTTTCATTTAAACAAGTTTTGTTATGATTTTTATTTTTCAAGATCAGAGTAAGTTTCCAAGAAGGTTTGCAAAGTGGTAGATAGAAAAGGTGATTTAAAGCCAGCCAACTTAGAATTAACCTGTGTAGCCAACTAGAACTGAAAATTAACAGTAAGTAAGAGAGGAACAGAAATAAATAGCTTGTTTTCCCATTTACATGAATGGGTGTGAAAAATATGTCAAGATCAAACAGAACAAAACTTAAAACTGAATCATTAGGAACAATTTTAAATGTTTTTAAAATGTAGACCTTTTAAAGATACAGCTTTGGTGCACTGGAGAGCTTATCTGCCTTAAGCTCATGACTCTTCACTTTACAAGCAGAGAATGTTCAAGGGATGTAACGCAACTGTTTTGCATCAATTGCAAAAAACCATAGTATTTGTTTGGGATTTAATGTATTTATTCTGATTCACCAAGACCTTTATGCCTTTTGTCCATGTGTAAAGTGTTGACTATAAAAATAGTATGTGACCAGTACAGCAAAAGTACAGTAACACCTGAGTATTGAACCAGGTTTTGAGATGTTATTTATTATAGTGCTCATTGTATTTATAAGGTCATTTGTTGTCTGAAAGAAGTGGCAAAAATTTCAGTATCGATATCTGTTTAGCCACAGGAATTATGTAGGTTGTTTTTTTCATGGATACACATGATCAGCACTGCATACTTGAATAATTCATCAGAGTATTTCCTTCTTTATTAGTGCTTTTCACAGCGTCAGCAAGACTTTCTTTCTCTGCTTTCCCAACTCTCCATGAGCATGCTAGATCCTCTTTTCTCCTGTCTACGGACATCTGCTGTGGGATGGTCGAGGCAAAGGAAAGAGACCACTGAGGAAGGTGCCCCAGTATCTCCCTTGGTTTCCTCTTCTTTCCTTCCTGTCCTTGACTTGTCCTTTCCTTCCCTGGTGGGACCTGGGCAGGAGACTTCCCCAAAGGTGTCTTCTCAGCAGAAGGCCTCTCGGGTATGGCTTGGCTGTTTCTGCCTCATGCCACCTGGCGAAACATCAGAAGACACCGAGTTATATTTTTACCTGACACAAGCTTTCTGATGCGAAAAATAAACTTGCCTTGCATGTATGTGATGCTGTCCTGTTGAATTGTTTTCTGTCTAGAGTACGTATTTCTCAGTGTGGAACACTTTTAGCTAATCAAAAAACACTGAATAAATCCACTTGGATAAAAGGAAGCCTGTTGATAATACAAACTATACGTCAGGTGGTATGCTTAACATCTGTATTTTAAAGCTGACTGTACAAAGTAAGAACAAATAAGTACAGATGCTTACGGAAACCCTTTTATACAGATTATGTGAAAGCAAATATCTTAGAGAACAAAATCAGTAAAAAATCGGAGATTTTGATTAATTCTTTAAAACATTTAAATGTAGCTTTAAACTCGTATGTGCAGTCTGGGCTGCAAAGCTTTTAGTGTCTTCCTTTAAGGTTAAGATTTAATTAAAGGTCAGTGTCACACACATTTCCACAACACATAGTAAAACCCTGGAATGAAATGAGCCTCACTTGAACATTTGATTAGACAAGATAATGTATTTCCCCCTGGAGTAGTTTGTTATTCAAAACAAGCTCTTTAGGGAAGGAAGTTCACATCAGTTGGTAACTGTTCCTGTGGATACCAAAGAACTTTGTACAGTACACACTACAGTAAATTGCACTGCAAGTCATTTAGGAGTTGGAAGCACAGCCTGTGTCTATGTAAAAGTATCAAAATGTATTTTAAAAAAAAAAAAAGGCTTAATAGCAGGCAAACAGCAGTTATACTAGAAAAAAAAACCACTCAAGTTTACAGAGCCAGTCATGCTTAGTCAAGAAATTATGCTTTTCTAGTAGATGAATTTTAGAAATGCTGTTTTACACCTTGTATTTCAAAAAGAAAACACTAAAAAAAAGTTTGCTATGAACTGATGCCCTTAAATGTAATATGGAACTGAATAACTTCTAGCAGTTGTAGATTTCAAAATTATTAGCTATTTTATTCTGTAGATTAGATGGCTTTTTTTCCTATCATTGCCCTATTATCACCCTTTTGGTCTTCACCCACCATGTATCTTGAAAATTTTAGTGACTGGGAGCAAGTGGTGGTAGCAGGCCATGTTCATTAGCTAATTTTTAACTTTTGACTATTTCTGATTATCTCTGTGAACTGACTTCTGAGGGTAAGCTGGAAATGAATGTTGTATTCTGGACTCTTGAAATGAACTCTCTCTAAAACAAAGACTTGTTTTCATGGGATGGGAACATTCCCTCGAGTTAATAAATGTTTGCTGCCATGGAAGCAGTTTTAAAACGCTTTACAGTGTAGCAGTAAGTTCAGTATATCTCTGGTGAGTACTTTGGTTTAGAAATCCAGTTTAAATCTAATTTTGACTTTATCTTGGGCTGCCATGTTGTTTACGTCTTTGATTACAGAAGTCTCTGTTAAATAGCCAACCCAAAGAGTTATTGTGTTTTGAGTTTGCTGAAGCTGCTAACTAAGCTGTGGTTTGTATCTTAATTTGTTATATGGAACTATTATGATGATGGTCCTCATAAAAGTTTGGGGGAAGAGTTCTGCAGGTTTTACATAGTATATATTATATTATAGAATATATTATAATATATAATATTAAAGAGTAACTCAATATAGCTGTATATGAATATTATACAAATGAGCTAACATAATTTTATATTGCCACCCTTGGTACATAGTAGTAGCATTTGAGCTATAGTTTGAGTCAGTAGATATTCCCCAATTGGAAAGAAGAGGCATATTTTGGCTGACAGCACTGATCTCTTGTGCGATTGCAGCAAGTAACTTAATGTTTCCTCCATTCCTTCTCCTACCTTTCTATTTAGCTAATGCAGAATGGCGTGTGTGCCCAGCATAATGTGCTTTTGGATCTTCACCAGGAGCTCTTAAGTGTTGTTCTCAGTCCTGTAAATTGTAATTTGTTCCATAAGTAACGGAGTTAATAAATTCTGGTTGCCTGTGGATGTATTGTAGATGCCCAGCCTACTTCTCCAGTGATGACAAATGCCCTGTTTTTCCTTTCGGTCTCCTATTGCTTGATTTTCCTCAAAGTACTCCCAGTCCCTTTCCAGCTGGGCAAGGTGCAGTGCATGTCGGGGCACCTTTTGGTGAATAAGTGCTGACTGGCTGGTCAGACCATGCGTATCGTTCAGCAGCTAATCCAGCAAAAACAGTTAACTTGTTGAGTTCACGCTAAAACTTCCCTTCAGTAAGGAGGTGTTGAACCAACTCCTTCCTCCAGCCAACGATGTTCTTATTAGACTTTGAGTCCTTCTTTGGGTCCTCTGCCTTTTTGTGGTATTTGGTTGGAACTGGCCAATATGTTGCATAGTTAAGTAGAAGGCATGGTTGATTGTCAGACAGATGATATGACAGCATAAGTCTACTTAGGAAACCAAGCTAAGGAGACAGCATACGTTGCAGTAGGGCTTAAACAGTTTAGTAAGTTAGGCTACAACTGAAATTTAAATAAAACATTTACATGTTGTGCTTATGCTCACATTTTTATGCTTATGGCTGCAGATAACCTTTCTCCTTGGATACAGTATACGTTTCAAGAACCATGGAGTGCTGCTTAATATTTTTCCTTCTCAAGGAGAATGGAAGATCTACTACTCATAAAAAGTTTCAGTAAACGAATTCTTGTAAACTGATCAGTGGGATGGTGGACCCAGGTACAGGATGTTGAGTTCAACGTTGCCCCAGTGTGTTCCTACCTGAGCCTGTCTTGGCTAGATGTACACATGTCTTCTGAATAGTTTTCTGTATAAAAGTGGATCTTGTGTCATCTTGTTAATGTATCTCTCTGTTCTTTTCAACAGCTTGTAAGATGTATGTATCTATTAGTTATGCTTTCATTTCAGTCCTTTAATTTTTTTTGTATGGCCTTTTCTGCCAGCCTGCTTCAGTCAAGCATAACACACCTTGATTTATGTCCTTGTAATTGTGCATAGTGTGCAATATGGATTTTCAGAAGTACATGCAAATTCAAATTTTACATGGCTGATTTGAGGGGGAATTGTTTTATAACTATAAAAATAGTTTATAACTGGTTTTTAGCCCAGGAAGATAATTTCCCAGAGCATACTGTGGAAGAAGATATTTTATATCCTGTACCTTATCCAAAGATTCTGTCTTATAACTGCAGTATCTTCAACATAACGAGTGTGTGATTTGCTGGAGAACAGCATATGGTTCGGGGTTGGTGTGTAGCATCAGCAGTGACAGTGAGATTTAAAGTGACTGCCTCTGTTCTAAGGTGTTGTCAATAGCAAACCATCTTTACAATACAGTCACTAAAGAATAACTTTCAAAATAGAAAAATTATATCATTCTTAACTGGTTTTACAGATTTATGAATTACTACATTTTAATTGGGTATCCCTTTTAAACATATATTAAAAACTGGAATGATGTAGAACACGTAGCAACTTACATTACACTTTCAGGTTTATGATTTTAACTACATATCATGAAGTCCACAGAAAGATAGTTTTTGACATGTACATGCACATAAAATGTTCAGTTGAAGTGTGTGCTGCTAGTTAGAAATGTTCAGTGTCCCTTTTTCTTGTCATTCATAAAATGAATGTAACAGGGTAAGAGGATAGCTGTTGTGGGAAGTTGTTTCTACAAAATATCGAAAACATGAGATCTAACGGTATGTTATAACAAAAGTAATTTTCAGTAGCTGTTCTAAATTAGGCAGAGCTTAACAGCTAAACAGCCATGCTTCAAGTTATTATTTGAAAAATTATTTAGCTGAGGTGCAGTTCATCGGTTCACTTCTTTTAGTTGGAAGGCTGGCTGTTCTGAAGCCAGTGACAAAACTGCTAGTGACTTTAGTGGCATCAGGAGCCTATCAATATACTTCGACATACCCAAGCTCCGTTTTCATCCAAGAAAAGATACACTGTCATAGGTCTGTTTCATATAGTACGAATCCTCATTGTCCTGGGCTGGCCAAAATGATTGTGGGTGGTACAGAATACAGGGTTGCATAACCATCATATTCACACTATGATATTAAAAGTAGGGGAAAGTTATTGTTGCTGGAGGGGAATTTACAGAGAGTTCCTGACAGTAGGAGCGCTTTAAAACTTCCATCCTGCATGGAACTGACGGTGTGATATTTTTAGTCTGTTGAACAGTCTGTAAAAATTTGGTTTGGTGCCTGAATTACTACATTAGTAACTTTTTTTTTCTATTTTGTAGTATTAGATTGCTCTTTTGTATGTGAAAGTAAATAGCCGTTTTACAAATACAAGCGTAATACGATATCACTGAGGTTCAGTGAATTACAACAGAGCTCTGCTTTTACTTACTGCAGGTAAGACATGAGCAGTGTAGTGCTTTTCAGATTACTGAACACTTAATGAATTTTTAGATGAGATTATTCAGTTCATAGCTAGATAGTTTGAAGGTATGCTTTCTTCAAACATGACAGCTCTTCACTAAACGCTGCAGGTATCATTTCAATTTTCATAGCATAGTCTTAAGTTTCTTACGGGCAAACCTTATTCTGAAGATGTTCAGTGTAGGTACAAAAGTGAAAAGATTGATTAAAAATGTGGGCAAATGTGAAGATAACAGGTAAGAGTTGTTGTTTATTCAATACTTAACCAAAATCCCATGAATACTTGGAATGGTTTAGTTTTTCAAGGTGGACACTGAAACTTCAACTGAACTAAGAGATGTGAAAAGGAAAAATATGCTTTCTATATGTCTAGGCTTTTATACTGTATCAACAGTCAGTGATAATGATTTGGAGCATTACTTTTTTGTGGTACAGAATTGTTTCACAAAATGTGGAGATAGATTTACACATCAGTCCAGTCAACAAAAATCTGTTGCACTAGTCTTAGTTTAAGAGTTGAAAATAGATAGGTTGAAATACTGCCATCTTCCTTAATATGATCTTACTGTAATGTATAGAAAATACATTAGGATAAACAGTTTTTAAAACATGAATTTTAGAAGTCCTGTGGAAAAAAGGGTGCAAGTAAGCAGGTAGGTTAAAAAATTTTACCTATCTCTACTAACCTCTTACTAATGTTCCTTCTGGCTCATACAGTCTTTTTTAGTCCAGTGTGTGAATAATAAAGGACTTTCCCCCTTCCTGTTCCCCTGTCAGCAAGGTTGGTTGAACTATAAAGCTGCCTAAATAGTTTGTAAGTATACCCTGCCATACTTTATTAATCTATGCTTAAGATTGCAGGGATTCAAACATTGTAAAATACGTAGTGTCATGCAGGCTCAGGCAGTAGTATGATTGCAGTACAAGAAAATGGATTCCCCTTTACAAATTCGCATAATTCTCCCATTGAAATGCTTTCCAAACAGTATTTCTTATTTTTATTTTGGAAGTCTAGTGCTGACTTTCTGGGACTCAATTTAGTTGCTACGGCCTCTGACTATTTTTATTCCACTTCCTAAGAAATGTGGATGTCGACAGAAGCCTTTTTCCAATCCACACATTGTCTGGAAAATCTTACATACTACATAAAAGTTAATCTACTTACCTGAAGACCTAACTTCTTCCTGAAATATCTTGGATCTCTTCCAGCATCAGCAAAGAAAGGTCATAGTTTGGAACTATCATATACAGGAGCATTGTTGAAAAAATAACTCAGTGTTTAAATTTAAACTTCATTGTTACACGTGTAGTTATTGACCGATGTATCTGTGAAGAGAAGTGCATTTCTTCCTTCCTCTCTCTCTTCCTGTCCCTCCCCACCGAGGCAGGTCTGGTCCTCCTGCTACCTTTCTTCCTCTTTCCTGCTCCCCCATTAAAAATAGAGCTCCTC
Organism: Burhinus oedicnemus; assembly: GCA_008921705.1. Classification (NCBI taxonomy): domain Eukaryota; kingdom Metazoa; phylum Chordata; class Aves; order Charadriiformes; family Burhinidae; genus Burhinus; species Burhinus oedicnemus. Next base: position 166,615 of record VFFE01006966.1, on the reverse strand, counting down.
CACTTCATTATCATTTTCCTGAGCAGCCCAGCCCCGGTGCGCTCGGTCACAAGATTCACTTTCCACTCTTGCCAGCATCCCTACAGATTTTTTTTGTCCTAGATAGCACTTCCCCAGTGAGACACCAGATGACTTAAGGAGATTAGACAAGGGTGACCAGTTCTGTGAGAAGAAAGTGGGACGCGTCTGGGTTCTGTTTGCGTGGGAATCCTCCTGGTAGGCAGAAACTCCTTCCACTATGTTATCACCTACGGGAGAATCCAACAAAACTCTTTCAGTAAGGAGAGCAGGTTTTTGCTTGCAGCAGAAGTTTTCTTTTTGACTTGAATTAAGATCCGGATTAGTGGTAGTTTTTAGTCATCCATAGATTTTCTCAAAGAGCTACTGTTTTTCAGTGGGACTTTTTTCTTATTCCCCCTTAGGGGTGATTTTGCATTATCTCCATGTTAAATTGTCAGTGGAGTTTCGAGAAAAAGCAAATATAGCAATATATCTAAGAAAGTCTGCCTACAAGGACTACTACCAGTCAGAAAGTCTGTGGGCTTCTGAACAGGGTAGATTGGTGTTAGGGAATCAACATGCCTTGTGAGCATTGGTCTGGTTATTCAGTTGCCCCTGTGCCCTACAGATGATTAGTTTAAAGATTCAACAAGATGGTGACAAGTTCAGAACTCAGGATTATTTTAGATTATCCTTTTGTCAGCTCAGTTATGGTAGTGAGCATTAGGCTGGGTGTCTGGAAGATCCTATCAGATGTATAGCTCTTCCCTTCTGCTGATTGATGTGAACTTTTTTCTAAAGAAAAAAAAAGAAAGACTTCTTTACTTTAGAAATGTCACCGCTAAGAAAACTGTCCAGCTTGTTTCAGAATTCTTTGGAAAACTTTTGTCTTAACCCCAATTTATGTACTACCACTGTTGAGACTGGTATAATCTTTTTGTTAATACAGATGGAAGACTAGATTCGAACTAATATTCCAACAATTAACTCTGAAGTGATTACTGATATCTTAAAATAGTAATAAATGATGATTCTTATAGAAGTATCTCAAAATTTCCTAGAGATGACAGTAGGGTTTTTTTGTAATTTGTGTATGGGGAAACTGAGCCACCAGAGGTCACAGAGAGTAGTTGGCAGAGCCAGAAATAGAGTTCAGGCTTTTCCACTTTCAGCTCAATGTTCTTGTCACTGGATACCACCAGATGGTCTCCAGATTATTCAGTAAATAAGCCTCTGCATCCTCCATAAATACTCCGCCAAAGCCAACTGGCTGTGTCTCACGCTTGCTAGTTCCCAGTCTGTGAGAGTGGCTGACTTGGCAGGTAATGCTGTAGCTGGCCTCATTGAGCAATCCTCTGTTCTGCAGGTTCACTATTTTTACCAGTCAGAACGATCTCTTCTCCACCACTGTTTTTAGCAATTCTCCTCTGCATCATAAGGAACTTTTTTTTTTTTAGTGTAAAACTTCTGTGTATGCTTAAGGCAAACAATCAGCATAGAATCATAGAATGGTTTGGATTGCAAGGGAGCTGATTTAGAGAAAAAAAAAACCCTCTTCTGATAACTGCCTGCAGATGTCTGAAAAGTGTCTAAAGAAATATTTTATCTGCTTCTAAAATTTTCATGACTTAATTTTTACTGTCTGTGTGCCTTGAAATTCAGAGGGTAGAAATATATATACACATGCACTTGTGGCTATGTGTCTGTCTGTCTCTCTGTGTGTGTGTGTAGCATAAATACCAGATGGGAGAGGAGGTTCATGACTACAAAACAAACTGTTTTCTAGTCTCTCTTAATTCACTTCTTCACTTCCTAGTTCATAGGCATTTTGCTATTCTGGTGTCGGTTTTCATGGCTCTTCAGTTCTTCAGGATTTTGCCTATACCGTAATATGTGCATCATATAGAAGTGTCCGAACTAATCCTTACATGTCTGGTATACTTCTGTTGGGGAGTTTAGTAGCATAAATCTAAATGCTGGCCAACGGCACCTTTCCTCAATTCACAGTGATACCATAGTTTTGCTGCCAGTATTTTGAAAAAACTCAGCTTCTTCAAACTAGATAGTTAACTACAGGAGATGAATTCACCGCAGGAGCTGCAGGATGGATGAACCAGCTGACTGGAATGGACGTTTGTCTGGTATTCTCTGACACTGGGGGAAGCAGTTGGTTGGCTGGAGGCAGAACTGCCATTCGCAAGGACCTTGGCACACTCTGCAGGGCTGGGCTGCCAGAAACCTCAAAGAGTTCAAGAAAGAGAAGTACTGTGTCCAGCACCTGGGACAAAACAACCTTGAGCATCAGTATGGACAGGGGACCACCTAGCCAAGTAGCAGCTCCACCAAAAATTGTATTGGAGGTCTGGTGGAGACGTTAAACATGAGTCAGCAGTGTCTTGTGCATACTGAGTGTCAGCTGGTCAGGAGAAGGGATTATTCCCCTCTACACAGCACTCATGAGGCCATGTCTAGGGCATGTGTCCAGTTCTGTACTCATCCAGAAATGTCAGAAAACTGCAGCAAGTCCAGTGGAGAAACCACTAACAAAGTTAGAGGGGGTGAAGCACATGACATGTGAGTAGAGGCTGAGGAAAATTATCTTGTTTAGCCTGAAAAACAGAAGGCTAAGGCAGGATTTAGTAACAGTCAGCCCCCACCTAAAGGAGGAGGGGAGTTACAGAAGCAGAGCGAGACCCCTCTCAGAGGTGCACAGTCATGAGACAAGAGATAACAGATACAATGTGCAACAAGGGAAGGTCATATTATACATTAAAGGAAAGAAAATTTACAGTGGCCAGACACGAGCAGGTTGCCCAGAAAGGCTGAGGCATCCACGTCCTTGGAGACTTTCAAAACTCAGCTGGACAAGGCTCTGAGCATCCCACTGTAAATGTGACCTGAGCCCTGCTTTGAATAGGAGGTTGGACTGGATGATCCAGAGACCCCTTCCAACGTAAATTTCTCTGTGATTCTATGCCTGTACCTTGTTCATGCCGGAGACTTGTCTCCTTGCGGGGTGACAGGCTTTGGTGCACCTGTAACTAGTGAGATTCATCAGCATCTTTCTTGCATAGAAAATACAGCTATATATAATGCATATAACAGAACCAAGAATTGTAAAGCAGTAAGCAGCCTGCATATGTTTATTGTTTTCACCTAAACTTACATTTTTCTACAGCCTGAACAGCTCGTAGATGGAGTTTGTACTCTTGGTTTATAAATTTTCTTGAACTTGGCGACAGAGAAAGAGCACCTTGTGAAACAATTTCAAGCTATACTGATAGAATCATCAACAAAAATCATCTAGATTAGCAGCTGATGAACTGTTGTAATTCAGCTGTGTGGACCCCAGTTGTCCAAGAGCCAAGTAAACCTGTGAAGAAGTGGCCAGAGTGGTGATGGTATAAGATGATAACAGAAAGCCAAGGTATTAATTTGTGTCAGAGTTGCTCCCCTGTTTCAGGTAACCTAATTGAAACTGTTTTCCATTGCAAGCACGTTCCTTCCATCATCCCCACTGTTGTGTAGTTGTTGGCCACCATCCTTCACAACCTGAAGACAACTCACCAAGAAGTAAGATGCACAGTTTTACAGGGCCAGAACAACAGAGAAATTGCATGGCACAGAAATTACAGGTCCTTCTTCAAGGGACAGTGTGTTTAAAGAGGTAGCATGTAAAGGTGAGGGTGAGAATCAAGCATTAAACTATCTGCTTTAACATTTTCCTTATTGGCAGGGTCTTTCCTGTGACCTGTCACTTCTCCAGCACTTCTCTTGATCTTCTTTGTTGGCCAGTGTTGTCCATGGCCACTGGTTTTGTTTCTCTGCAGTAAAGGAGCTGGGCAACTCTGCTGTGAGTTTTCCCGTCTCCACAGGCTTTAATTGAAAATTGGATGATAGGGAAATTTATCTGCCTTTGTCTGTCAGCTTCAAAGTTCATTTGGTTTAAAAATAAGTCATGAGATGGAGGTCAGCTGCCTTTTCATGTAAATCAATGTCATGGTTTCAACTTAATAATTTTGGTACTGTGGAAATTGTTGCTCATTTATTGCCGTGTATTCTCAAGTTTCTCTGCCTGACCTCTAGATGCCCCAAAAAATATATGAAAACTGAAGGGTAGAGGAGAAGGGAGAGAGATATTTATTGCAAACTCTACTAGGATTTTCACATTTTACCAGTGTTGGTCATACACTTTTGAAGTTTCAATTTTAAAAATCCTCAGTAATTGAGTCCACTTAAAATGTGAGGACAGCAAGGAATTTTATAAAACCCAATCAGTTGATTCTTGCAGTATATTTCTTTGTACGTACAGACACATATCACTGTGCTTTATCATTATTCTACGTACTAACCCTGTAGGAACCAGAAATAGGGATTTCTTGTCACTACTCTCAAAACTGATTTTGGAATCTGCAAAGCATGTTGACATTGGAAAACGTAGGCTCAAGGGAATAGGGATAATGTGTTTGTGGAATGCTGTCAAGGTTGCTAGCCTTGAAAGTAGATATTTTGATGCATCAATACACACACCCACCTGACAAACCGTATTGTCCCCTGCTCTTTTGGTTGCTTTCTAGTGACAGAATTGAAGTGTGCTTTAAGAGTTATTTTGAACTTTGGGAGAAGAGGATTATTCTACATGAGGGGAGGAAAAATACAACACTCATCCATTTAGAAGAATGTGGCAGAGGAAAGTGTTTACACAGGCTTATGTCACGCTCAGCTGTACACTAAAACAGCTGCTTGCTCTAATTTAAGACTAAGAACACTGACAGTGTCCACTGAAAACACTGGACCTATTGTGTTAGTGCAGATAACCAATAGTTGGCATCTAGGCCAGTGCTTTCTTTTCTTTCTTTTTCTTTTTTTCTTTTTTCTTTTTCCCTTTTTTTTTTTTTTCAAGTCCTCCCCGTGATCCTAGTTGCAAAGCCTTTTGAAAGCAGTTCCCATTTACATCCTTTTACACACATATGCACGTGCGAGCCCTATTTGCCTTACTTTTCACTGTTCCCAAACATTTTGAACCTGAGGTCGTAAAAGAAGATGAGACCCTAACCTCATGGTTTCTTCCTACAAAGTCTAATGGATAAAAAAAAAAATTAAGGATTCTAAATTGTAACCTTCAGCTTCAAGTATCCTTTGCTTCAAGCACAGATTTTTGGTTTTAGTGATTTACCAATTAAAGTTAGTGTGAGGTTTATTTCTAGAGAAGAGTTAGGAGCATAGTTTCAGAGATTCTCTTCAGCTACTGAAACTGTGTGCCTGATTTTAAGGGGCTGAGAGCTAAGCCCCTTTTTGTGTCTTGTTCTGTTTGGCAGCTGAGGCCTCTGCAAAATACACAGGCTGGCTTGAAGAGGAACCCTTCTTTGAAAATGCTGAGTTCACAGAACTTTTAAGCAGAGGGCACAAAGCTCAAAGTGTTGTTTGTGAAAGAGGTTTTGTCAGTGAGGTCTCCTGAATCTGCGTTTTCACATACATCTGTCACATTCATAACTGGGCATTTGCTTCTTTTCCCTGAAGGTAATAGAGGTAATACAAAGTTCTGCACATGGTATCTTCTTTATTACTGGTGTTCAAAAGGCTGTCTATCTGAAAGTATCCTTGCACACTGCATGTGAAAACAAAAATCTGAGGGATTCCACTGACCAGACTTCAACAAATGAGGATACTCCATCCAAAACTATTAACTCATCATGAGAAACTGGATTCTCATCAGACTGAAAAACGAACTAATTTCCACATCTTTCATTCTCATTTTAAAAAACAATATTTTTAAAAACCCTCTTAGAAGTACTTTCCTTTCTCTGTGGGAAGGCAGCAGTGGCATGCTACCAGAAGTCATCCAAATTGAAAGGACCAGATAGCCTAAAAAAGGAGAAGTCCAACTTCCCTCATGCTTTTGAAGGACCTCCCCTGCTTTATGGATTAGTGGAAAGAAAATCAGTCAGGGTGGATCTCCAGGGTTCGCCAGCCAAGGCGATCCTGGGTTCTCATTCCAACACCAAAATCATGTTTTTATTTCTTGAGAAACTGAGGTAACAAGGGAAACCAATCTTTTTCACTCCTGCACGTGTAGAAAAAGTAATAAGGAAAACAGATAAATGACACCAAATATACCAGTATACTAGTTTTCAGTTTTCTCAAACTGTGCAGCTCTAGTTGATGTGTGTGACAGCTCAGAGACAGAGGTGAACAGCTGTAATTTAAACTGTTTTGTAGAGAAATCTATGGACAGGACATAGACAGGAAGATATTTTTATTAACAGTATTGGGTCATAAGCGTACCAAATCTTTAAGCCATTGTAGCGTATTCCATGTCATTGTCCAGAAAGAAAAAAAAAAAAGATGCAAAATCTTTGTAGAACAGAGCAAAAGAAACTTAGCTGGTGCTCTCATTATTGCATAGTGGGCTTGTTGCACAGGATGCCCCCAAAGCATTTGGGGATTTTCTGATTCCTCTAAGGTTTTTGTAGTATGAGTGGTGGTTTGTTGGTTTTTTTTTTCTGTTGGGCATCACTTTTTGCCTACTTTCCAGAAGCTAAGATAGGTGGAAGAAGTTCCAGTTGATGGAGATGGAGATGGAGATGATTTGTACAGAAAATGCAAACAAAACCTTTAGAAAAAATGAAGACCATAAAGTTAGTAGATACTTTAGATTATATTAACAATTCAGAAGAATGCCTAAAGTTATCTATATTTCTACATCTTGTTCTCAGAGATATTGGAAATAACAAAAGCAGTAACACTAAAAGCAGTCTTTCTAGTGTCACTCAAAGGCGCAGCCTTCAGTTCGATACATAACTGAACAGTCTAATAAATGCAAACCGTCCCATTTGGAAGTCCCTGAATCATTTCTCAGAGAGAAGGAAAACTTGGAGGTTAAATTCTCTCTTTCTCCTAATCTTACCTCCTCCAGCCCTGTCATGCATAGCCTGTTACAATCAAATGTTCAGTTTCTTACGGAAACATTTTCTCCTGAAGACATAAAAGAAGAGGTCGGGGAATTTGAGGAAAGGTGTGGGTTTTTTTTCTTTTCCAAGGTTTTTTATCTCAAAAAAGAAAACAGAAACAAAACACTTAGAATAGAAATAAAGGAACTCTCACCTGGAAGGACACACATTTCTCCTGACTTGATGTGCACAAAATGTTTTTCAGAGGCAATTTATTTCTAATTCGAGATCTGTGTAACTGTTTATTTAAGGAGATGAAAATGGGGATCAAAGATCCCAAACTGAGAAAAAGATAATGATTAAGATAGTCGTGATTTAGATTTAAAGAAGTAATTTTTTTAAACTGTCACGTTGTCGAGCAGAATCAAACAAGGCTGTTTGTAGAGGGAGGAAAAAAGAACCTAAGTAGTACTTGGTCTAGCTGCTACTGGTTTTGCAAGAAATTAAGGTATTTGCAAAAACCTGTGAGAAACTACCAAAAATATCTAAAGAAAAACAGTCACACATGAGGAAGAGTAGTTCAGCAATACTTTGCCAGACAGGGCTGCGGCAGCCATGAAGAGGGTCTCTCTGGAGAACTGCTTCAGGCAGAGGGAACGCTGGTGCACAAATTAAATGTGATATCTGCCTGAAGTTAAATGGTTGGAAAGTGAACTCTATGAGTTTATCTCAATGTGTTCAGGATGCCTCCTACTACAGGGAGTAATCTGAACTGGATGAAGAGGGAATACAATAATTTTTTTATTGCTGTAGGAGAGGAAGTTCCTATTCCAAAATCAAAAGTCTTGAACAACGGGACCATCTAGAGACTCTATTCAGTGGAATGATAGGTGGCCATGACAGCAGAAAATCAGTTCCCAGATGCTTTTTGAAAGCATAGGAAAACTGTCAGCAGACTCTAAAATAAAGGTCTCAAAAAAATTTCCCATTACTCTCAGGTCATACGTGCACCTCATGAAACTGTTGCTTAGACAAAACTTAAAAGCACTGGTGATCACCTACAACTGAACGTAATGGAGAAAAGTTTAAAAAACTAAGACTGTTACTATTTTAGCAGCTGTGAAAAAGAAAAGGAATGTCTTGCTTCTGCCCAGGTCATAAGGAAATATATATGGATCAGAGACAACAATTACAGAAAACTTAGAATGTTTCTGTTTGTTTACTTTTGCATGGTTGTACTTGATTTGATGTTTACAAGACCTTAGTGTTTAAAGTCCAGAAACAATAATCAGACTATCCGTATAAACGGTTAGGAAAAGAAACTCCACCTCTAAAATGTGTATTTTTTTAAAAAACATATCCTTCCATATAGGAAAGAGGTGCAAGTTAAAATGTGTTGATGATCATTTAAAGAAAAGTAATGACTGTAGTAATTCAGTATGTTTATCCTTATGATAAACTTCAGTTTATTATGAGGGATAAACATAGATGTATTTTTTAACTCTTACAGAAACTATAAAAACTGAGATGTATAATGATGTAAAGATGCATGAGGTAAAAAAGTTTGCAGCTACATGGCAGTACATTTGTATGTTAATAGCACAATAAGAACTGTGAAGTTTCCCCTTATTTCTGTGAGATGATGACTAAGTATAAAAAAACCACGTTTCCAGCTTTAAAATCTCAAAGCTCCAGAATGGAGCAGGTCAGGCAGGAGCCAGTGGATCAGAATGGATGAGACAGCAACCAGGGAAAGTGCAGAACAGATTCTTGCAGAGACCCGAAACCTATAAAATGCTGTGGGATCCTCCAAACAAAGGAGACCAACTGGTTTTTTAAGGGAAGGGCCCTTCCAATTTGAACCATTTGCCATTACTTGCTGGTGCTGGCATCCAGACAGAGTATCCCTCCCTCATACATTCCTTTCTCACTAGATATATAATTATTCCTTTACATGTTGTCATAGTTTTAAGCTCCTGACTCAGATTTCTTAAATACCGTCTGAGACAACTGTGTATTCCCTTCTCAGAAACGAGGGTTGAGGATAGCCTGGAAGGAGACACAGTTGCTCTCCACTCTAACCTCTTTTTCTCCATGGCTTGATGCTGCGCTTTCAAGGAGACAGAGATTCTCTTCAAGAAGGAGGTTTTCTAAAGATTTCTTACGATACAAATTTCTGTTAATAAGTTACTTCTTTTGGACTTCAGTGGCACTTTGCATCTGTCCACTAGCGCTATGGAGTTAGACGGCCACTTCCTTTGATCCAGAATGACACAGTTGGTCCCCAGCTGCATTGGTAAGAGTCGCTTCATTCATGCCTACTGCCGCAACACTTTCAGGCTTTGTGCGACTTGAGAGCAAGCTGTTAAACAAGTCAAACCTTTTTACATCATCTCTGCCACTGTGTAATCCAGACTGTTGCGGGCAACCCCAGTATAGTGACACGTGACGGAAGTGGTTAAGGGAGGAGTGTCCACCATTCAGCTGTTCAAGCTGTGGTGGAAAGGGCGCGCTCAGCCAGAGATCTAATCAATAATCTACATCTTGCAAACCGACCACGCAGGGTTGCAACAGTATCCTCATATGTAGTAGTAAGACACGCGTATCAGTAACAGACACAATGTTCAGGTTGCTGTGTTGTCTGATACAGACCTCTCTGAAAACGTGGAAGGTGCAAGTTCTCTCAGTTTTCACCCAGGCCAGGGAGGTGGTTGGTCTGGTTCTTTGGAATTCCTGACAGAATACAGGCAAAGTCTTTTGTATGCCTTTTATTGCCTTTATTTTTATCCATCAGAGAGCATGGAAAATAAAATAGTTCAAAGAAACAGTAATTATAAACATAACCAAAACAAAAATTTCCTGACATACTTCAGTTATCCTGGGAAATTAACCAAATTTAATTGCTGGACAGTCTGATTTTTTTTTTTTTTTAAATTATTCCATCCTAGCACCTTTTTCTTTCCTGATTTTTCTGGCAGATATATTTGTATTTTGGGCTCAAGCTTGAACTGTAGAGTTTGAAATTGTGCACCTGTGGCATGTCACAGACTCGTAGAGTGGTTGAGGTTGGAAAGGACCTCTGGAGGTCAGCTGGTCCAACCTCCCTGCTTAAGCAAGCCCACCCAGGGCCAGTTGCCCAGGACCATTCTCAGGCAGCTTCTGAGTATTTCCAAAGATGGAGAGTCCACAACCTCCCTGGGCAACCTGTGCCAGTGCTTGGTCACCCTCATAGTAAAGAAGTGTTTCCTGATGTTCAGAGGGATCCTCCTGTGTTTCAGGTTGTGCCCATTGCCTCTGGTCCCGTCGCTGGGCACCACTGAAAAGAGCCTGGCTCTGTCCTCTTTGCACCCTCCCTTCAGGTATTTATAGACGTTGAAAAGATCCCCCGAGCCTTCTCTTCTGCAGGCTGAACAATCCCAGCTCTCTCAGCCTTTCCTCAAAGGAGAGATGCTCCAGTCCCTTCGTCATCTTTGTGGCCCTTCACTGGACTCTCTCGCAGTGGGGAGCCCAGAACTGGACCCAGCACTCCAGCTGTGGCCTCACCAGTGCTGAGCAGAGAGGAAGGATCACCTCCCTCGACCTGCTGGCAACACTCCTCCTAATGCAGCCCAGGATACCACTGGCCTTCTTTGCTGCAAGGGCACATTGCTGGCTCGTGTCATTGCTGGTGTTCATTTAGAAACCTGTTGCTTTTTTCTCTTGCTTCAGAGTAAAATAATCTGTCTTAAGTTGTGTTTTTACTATTGGAAATGAAGTTTTGCATGCTTTTCAAGATTATTAGTCTGTCTTTAGGGCACTGTTTCAAATTTCTTCGCATTTTATGGAAGTACAGTTCTTTGATCACTAAAATGGCATGTGAAGTCCTTTTCAAGATCTGAAACTTAACATTACGTACTATTGCTTAAAGGCCAGTTAGTAGCTGTTCCCTACATAGAAAAAGGAACTATTTACTTCCTTCTTTCAAATGATATTTTCTATACTTATAGTAGACGTTCCTGCACAGGAAAGGGAAGCTGGGCTTGCTGGGGTTTCTTACAGAGGTTTTCTTGAATTAGTGTATTTTAATTAAGAATTCATTAGAAATCTGTAAGATGAGTTTTGATTATTTTGCAAGACCATTTCTAGTTGTTCTGTATTAATGCTAACATTTTGAAAATGGGCACCTACTTCCTTACAGTTATTTTTTAGTTTCATTGATGTATGCTCTTTTTTTAAAAGTTAGGATTATGAGTGAGATGGAACAAATAGTATCTAAATAGATTAATTATGACAGAAGCTGTTACAACATTAGAAATTGTAGCTTTATTTTGGAAGGCACAATCACATGGAAAAACACAGGAAGTATAAAACTGTGTAAGTTTTTTGAATTTGCATTCTTTCCCCCTATCTTCTCTAGGTCCTTCTTACTAAAAATTCACTGACTGTGGGCCCACATGTCTGTCACACATACATGATAAAGGGGGTACAGTTGTAGCAAAAGATACTCTAGTCAAGTCTTCAAACAGGAATTGGGCAAGACTGACTTAGAGTCATGACTACTAGGAGTGTGCACTGTGTTGAGCAGAGGTGTTGGTAGCATTTCTCCTTAGGAGGTGTGTGGTCATTTGCTCATCTCATGGACACGTGTGAGATTCTGCTCCTTCCAGCTTCCAGATTCAAGAGTTCACCACCGGCATTTGTAGCACGAGGCAAACGGTGTCCCTTGTACTCAGAATTTGTCTAGAAGTTGGCTAGCCAGTTTTGTCATCTGTAACTTCAAAAGCACCACAATGTGCTTGGTTTCGGAGGGTTGCTTCATGGATTTTTCCTTCAAGTAAAGGTAGACTTCTTTAGAAATTGTTACAAATTAAGTTTCAAGAGTGTTACGCAGTTTTTCATTTTGATTTCCGTTTTTCCTGGACAGAAAGGCTTTGAAAATGAACAGCTGAGAATTTCAGTTGTTTGCGTACACCTGAAATAGATTATTTCAGTTGTTTTATGGTGCCAAATAAGAGTAAGTCTCCAACATTAATTTTGATCATGGAAGTTTGCTTCGGTGGTTTGCATGAGCACAGTAGTTTTTACTGATCATTTAATGTTCCAGCAACGATTTAAATCTTGCATTTTTTCCATTTTTTTTAAAATGCTGTTTCAATTTAATTAAGCAGAGGAAACCTTTGTATTCTTTCTCATTTAAGTGGAAACTCTTTACTCTCTTTGTTTTCACTCTATGTGTTGCAACATTAATGGCAGATCCTAAGCACAGGTATGGTGTAATCAACTATGAAACGATTTCAGAAGCTATGCTTCAAGAGAATTATGCTGCGACAGTTTGCAAAAGAAAACATTAAGATTTGAGCATAAACTTTTGCAAGTTTAACATCCCTGTGAGGTGGAAAACTTAAGAAAATCACATTGCTTGTTTAGAATATCCCTTCTCCCCAGAAATCCATGGTGTACTGTGGCTGAAGTGTTCTGTATGATTATTTGAAAATCAGGTTAATTAATGGAATCCATGTGAGGGATCTAAAGAAAACATTGTAGGATTAGCAATTACAATAATTACTGTCTTCAGTCTGTCGACTGCAGTTAGATCAGCAAGAGCAATACCATACATGTACTTGTTTTTTCTACTGCATCTATCAGAACAGATGAAGAATTTGACAGGAAGCAGGTTTTAGAAATCCTCTCGAGTCTGAGCATTTCTTTTAGACTTAGATGTCACTTAGACTTAGGTGTCACAGTTGTGCTTTGCAGACAATGCATGCTCCAAGAATACTTCATAAAAAGTGGTATGTACCACTGCAGTTGAAGAAGGACACTTGAAACCTGAACGTGATTTAACTGCAGTGGGCTATTTAAGTAGTAAGGAAACCTTTGTAAGAAAATGCGGCCCTGTGTACTTATGTTTGCTTTTGAAAATTCAACGATTGAAGAAACATTGTGCTGTCTTGAGAGGGCAGTCATATGGGAAAATGCAAGACAATGTTTTCCATGTGCCACGATATAGTATTAGAATTTTACTCTTTTCTATTAATAGAGCTATAATACAAAATATTTTATTTAGAGGATTTTTTTCATAAAAGTGTGGTGGACAGATTTTATTTTTGTACCAATGTATTCCATGTTTCTAAATAGTCTGATGTAATACATAATTGAAGAACAGTTTTTAAAAATTATGTAATGACAAATATTTTGGAGATACAAGCTAAACTTAACTTAGCTACTATAAGCTGATTTAACTTAGTTAAAAAGGTTTACTGCTGCTGAAGGAATTGGTTTCCTATGGTAACATCAGAATGCATTTATAATATTCAATTATGAGTTACCAGGGATTGTTCTTATCCATGTCCATCTTAGCAATAGCATACTAAAAAGTAACACAGTAGTGACTTACTGTGTTGTTCACTTAAAGCACCAACCAAGTTTCAGGTAATTACTATGTATTCAATGTAGATGGGACTGTAGCATAATGTTATATCTGTGTGTCAGTCATCACTAATTTTGAAGTGATGTTTTGAAATGACTGCATTTTTTCTGCTTGAATTAATCCTGGCACAAGTGGTAGGTTTCATGAGCTGTGAGCGTGGAGACGGGGGGTTTTTTTCATGTTTGGAGGTGTCCATTCTTGCCTGCCAGCTACAGTGGCAGTACGTTGCCCCTCTTGCCTAGGCAAGCAGGAGCTTTTGCCTGGATCTTCAAAGCAGCAGAAGGATGAGTGCCTTAATACAGTCTCAAGGGGTCTTCTGCCAGCTTAAGAATGGCATTCTGAAGCCCACAAAAATTTACGTTCAGTTTTTAATCTCAAGTATTTATACAGGCCTTTGAGAATGATCAGAAAATACTGCTGACCATATCCAGAATAAACATTTTATATTGTAAAGGGAGAAAACTATGAGTAAGTGAGTCTTTTGTGGATCTTGCTTTACAACAACAATTTTTAATGCAGCATTCTAATAATTTCAGTCCCTTACAGTTATCCTTATTTAAATGTTACAGCATGAAAGACAACAGCTTGGTCATTCTAAATATATCTTGATTGCTTACTGCAGCAGGGTATCTTCTTCTGTGAGGTTATATTTTGCAGCCATTTTTATAAGAGGAAATTTCTGATTTCATATTTAAGTTGTAATACTCTCCATTTCTATAATGGCACAAATACATCAACATCATAAGAATATGCATTCTGGAACTGACAGTTTATTTGAATCAAAAAAATTTTAAAGTTCTTAAAAACTTACTGATTTAAATCCTAAATGCATTTGGAGAGGAGGAGGGCATGGTCTAGCAGTCAAGAAATACACAGCTAACTGTTCAGTCAGAACTACAAAATTGATAAATATGATCTCAACGGTTATTACAAATACAGCTGCTCATTAATGTTTCAGTGCAGCAGCCTTTCATCTGGAAGTGCTGACTCATTGAAACCAAAAGTTTTTAAGAATCCAAGAAAACTTGGAAAAGCGTTTCTTAACAAAACTGGCTAAATGCGCAGCCAGGGAGATCTTCCAAGGCAGACGGTCAGAGCACTCATCTGGGAAATTCAGCTTTCTGCTCTGCCCAGTTCTTGGTCAGAGAGCGAAGCGAGACCTCTCTTTTCCCGGAGGACCAGCAGGACCACTAACTCGCTAGATTTGAAGGAATTCTCTTTTTCTGTTTTGGGTAGTAAGTACAGGCTTAACTCTGATGTATGTTGAGATGAAATATACATACTGTTTTTTTAAGCACATGTATCTTAAAAAAACTTTCCTGCTGGAAAAGTGAACAAACGCAGCAGTAGTTCATGGTGTTGTGTCATTTTACTGCCCAAACAGAAAATGAAGTTCACTCTATAAGGAAAAATCATCTAATTCCATTAAAAACAGTTCGTCTCAGCTCACTTGAGCTGATGTTGCTGAAATGCCTATCCCTTCAGCACAAAGAGCAATAACCAGGAAATAACAAGGTCAGATACTATGCTCTTCATCCCTTTCACTTGCTAGAAAACACTTTCACCCTCAGCTAGTTTCCTCCCATGATCACAGCCCGCACGCCAGGGCCTTTGGGTTGGAAAGGGTGGGGTCTTGGCTCCTGTGCTGCATGTCTGGATGTTGATGTGTTGTGCTGATTTGTAATCATTTACGTGCTGCATACTTCCATACGTGATTCCATAGTCACAAATATTACCGTACTAAGTATCGTAACAACTTGTAAAGGGTAGGGGAAAAAACAACTGTTCTGAACCTGGTTCTTACAGAGAAGTCAGAGAATTAAAATAGCAAAAGAACATCTATGCAGTGATGTAGAGTAATTATGATATATTTCTCAGGATGAGGATATGAGTGTTGGATCTAGGGTATGCTAAGAGAGAACAATGTGAAAAAATACAAGAGCGTTCCTGTTTCTGAATCCTAAGAAAAACATAGCCCTGAGTAAAACTACTGCATAAATAAGGTCTCAAGTAAGTCTTGTATGAGAAACTGAATAAAAATAAAGAAGTTATGTTCCGTATAAAGAATAGTTTCAAAATTCCTTGACCACAGAAAATATTAATTCTTATAAATGGAATATCTCTTAGGAATTTTGTTGAAATAAATAGATTCCTAAAATGGGGATTCGTGTCTTTATTTGACATTTGTCCCAACTCCTCATCAATCCTTTTCGGCAAAGCCAGAATCAAGTTACAAAACCCAACCTTCTATTTATCTCTGCAGTTTAATAATTTGCAAATTATCATTCTTACTGATAGTGTTCATAATAATCTACTTGTGTAAGCATGTGTGCATTCCACTGAAAGCATTTTTCCAGTTATGTGTGTGGTTCCTTTAGGATGATTAGGAATTGCAGACTTAAGTCCTGGGTTGAGATTCTGTGAAGGTTCTACAAAATGTTTGCCTTGTCTTTATGCAAGCATATATATAGAAATCAAGATATCGGCTTACATTCTTCTCATGTAGTGCTGTTGTTAAATTGAGAAAAATGTGGGTTTTAGCTGCAGCTTAATTTTGATTTATTTTGTATTAAATAGTGCTAACTTTTGAAGTGGCAGGTCAAAAGGGGAAAAATAATTTGATGGTAAATAATTATGGAATATTTTTTCATTAGTATTTTGAACATGAAATTAAATTTGTCAGTAGGAATAAACGTAATAGATATGTTTTGGCTTTCAGGATTAGCAACACAGACTACTGTGTAAATTCATTCTCTCTTATTTCTAGCGTTACAAAATCAAGAATCATTTTTTAGTTTGACTAATGGTGATACAAGTTGGAAAGTGAATACAAGACTATTCCAGAACCAGTAAAGGAAAACTTCAGGCAACTCTCACCAGAAGTTACATATTGCTTATCAGCTAGGTTTTTTTCCTTTTGCAATGCATTCTTATCTTCCCTTCTTTTTGAAGACATACAGCATGCACTGGTTAAGAAGAAAAATGTTAACCTTCATCTGAAAAAGCACCTGAATCCTGATAATAGCCATTCAAGTGTATTGCTAGAATTTAATAAGAAATCTCAGCAAGGAGTTGTCAATAGATTTTTATTTGCTTTCTTGCTTTATTGATTCATTGGAAGTAAGGGAGGAAGGATTACCCTAAATTGTTTCAGTGAAATTGGAAATTACAGTAGGGAGTGTCCATTTAGTCAAAGTCTAAACATATCTTAAGGTCCAATCAATAAAATGGAGATAAGTTACAATATGCGAGCTAAGGTGAAGTAAAGCTTACTCTACAAACCCATAGCGTAGGGAGAGCAGAACTCTGTGGCTACCAAATGTTTGGGTTTGTTGGTTTTTTTACAGACAGCACTGAAGAGAGTCATAGGCCGAAATGCATGTAGACCTTTCAATCCCTCTCAACTAGAGTGCTTTCATTAATAGCACTTTTTTCTGCCTCTTGTCCGTAGAAGAATGACAAAGACAGGTAACTCCCATGCTAAATCTCTAAGGTCCAACACCCTTTTTCATGTTCTCAGCTATGCTAGTTCCACAGGACCAATGGCCCCTATGGGCTCTTTTCCCTTAGTTACTGTAAGGGTCATGCTTAGGGTAGGTACTGAGGCTGATTCACAGAGCAGAGATTCAGTTCCACGATGAATGTTGGAAATCATGGAATGCTTAATTTTTTTCATTTTAATCATTCTACTTAAGCTATTGCAAATTTGCTTCCTACCTTATCAGCAAGAAAACAGAGTTGTGACATACTCTACCAGGTTAATTGGATGTTCATAAAATTGTGAAGGAAGAAGAAACCAAGTTTTCAGTGACTGTGTTCACTCCATTATTTTCTGAGAAGTTTTCACTTGTCTCTTGCTGTTCCTTCATTTTCTCCTGACACTTTGCACTGTTAAAATCTGAAGTTAAACCCTTATAACCAAACTTGCACACTTGTTTCCCGCCCCTTTAAATATGTCATCAGAATAAGTTCCTTAAATTGATTATTCTCTATCACTTTGTGAAATGTACACCAAAATGCATTGCTTTAGGTTTTGATATTGGGCTCTCATTGTCTTACAGCCATTTCAGCCTATTTATAAGCGTAGTGTTATACCAGGTTTTCTTACTTGATTATTTGTCACAGTGCTCTTTAAACTATCCGTTACAGATTTTGAGTTGGACACACTGATATGGCTCAAGTGAAATATTTTCCACATTAAAGCTCTTTGTTGATTAGGAGGTCTTTAGGATTTCAGAAAGTGAATGAAGAAAGGAAAAATTTTTGAATGCTGGAAAAATAATTAAAAATCACTCTTTTATGTAATACTTTGTTACAAAATACTGTAGAATTCACAAGACAGCATCAATCAGGGCACTGTTATAATTGCTAGAGAGTCAGCTGTGATGATTGTAAACTCTTATCAAGTGAATAAATTAGTTATTAAAGCTGGCCTTTTTTCCTTCAAGTTTCAAAAGTTCCTCATAAGAATGCTTAATTTCCTGTTTGGAATTTTTTTTTTTTCCTCCTATTCAGATTATTTGGAATACTTTATTTCTCTCCAACCTGTGTCTCCCTTCTCCCTCTCCTCCCAGCTGTATAGTGGAATAAATAATCAATTAAAAAACAAACAAAAACAAACAAACAAACAAACAAATAAAAAAAAATAAAAAAAAAAACACCAAAAAACTCCCAACTATTCCTCATGTTAGAGGAAGCTGCTTTTTAACAGTACATCAAGTAAAATCATGTTGAAAACTGTGTCTTGCTTTGGAGCTAGCCTGTTAAGGAGAGGGAGTTCCTCACCTGAGAAGACCTCCAGTGATTTTCTACAGCTTGACTGGAAGGTCAGAGTCTTTTGCTCAGGAATATACCTACATCTGCACCTGGATCCTCACTATCATTGGGTACTGCAGCCTTCCCGTGTAGAGCTGCAGGACTTCTTGCCCTGAACTGCAGCGCCGTGGCAGAGCCCACCTGGTTCTCCACACCCTATGGTAGCACCATTGACTAGTCCGTTATGGATTTACTTGTGCTCTCTGCATGAAGAGCGCATTGGTCGGCTCCTTGTCTCTCCCTGGTCCATCTGCCTTTGGGCATCAGACAGATTGTATCGGCATCCCTTGTCCTGCGATGAGCCTCTGGAGCTACAGTAGTTAATACTAGTTAATAGTATGAACCTGCTTGCTAGCTGGTACAAAAGATCTGTTAAATAACTACCTGTAGGCTAGATCTCATCCATATCATAGGAGCTTTAGCAATATGAGAGAAATTAAATGTTCTGGAAGTTGAAATACGCCACTGATTTAAAACTTCAGTGCTGCTTAATTGTGGGACCTAAACCTTAATGCATTCCTGAACAGTGTTTCAAAAATTTATCCGTCTCTAAAGGGAAAGATTGCTGCATCTGATATAAATTGGAGTACAATCGTGTTCTCCAGGCAATTTCTTAAAGAGGGTGCGTATGTAGACCTAAGAAGATTTTTCCCCAAAACCTGTACTTTAGCTTAAAAAACAAAAAAAAAGAGGGGGAAAAAAGGGAAAAACAGACCTGAACAGCAACAGTCATAGTAGTGAGCACATTCCCATCTCAGGTTCTTCTCCTTCTGGAGGATTCACTAAGCCAAAGTCAGATGCTTGTAAGGTTCTTGTTTCTCCTTCTGCTCTCCTTGTTGGTGGCTTCTCCTCCAGAAAGAAAGGAATCTTTCCCCCGCAGTGCCTGCCTTATTTGCTGTTTTTCTTTTCTCTTTGTCGCACGTGCTACCCTTTTCAAGTAGCCAGGGAGAAGCTTCTCTGTACAGCTTCTACTTTTGTCACGCAAAATCCCCATTTAAGCAATCTTCCACTCCCTGGGATGTTTCGGTCAGAAAAACTGATTTGTCCTTGGCAATAGCTGTTTATTTTTGTCATAGTACTCTGCAGTCGAAGTGTTAAGATTCTCTTTCATTAGCCTGTTGCCCATAGTTTCAGTGGTTTTGGAAATCTGGCTCAAATATATAAAGTTTAATGTAAAAAATACTTTATAAGCATAACTTGTTTTCCCAAATCATCTCCAAAACCCAGTATTGCTACATTTGAAACTTGCTTAGGTAGTTTGCTAGGGTTATTGCATGGAAATTTGCAGGCAAACTCACATTCACTGTGTGTTTTATATTTTTTCTTAATTTATGTGGCTATAATTGCTTTTTAAAATTTGTATGTTCGTCATCTTGGGATAAGTTCAAATATTGAGGCCTAGTAATCCAATTTAATGAAGTAACTATGGTTTAGTGATACTCTAAGGATATGTTTAGTATTTTTTATTTGGAATTAACTTTTCTTATTTCTTTTGGCCTCTCAAATATGTTACTAATTTTTCTATTCCTTGACATACATCTCTGTCTTCCAAACACCCTTGCATCTGCTTGAGGATCCCCTTGTACTCATCTGGAGACAGTGTAGCTGTGGTGGGACACCATGTCAGTGTGAAAGTCTCTCCATACTGAAACACCAAAGCTTTTGTATTTTCGTTGGTTGGGTTTGGGGAGGGTTTTTGTACTGGTTTTAGTTGGTTGGTTGGTTTTAGAAACATATGCATTTTGCAAGCAGGGTTCAGAGGTTAGTTTGTCAGTGACAAGGGACGTGGCAGAAGTATTTTCAGTTCATATTTGTACTGTCCTTGAGTAGCAAAAAATAACATAAAATCCAGCAGTATGCTTAACCTACTCATGCTGAATACACTAACAGAGACTTGTGTAATTTCTGTCCAAAGAGTTATCCAGTTGTTCAATCCAAATCACCTCCATGAACAGGTATTTCCAGTAGTGTACTGTACTGTACTTCTGACAACATAATTTGCTTATTACAGACTGTTATTTATGTTAAATACTGAAATAGAAGTGTTACAAAAAAATTTTTAAAAAAATCCTGACAGTGGTATGGCAAATTCGTAGACTGCATGGTCCAAACTGTTCAGAAAGTGAAAAAGTAAGATGGAGCACTGGAACTGATTGCCCTGATAGAATGTTTAATAGTTTCCAGTTAACTGGTAGAATAGTTAATGAAATGGATAGCAATACACTGAGTTTCCCTGTTTTTATCTTTTCTGCAGTGATCCAGATAACACTAAGACTGCTTATTTTTTAAAATAATTTATAAACAAAAGCCTCAAAGACAAAGAAAATAAAACTTTTGAAGAAAAGGCAAAAGTATGCTATATCTCTCTCAGCAAAGAATTAAGTGCTGGCAAAAATGCACTGGGACTCCATTATATGCTTGCCCTGGCTCTCTGAGTGATTTAAGCAAGATATGTAATCCCAGATAAATTTAACCATCCAAAAAGTCAGTGTAATGATTTAGTATAGAGCTATGACATGCTTCAGTTGCAACTGAAGTACTTTGTGACCTATGCCGAAGAGTCATTTTGGAAGTGCACATGAGTTTTTCTTACTGTTTATACTTAGTAAAAGCTATGGAAAACAGTTGTTTTCCATGGGATATCACTGTACAACTTCTTACTTAAATAACTTACTAAAAATAGATTTTTTTTTTTCATACATCCTAAGAAGTTTGTAAAGGCAAAGAGAATGGATCGGTTGTCCCGTTATTTAGTGCTGTATTTGATTTATCTCTGTTAAAGGTTTTGACTCTAAATCAAGTAAAACGTAGTCTGTTCATATGCATCAAGTTGTGTTTTCCTTGGGCACTGTCAGTGCCCAGACCAAATCCTATCCCTGTGGTGTCCCCATCTCTCTCTTACTTCTTACGCTGGACCCAGCTGGGCTCCCGCCCCAAGACTGAGGCAGGTGGCGAGGGTGTCTCTGCAGATCACTGCCTCTCCTGGGGCAGTTGCCCTTGGAAATGAGGACAGGCGTTTTCAGGGAGCTGCTCCATGTAGGCATTCACCCCATAGGGTGGGCATGTGCCTCCGGGGAAAGCCACGAGTGGCCTCTGCCATCCTCTGGCTTGGGTATCCCAATGGTTTGGCATGATAGCGTGGGAGCCCCGGGTTAGACAAGAGGTGCCTGGGTTGTTTTACAAGCCTTTGGGGAAAAGTCAGTGCATCCACAAATAAATTGCATACTTTTCTTCTAAGACTTTTAAGATGTTAGTGCTGACACTAATTACTCTGGCTGTGGAAGAGCAGATTCGATGTTGATACACAAACAGGTGTGTTAATCATACATGTGCTAATTTTCAAAATATGTTTTATTTCTGTTAGATTTTTATTAAGGTCTGGTGACTAGCAAAATCAGAAAGATAAGGGAAATGTTTTCAGATTTCAGTGCTTTATCTGTTTACGTAATGTTTTAAAAAGAGGACTCAAAGATGGATGTGAATACTTCTGTGTTTTATGACATGCAATCTAATGATATGGTCACACAGCAGCTGTTTTCTGTGAGGTATGTTAGGTAATCTGTAGGTTTTCTAACTTAGTTCCTGGAAATTTTATCTTTCATTTTGCTAAGAACGTTATGAGCAGATATCATTACAGTTGCTACATGGGAATACAGTGTGATATAGCAGTAAATTACATATGGGAGTTGCTAATGTGACTATAAATCTGCAAACAGAAAATTTCCAAGACAAAGGTTTGACTCTGCATTTGAGAATGTACCAGACTTATACTGCACTAAAGGAGGGTACTTTTATAGATACAGAAGGATGTTTTAATTGTTCTTAAAGTTGCCATTGGAGTTTCTTGATTTAAATTTGTGATCAATTACATAAAGTTCAATATCATTTAAAAATTGGTAACTGTGGATTATGGTTGCAAAGAGATAGATTTTGAGAACTAAAAATTAACAAGGACCAACTGTTCTTATCTATGCATATATAAAAACAATATATAAATATAAAATAAAAATTGCAAGATGTAGGACTGATGAGGGAGCTTGACAGATGTCACCATTTCACCAAAAAGTTTAATAACCAATTTGTTCTAGTCACAGGGAGCATAATATGTGAAAATGTGATACCAATCAAATTTCTTCAGGGCTTGTCTTCACTTCTGTCTCTTAAGTTAAATTCATATATATTTGCCAGTGTATCTCTGTTGGTGGATCAAGGTAGTATAGCTATGTATTCTGGCCAAAGAAATTTTTCCGCCATCATAATGATGCTTTCTTTTTGAATGATGCAATTAAGATATCAGAAGCTCGCTCCTATTAAATATTTGCATTCACACTAGGTTTTTGCTCTTATACTGCTGCCATTTCACAGGTATGAATTTCTCACACACCAGTCAGGTATAAATATTCTAGCAAGATTTCATGGTATACAACTCATCTCTGCCTCCAAGTAAAAAAAAAACAACCAAAAACAAAAAGCCCAACAGTTTAACGTTTTGCTATAAAAATTCTTCAGTTTTTAAAATACATAAAAACTCTGTTCTTGTGGCTGTTACCTAGGAAGAATATCTATTTTATTTCAAATATTTCATTTATTTAATGATATTCCATCATATCTTTGTAGTCCTTTTCCTTCATAAAAAGGATGAATTTTTTCTGTTGCAATTTTCTGTTGTCTACAGTCTTTTTAGGAACTTAATGCAGTTTTCCTTTTGGAAATGTTTAGTTCATTCAACTTGCCTGAAGCCAGTTGACAGGAGCCACTTGACATTTTTGATGAACTATATTAAGTAGGTTCAGTTAGCTGTCTAATCTTTGGCATCTATTTTAGAAAAAACGCCTTTATAATTTATATAATTGAAATTTGGCAAATACAAAAATATATATTCTGTCTGCCTGTTGCTTTACCAAAAAACTGAAGTTTCTCTTGAATCCTGCTAGCCAGTTTACTTAAGTAGAAGCAGATTATGTTTACCTTGTTTGTCTTGTCGCTTGCTTCTTAAGGGAAAACCACTTTTCAGTATTCTCTTGATAATACATATCTTTTCGTTGACCAGCTCATACCATTAGAAGTATATCTAGTAATGAACCAGACAGTAATTGTGCGTTAAGGGACTGTCACTGTTGACTTGTAATTTACAAGTAGATAATAAACAGATATGATCATAGATCAATTATTGACAATACACAACTATGTTTATTTATGCTATTTTAAGGTTTTCTTGCACACCTAGATTTTATCTTTATGTGTACTGAATTCTGTAGCTATTGCAGATCAACTGGGGCAATATGATTGCCCTCTTGTTCCTACTAGAAATCTAGAAATAAGGTATCGATAGATGTCCGCGGCAGTCACCATCAACAGAAGTTTAAGACTGCTGTTGTACTAAAACGCTGTTTTAAGAAGCCAGCATTTTTGCTAAGTTTTTAGTAATTTTTCAGAGTAGACCAGCAGTCTGCTCAGGCTATGCAGCGGGGACAGTTCTGCCAACCTGCTCACCAAGAGCAAACAATGGTACTTGGGCAGTGCCTGTTCTCAAGATGTTGGTCTGCACGGCTCGACAGAGTGCAAACCTGTGCTGAAAATAAGTGGCAATAACTGTCTTTCCTTGAGAAGAAATTGGCAAGGAATTGGGCAGTTCCCGCAGTTTCCTTCTGGTAGCTGTATTAGCCTTGACACAGGACTCGTATTTAGGCTCCAGCCTATCCCAAAACTAAGTCAGTGCTTGAAAAGCCTTGCCTCATCTGAAGTTGCCGATGGCTGTTGGAGCCTTACATAAGATTTGTAGGTTATGTACTTAAATACTAAAAGCATCAGAAGGTTCAAATTAACATCAGGGTCCCATTGCACCAGGTGCCTGAGGATGCAAAAGCAAAATGTACTCCAACCGTGCTGAGATTTGCTGCAGGTCTGCAGCCTACATGTGCTCAGTGGAGAGCCATTTTGTGTGGGAGACTGTCCACCTCTGAAGGACAGAGCTAAATACTAGGCAGCGTGAGTAGACATTAAGAAACTAGGAGCTGTACAAACACAGTGCATTGAAGATCCAGTTAATTAAAATACTTGCCTATTCTCTGTCAGATTTCAGGATGGTTTCTAAGAAGTCAATGAATGTGTTAGAGAACTAACTTACATTTTTATAATTTCTGACCGACAAAAGTCATGGTTTATAAAGGGGATATGAGTGTCCTTTAGTTTTGAATAGAAAAGTCACAAAACTCTGTTTCATGGTTCATTATTCTCATGTGAAGATCATTCTGCTCTTTATCCACATTTTATTATAGTTTCCTGTGAAGAAACCTGTGTGAAAAATTAGCACTAAGTAAAGGATAATAGGAAAAAGGCTTTATTATTTAGTTCCGAGTTTAAGTGCAGCATAAATACAGTTTCAAAGTGTGATCCCGTAGAAAGCAAATCCTGAAAGCAAAGTTTCTAAGTGAATTTCCTCATCTTACAAACTGAATCTGTAACGAGGTTATCTGTATAAATAGCTTAAAAATGTGTATCGAATGTTTGTTTAATTAAATTATATTGCATTAAAAATAAAACTGGATCTATAAAAGGTAGATAAGAAAGGCACATCTTGGAAACAGAAAGAACTGTATATGAGGATAGCATTTACGTTTAACCAAATGTGTCCTACACCCAGCGTGACTGAAGAACTGGTTGGAGTCTCGAGTTCTCCAAGTCAATACCTTTTTTTATTTCCTGGAAATAAAACAGCTTTTCCTTTTTATACTTAAAAATCTATTGTTTGCTTTAAATGTAGTTATTCTCCAGATATATTGAACTATTTCACAGTGTTGAGGTTTGGACTTGCTATAACTGATAAAGAATTTCACTTCTGATACCTACATACATTTTCTGATTTAACTGCAGAAAAAGTCTTTGGCAATAATGAAGAAGGCTCTTTCCCTTACTAGTGAAATGCATTTCAACTTGGAAAATTAAGAAAGCTATGGATCAATAAACAATGGATCACTGGGCACATAGAGAGGAAGAGAAGTTTGGAGTGTATTTGATTGTTTGATTAAAAGTAACCACTGGTGATTTTACTACCTTCAGTTCTCAAAAGTTTATGGTTGCTTAAAGGCTGTACCTGACCTGCTCCTAGTATCCTTCAAGGACATACGTAGAGTTGGGAATAGCCTGTATGCGTTCATCGCCCAGCCATATCTTCTATTTCAGTCATTTCACAGGAAGCAAGAGATCTGAAAAAACTGTCTGTGGAATGGCGTTTACCTAGAAATTTAGAGTGATTGCTGCTGGAAGAAGTTATTTCTCTGTTTCTTTTTAGAGTAGGTTGGTTGGGTTTTGTAACAGAAGGCAACAAAAGTCCTTGTCTGAATTGTCTTCACATTGTTTCAAGGCCTTGCTCACGATTTGCACATATCTATCTGAGGTTTTCTCTCCAGATCCAATTGAATTAAGTTAGTTGACATTTTGATTCTGCCAGGTATAACATCCAGTGGCTCATTTTTGTTCATGTGCAGCCAGCCATCTTGTGCGGAGGTTGCTGATGGCCCTGTGGTGGCTCGGACAGGCTCTATGGCACGAGTAGTATCTGAAGGAAGCTGGGAGAGAAGGTGCAGGGAGGCTCCTTGGGGACTTGCATGGTGGTCTCACCTCAGTTGCTGCAGGTTGGGGGGATTCAATATCAATGACTTCAAACTCACTAGTTCTGTGTTTTACTTCAGTAGGCAATACTTCAGTTGGCGGCAGTTTGATTTTAATTAATCCAAAGTAACGTATTTCATACCATTTCTGAGACAAGCATGAATCATTTCTTTCTGTTTAAGGAGCTCTGGCAATATTTGCCTTTTAAACCGAGGGAATTACCTGGTTATATTATTTCACTCAATTCAATTATTTTATCTCATGTCCCTGCTTCAATATCATATACTGAGATTCATTAACAGTTCTTTGACAGTCACAAGACACTAATCATCTGTTTACAATATTGATCAGCAGCTTTCATGTTAGATTACATTTGAAGTGAGAAATAATCCTGCAGCAAATAATAAATGAAAGACTGAGAAGAAAGGGAAGAAGCTAGCTTAGTCTATATAAAGTAGGTTTTTCACATACGCTGGAAACATCTGCATCCCAATAAGCTGGACCTCCTTAACAAATTCCATCTTTGGAATTCCAGCAGAATTTCCCATCCACAAGGTGTTCATTGTCTCTGGTTATCTATATTCCTGAAGTTAGAGATTTCTGTTCCTACAGATACAGGTTTCTGTTGACTTCTAGGCAGTTTCTGAGTTGCAAGAATATTTATGGGCTAATAAAAATACTTAGGTTCTGATGTCTCAGCAGTTACATTTGTTACTGTATATACGTTCTTTCGGTATTGTACATAATAGGATGTTGTCTCAGTTCTTCAAAATGACATACTTTGCAGAATAGAGATTAAGAACTGAACACTAGGAATTAAAATCTTACTTTACTGAACTCACTGGCTAAATTTCTTCTGAGTTAGTCTGAAAAGTTTGATTTCTGGGGCTCCTGAGCACTAGGTTCATGGGGGCTGGCACTAGGACAATGTTGAAAATTATATAAAATGTGGCCAAGATTTACTTAAGAATCTGTGTTACTTTTCAGAGCTTTATTAAGACACCTTAGTCTTACTGAATAATAAGTTACAGTAGTTCTGCATCTATAAAAGTTGTGAGCACGTGCCTTCAAACGGTGGGGTTCTTTTGAAGTACATTACTTTCAGATAGTCAAAATTACTAGTTCCTGCAGTTGTATCCACAGTCTTTTCCCAGAATAGCTCTTAAAGGCAACAGCCGTCAGATAGAAAAGACAAAAAGTTTTTCCTTTGGAATCCTTATTCATATACTTACATCTACATTTGTGGTTCTTGATTCCCAAAAATTTGTTTGCTGAAACGCAAGTTTAGTCACAGAGATATAATAAAGACTTATATTTCCTTTTCCTACTATTATAAATATTTCAACATGCATAAGTTACTGCATTGAAGCTAGTCTGTTGCACATGGATGAAGACAGGAAAAAGTGTCAAAGAAGAGAGATAAAGTTGAAGAATTTAGATTAAACTTGTGCAGAGGAGTAGGAGGCTAAACAGATCTGGCAGCAGCGGGCTGACTTTTCCATTACTTTCTGATTTAATTATGAGAGTTGCTTAAGTTGTGGATGCTGCCTGTTAGTCACATGATGTTGCCAGCATTTATTTCCGAATCAAATCTATAAAAGGAAATGAGAGTTCTCAGTCCTTGCAAACCACTTGTCTGGTAGGAAATCACTTACAAATAATAAAGTGCGTCCTAGAGCATGAAATAGTTCCTTGATGTATGACCTTCAAAACTTGTTGGAGGAAAACAGTTGAAGCTGTGAGTAGTAGAAGCTTTTCGTACTGTAAGAATTATAAACTGCAGGCTTGTGTTTTTTCGGCTCGCTTGACGGTTGTCTTCACTATGAAACTGTATTTACAGAAGCAGCAGGGGTTCCTTACGGGCAGGGCAGGAGAGCTGCCTGGGGACGGAGGAGAGCCGCATCCCTCAGCTTGGTACTCCATCGGTCTGACTTCATTGGGGGTATCCCCACCATCTGAGTAATGACAGCCGAGGCACACATGTAAGAAGGGCTAAGAGCACTGCAGGAGTAACTCGTGTAAGGGGTCAAGTTCTCATCGTCAAAAGCTGACAAAGTGCACATTTAGCTTTATATCTTCAACGCAGCGGGCAAAAATTAACTGCATGATTTTCACTGCTCAGTGAAATAATCCACCAGAGGATCTCAATTTTTTTGTACTGATTTGTGCCAACGTGCATTGTGGCATGGAAAAGACGACTGCCTTACTCTAGAGCTAATAAATGTGATCTGATACAATACTACTCGAGATTTAAAACTGTACGGGATTCAGATCCAACTCTGCCATGTTACAGCATTTGAGTTACTATTATTGGCCTGTGTTTTTTTAAAAAAAAATCTTGATATTTCCTGCCATGAAGTGCCTGAAGTTTACCAGTTTGTAATACATGTCTTATAGCGGTACTTCTCACTTCCATACCAGCCCCTTCATCAGGCATTGCAGAGTGGTTTGTACATATTCACACTGACTGGACATTTTATTGACTTAAAAGAAAATAAAGTATGATGTTCATTGCAGTTTGTTACACAGAGGCCCAGGAGTTAAATGATTGCAGAACCAGAAGCAGTAACAAAACTGCTGTGGGTTGATTTTCCATCCTCTACTCTGAATGGACTCCACTTTGTCCAGCCTTGCCTAATTAGATAAAGATGCAAATTTTGACATATGGAATTTGTACACTTTTGCAGAGCCATTATTGCTTTTAATAAACAAACAAACAGCAAGCAAACATCTCCCAGTACAGGTGACATCTGGATTGTGTGTTTTTCAGTAATTTTTGCAGTTTGAAAGCTCAGTGCTCTACAAAGACAACTGTCTAATCAGCATCTTGATCACAGGGATAAACAACCTGCTACCACATTTTGTTAAGTTGTTATATATTTCTGATTCTTCTGTTTGGTCAGTACCATTAAGTTCTGTATGTTGTTCAGCACTTGCAGATTTATCTTACGCTTCATCATCATCTGTTGTCCACAAAAAATGCTCCTTGAGGGAATTAAAACAATGCTTACCTTTTTCTTTTCACAAGTGCTGCAGAAATGCAAAGGACAACAATGTTGCAGGATTGTGTAACACACTTGTAATTACTTTCACAAATAATTTGAGAGCGTTTTTTTTAAAATGAAGAGCTTTATGTGCATTCAGGGAGGGGTCCTAACAGACAAAACCAAAATACCTTCAAGTAAAAGAATGTGTGTGAGCTTTGCATCCTCAGCACGACATGTTTTTAGGCACTACGTACACTAAGTAATTTGCTTAAATTATTTCTCCTACTTTCCTTAGTAGAGAGCTTGATGGCTCCCTCAAAATAGCAGGTAGGCAGCAACGTTCAAGGATTTGTGATGGCAGACTGAAAGTTGAAATACACAATTAAAATGGAAACTAGAAAATTGAATCAGAGGTTTTTGTTTTAAGTCTGATAAAAGCTTCGTTGTCTAGCTCAGAAAAAAAGACACTGTTTGATAAGTAGCAAAGAAAAAACATGGAACTGCGCTTTGACTTATAATTCATTTTTATCTTCAAAGCCTATCTTCTGCACAGTGCTGGCCCCAAAATATTGTGAAAGCACAAAATCATGTTTTTATTTTTGGTTTTGCTAGTATGATCTAAAGAACTTTCAGACCTTTTTTTAGCATTTGACACATACGAGTTTGAAAAATGTATTATTATATTTCTCAGACTTTGTAGTTGAGTTCTGTTGGTCCACAAAAGTGAACTTGATTTCTATAAAATAAGATGGCAGATGGAACATGTTTTTAGCAGGCAGAAATAGAACTGCTAGGGCAATCAGGCTGATACCTTAACTGTACACACTTCTTGGAAATGTAGAGTAGAGTAAGAGCTTAAAAGTCAAGGCACAAAAATAGTTCAAGAAAGGGACGTAGAATGTACTGTGCTGGTTGCACTCCTGATTTTTGAACATTGTCAACGAGCTCCACAATTCCTATGTTTTGTCTAGATGCGGTGGCATGTGGTAGCTATGTGAAAATGGTGCTTTTGTACCTTTATAAATGTTGTTTGTTCCCCAGCATCTTTCCTTACAGTTCCAAGTTGGGTAAGATTCTCCTAGGAGTTAATAAACTAATTTTGTTTTCTTGGAACATAAGATGCCCCAACACAAGTGGATTCTGTGAAGGTGGTATTTACCATCCTCCCATGTTCAGTTCTAATGAACTGAGGTTACGCCTAGTGCAGGCTGATCGTGCTTCGAGGCTGTTGCCTCCAGCCTAAAAAAGGCAAAACAAGTCCAATGAACAGGGAGAGAAGGTAGTTCTGGATGTATTATTCTGTAACTCTCTTTGATAGATCCAAAGTTAGGTTTCGGAGGAGGGTTAGAGGCCAAACTGCTGCTTTGCCTATCAGAATGAGTCACTAACTAGCAAAGTAATTGCATTGATTATTGCACACCCACAAATTACAACAGAAAATACCTTACAGGGGGTGGAGGTTGTACTTTTCCTAAAGGCTTCTGTATAATTAATCTACCGTAAGTGCTGGTGCTTTAGAACATCTGAACCCTACTGTTAAGCATGGTCCTTGCGTGCCAGTTGACCACTCCTACATGGTTTCAGTGTTTCTCATGCTATTGCTTGGGTGCTAATGAAGGTTTTGATGCCACTGCTGTTGGAAAAATTGAAGTCATGTATTATGCTTTTGTTTTTAAATTGTAACTGTTTGCCTGTCTTTGTTGCGGGCATTAGGAGTTTGAGCAGCTGCATTTTGTATACCTACAGCAAAACAGCTCCCTTGTTAAGCAGAAGGTTTCATAAAGGATTAAGAAGTTGAGGTGCCTGAGCCATTGGGGACACTTTTGTCTCATAAACAAGAGGCTGATTATCAAGAGACTACTTGTTTGTCGAAGCGGTAACTGAAGCAGGCTTCCTTCTCTCTTGGGTGTCTTACCTGGTACTTTACCCCACAATTTCTGCATTAAGTCCATTTAAATATTGTTTCTACAGTTTACAGTTGCACTCAGTAGATGTTTGGGGGTGAAGAGTATTTTTAATAGAAAATGTATTGCTACACTTGGCACAAGCAAACAGGTAATAATTGCAGGTGCTGGGACAAATTGTTGCTCGCTGTCCATTCTAGGTTTCTTGTAACTTCAGTTTACAACCACCTCAGTTAAACACTGGGTTAAGATTCAAGTTTCAAGTCAGGCTCTCAAAATTAAGATTGCCTATGTAACGCCTCTATATACAAGATTATGCAGATAGCTTTTTAGATTTTATTTTTTTTCTATAAGGCCCTGAGTCTTGCATTGCAGTGAAAAATCTGGGCAATGGAAAATAAATACTATACAAAAAATGGCTATAAAAGGTTGTTTGTTTGACTTAAATTCATCTCCCTACTGCCTACATGATTTGTTGCATAGCATAGAAGTATCTTTTTTTCATTCTTATCATTCACCCTGAAGCTCCAGATATTATTCCTTCAAGTTTATTCACTCAGCAGTTTACATTATCACTTTGATTATACGTTATTTGTAGTATTACTGTATTCTTAAAACAAAAAGCAGACAATTTATTCTTCGCTATATAATAAAAAATCTTAGCTGTTGGATTATATTATGTTCAGCCGCTATGTATATCATATAGAAAGGTAATTATATGTGATTTAAAGGCTTCAAGAGATTAAGAAACTACTGTGTATAGCAGTACCATCCTATTTGGAGATTCAGATATGCTTATATAGGGTAAGCATGATGGTAGACTGTCGAAATACCCAATGTACTGGGATGCGTCAGTAGCCTCCACAGGGAAAAGTGGTTTTCTTCCTTTGACCAGATTTGTAGCTCTCCAATGATTATATTGGTCATTATGTTTAGAAACATAGAGATTTTTCTCTGTTGTTTTTTTTTTTCCCTCCTTCATTCTTAGCAGTTATGTTGTAGAGAAAGTTAAATTTAAAGCAGAACCCAGTCGCAGCAGCAATGTTGGGAAAGTTTGTCTCCGATTCCAAATGCACAAGTCTTGAATTAATGACAAAATGAGCATCAAGAAAAAAACAGAACCTAATGGATACAGGAGCAAAGCTCTTAAATTTAAATTGCCCTAATCTGAGTATCTGAGAACTGTTTGCTGCAAGTAGAGACTGTAGAGGTTTGCAAGAGAGTCCTGGAGCTGCAAAAGTAGCTTTTGCTTTATCCTGTTAAATTCCAGGTTTTACTTGGCTGAAATATAAACTTTTAAAAATTGCCATTCTTCTGTTACTTTACATGGCTTATGCTACAAAACCCAACAGAATACCAATACGCTCATCGGATTTGCGGCATCTGTTACAGCCAGCGCAGCAGCAGCCCTCCACTCCTGACACCCCCAGCGGCCACCAAGCTTTCTGGAGCGTATGGGGGGACCTTGGCTGAGCTTCCCTTCGCCCAGGATGCTATCCCTCTGGTTATTCCCTGGGCACCACATGGAAAAAGGCTTCCTCACAGCTCTCCGGGAAGTAGAGAAAGTGCTAGATTCCAGTCCTTCCTCCTAGTCATCTCTCCCAGACCATGTTCCTGCCCATCCTCCCATGGAACAGCACAGTATCCTGCTGCTCGCTGTTGCTGCCACGCTCAGTGGCTTGGGCTGGAGGCTGATGGATCCGGTTCAGTTTTGACCTCAGATGTGGTACACAGAAAAGGATGCTTGAAAGGGTATTGTTTGGATTGCGGAGTCAGACATGTCACATTTAGAAAACCCTGAAGGTAGAAAACCTAGAGACTCCACTGAGTGTCATCCTTATGGTATTACAGTGTTACCCATCAGTTGTCACTCTGTTATTCCACCAAACTTTTCCACAGTTGAGTGGATGGGAGACTGGGACTATATACCCCCTGCCCTGTGCATTGGGAGGTACAAGGGGGCATACACCCTGATTGGTAGGGAGGCACGTACCTCCCTTCTCATATGAATTCGTTGGATCATCTTGCACTGCAGCCATTGTTGGGAGTTTGGGAGGTGTTAGGGTGGGAATTTTTAATGCATTGTGTGATTTACTTTTTGCTTGGTTAAGTATGTGAGAGAAGAAGTAGTAACTGAAATTCAGAATAGAAGTGACGACTTCATTTCACACCCACAGTGGCAGAACTATGGAAATGTGTAACGTTTGCCACTTCTTTAAATGGTTGTCAGGCTAATCAGGCAGGTTTAATCGGTGGTTTAGATGAGAAATTGCCTTATAGCCCTGAAGCTTAGGAGAATAAGAGCATGAATTTTGGCTTGAGGGAGATCGATCTCATTTCACATTGATCTAAGCAGCTGTTTCCAGGTTTACAATATATTAACAGAAGAAATAAGCAGAATAGAAAACAGAGTGGAGTCTTACACTTCCCAGTTTCTGGGAGACTGAAAGGTGACATCAGGATAGCTATTAAATATATGCTGCATCTGGAAGGAAGACAGAAAGGAATCTTAATAGAATAAAAATTGTGTTCCTGACCTAAAATGAACTTTTGTGGTTTGTAAAGCAATTAGATGAAAAGTTCTGTTTCCAAAATACATAAAGATTTGTTCGTGAAGATACATCATTGTTTAATCATCACTGATATTTATTCCTAATTTAGGCAGCTGAAAAGTGAAACAAGTCCATTTTTTTATGTACTTGAAAATTTTTTGTAGGAGTTACAAGGGGGGTGGGGAGGTTTCTAAGGTAACCTACCAATAAATAAGTTTATTTCCAAAACAAGGAAAATTAAATTTCAAGAACATGCTGTAACTTATAGTAGGACAAAGTTGAAAAACAGTGCTTTGAGACTTAGCTGTAATGCATCTGCATTTGTTATCTGTATTGGTTTCTTGGAATGTTTTGTATAGGAATATATTCCCTCCTTTTTGTCCATCTAAAAGTGTTACCTTTGAATAGGTGAGTAAAAATATTTCTACAAGACCTTTTCAAAATGTAGTAAAAATACAGTACTGTTTACATCAGTGATACCAGCTCAGAGTGTTTCTACATTTATGTACATCTAAATTATTTTGTTCTGAAAAAAAAAAGGAATCATAACCTGCTTAGGTCACTTCATGATTTTTAGATGATGCATGAATATGTATAGCAGAAGTTATCTGCTAGTGAAAAGGAAGCTCAGGAATGCAGGGCAGAGTTTTTTGGATTGTCTCAGGAAGAGTGGGAAATTTCCAGATAATTTTATGTTAGTAAATATTTGAGATGTTGTGTGTCACATCTTCATTTTGGTCACATCAAAATTTTGGTATTGTATGGTCTAATGATCACTATAAATTCTTAGGTAACTGGTATAAATTAATGTATGTGACATAAAAAGCACCTTTAACTCATGAGACCTGAGGCATCATCATTTACTTCTCTAATGTTCTAATCAAAATGCTCCATCAAAAAATATATTAATGGTTTTATTTTATATGTATGTTAATAGGTACAAATATTTGTATGCCTCTGTCCCTAAGGAAGAGTTTGGATGAAACAGCTCTGTTTTGTTTGGTGTTCATAGCCGTGTCATGATGTAGGTGTTTTTCTGCTTTCAGGCATAGTACGTTATTCCTGGTTCTCTTCAGTATACTAAATATTTTAGTAGATTTTGGTGATTTTGATCCAATAGAGGTCAGCTGCATGTGCTTGCAGACCAAGTGCATCAGATGCCCCTAGTGATTTTCCATGTCCCGGTTTTCTCCTGTCCCAGTTGAGGTTTCTTAAAGAACCTGGGTCATGACTTTTAAGAACTTTTGAATAGCCACTTTCCAGAAGTCAGACCCTTAAGAAGATCTTAGTTTGTCCATAGAATCATAGAATGGTTTGAGTTTGAAGGCACCTTAAAGATCATCTAGGTCCAACCCCCCTGCCATGGGCAGGGACACCTTCCACTAGACCAGGTTACTCAAAGCCCCATCCAACCTGGCCTTGAACACTTCCAGGGATGGGGCACCCACAACTTCTCTGGGCAATCTGTTCCAGTGTCTCACCACCCTCAGAGTAAAGAATTTCTTCCTAATATCTAAATATACCCTCTTCCAGTTTAAAAACCATCACCCCTCATCTTATCACTACACTTCCTGATAAAGAGTCCCTCCCCATCTTTCCTGTAGGCACTCTTTAGATACTGGAAGGCCACTATAAGGTCTCCCTGGAGCCTTCTCCTCTCCAGGCTGAACAACCCCTACTCTCTCAGCCTGTCTTCATAGCAGAGGTGCTCCAGCCCTCTGATCATCTTCGTGGCCCTCCCCTGGACTCGCTCCAACAGGTCCATGTCCTTTTCATGCTGGGGGCTCCAGAGCTGAATGCAGTACTCCAGGTGGGGTATCAGAATGTAAACTGCTAAGGTCACAACTTACTCGTAAAACCTTATTCGTGTTGTACTGACCTAAGATAATGGTTTTTTATGTAGTTCCCTGCCCCTCAGAAACATTAACTGAAAAATTTTTGCCCATCTTCCTTTATCAGCTGGAGCAAATACAAATTCTCTGTCCTTTGAATTACCCTGGCTTTTCCCCACAATGGGCATTGCCAAATGTGGCTGCCACCCCAAGGATACCACAGACCCAAGAGCAGGTGCTGCAGGGCAGGCCTTGCCCAAAGCCCACACCTTCGTTAGCTCACCAGTACCTGCTTGCCAACAAGGTGGCCATGATGTGGCCATGGTGGGAGGAGGAGGTGTCAAGCACTGGGGTCTACAGGAATGAGTCATGGGGATTGGAGATCGGGGAGCGGTCACTGGAAGGCCAGATGGGCAAAGGGGACTTTGTTGCAGAGGTTGAAGCTAACATGGTGACTGCTATTTGGATGTTGTCCTGCAATGGAGAGTAGTCTGGGATCCAGACATGTTTGGCATGTGCGAGCAGGATCCTCCTGTGTGCTTGACTGTGTGCAATGGGAGCCTTCAGCAGTTGAGGGGAAAAAATAGTGAAGAACCTAGAGCAGATGAGAAAGAGGTTAAAAACAAGTGTGAAAAGTTGGATCATGCTACTTGGTGTCTTGAAATGAAGCAGGATTTTTCTGGAAGGCTTTAGTCACCTGGGAAAGAAGGATCGGGTAGCTGTGTGGGAGGCAATTTGCAGGCAAGTGTACTCCTCTGCAGTAGATGGGTACATTTTAATGAGGTAAGTATATTTGCTTCATTTTATAGGATTTGCTTTGGACTAGAAGCCTGGAAGTTGTTTTAAATAGGCTGCTTTGAGATACAATGGTCAGGTGGAAATATTTGAAGCATATAATGTGGAAACTCTGTGTTTACAACATATTTATAGGGTCTCAGAAGCTGAGCTGAAAAGGTTGCCTATTTTCCAGAAGAGATTTTTAAGAGTAAATAAAGCTTATACAGAGGATGTAAAAACGGAAGTGAAGTTAGAAACTACTGTAGCTGTGCAATTTTATATATTTATTTATTTACTTATTTATTTACATTTGCAGCCGTCTGTCAATCCATCCCACCCCCCAGGAAAGGAAGCTTGCATGCTGGCATCCTTCTGCTCTTCCCGTCCCCTTCCTGTAGGCTGTGTGGGGCTGAATGAGGCTGTCTTTTAGATGTAGGTTGCCCTCAGAGATGACTTCTGGGCAGATGGGAATTCCCATCTGCTGATGGCGAAGCGGGTAGGGTGGGCATGCTGTGCTTGGGCCCCATGCCTGCAGCAGCAAGTGGCTGCAGGACTGAGGTTGTACACTGCTGTACCTGCACCCATCGAAGGGAGTGGGAGAGCTGGGTCCTTTTGCCTCAGGACCCTGACCCTTATCTGGAGCTCACTCTTTTCATTGAGAAGGCAACGCCTTTCTTTGGACAAAGATGCCGGCAAGTGAGATGCATTCAGCAGATGCCCTAAATATCAATCAAGCATAAGCTTCAAGTTTGAGGAATGTTCCATGTTTTCTGGTATTTATCATTTTGACTTTTCCAGTTCTTTCTTTTTCTTGTAGTCGTGCTCTGTGGTATTTGTGTCCGCTTTCTCCTTCTACTTATTTAGTTCGATATCTTGTCCTTTCTTGAGCTTATTTTTGCTTTTCTTCTGCTGTAGGAACAGAGAGTTTATAATAGCTGTAGCATAACTTCAAAAGGTGGATCTGCAGTGTTTTAAACAATCATTACATAAGTCGTTAAAATAACAAAGACAAAATAAACATGTCCTCATGACAGTGAAGAAATAAATGCCAAGGGCAGTATAAGCATCTGCCAATCTCTAATGGTGCTTCCTCTCTTTTTCCAAGACTTTCTGTGAAGGTTTTTCACGCCTGCTTTAACATTTCCTTTTCTCTAAACTTTTGAAAATTTCTTAACGAATGGATTTTTCTCTCTCTCTACATTGTGTACAATATAGTTGAAAGAAAAAAGCATTCCTGGAGTTATTCAGGACCTCTGTAGCCGTATTTCAGGCTTAACTACATAATTTTCAGTATTAGTTTGTTCTGAAAATCTTATGTTTTGCCTCTCCCTGAAAACATCGCCAGCAGGTCACAGGCAGTTGCTGAGGTGCAGAGTGTCACTTTCTGAGGCACCTCAGAGGGGTGGCGTGCAAGGTTGGGAAACCCATACAGATTAAAAGTACACTTACAGTGCTGCCAAGATCTTTCACGATGAACTCTGTCTTTTGAAAGAAGTTTTTAATCCTGAAAAGGTGTGGGGAAGGACTGGCAAACAATTTCAGAAAGTTTCAGAATTCAGATATTTACACAACATTTAAACAGGATTGTGAAGTCAATGGTGGTATTACACCCATTTTACACAGAGCCCAATTGGAAAAGCAATTTGTTAGGTTTCGCAAATTTATGACTGACCAAAGGACTCTGATGATTCAGTAGCTGTGTTGAGGTGTTAAGAGATTACAAATGACTTCTGTGTGTAAGTTGACGTATTACTTTAACAATTGGGTTTGAAGGAGGAAAGATTCAGTCATATAATAAAGGAAATATTAGTTTGTCTAACCATTCCTTGTTTCATTTTAGAAAGCTTTAGCTGGAAAAACTCGGTTACGGTTTGACTTACCAGTAATGATATAACATAAAATGGACTCCCGGCTTTAAAACAAGCTGGAGCATGTGATGCTCTACAGCAGGGCTGGAGGAGCTGGCAGGCAGGGCTGGACCTACCACTCTGCGTGTGTGCGTTTTATACAATGGAGCTATGGATTTACCATCACCAAGGACAGCTTTGATTCCTCTTTCAAATAATTCTGAAATAAGCCTGCCAGCAGATATTTCTAGATTGGTATGCTTGGGATAGCAGCTAGGAAGAGCACGTTGTGCCAGGCAGCTGCTTGGTGGAAGCGGTGTTGAGCAAAGACTCTGAAAGTCTTGCAATCAAATTATTATGTTGCATGAGAAAATACCAAGCAGTGGAAAGTTGTGTTTTTCAGGAAAAATTACACAATCTTTTTAAAGTTACAGACTGGTTCTTACTCTGGGAAGCTAATATTTATAAGCCAAGCAGCTTTTTGCATCACTCTTATGCCTTTTCCATGACAGAAACATAAATTCAGTTAAAAATTAAGTTTGCATGCTTCTGGGTAACATTCGTACTTAAAGTAAATTTTATGTATGGACTGGTATGAATTTTCATGACAGTCTTGATTACATATCGTGTACTGGAAACTGTCAGCAGCCGTATGTTCAGTATATTTTACTGCAATTTTGCTAATAAATGTTTTTTTGCTTTTCTTCTTTAAAGGTGTAATCTATCATTCTGCAAAAGTATAAAACATGAAGGCTGGAGGGAGGGAGCAACACATACAGGTTGGGGATTGAAAAGATTGAGAAATGTTCTCTTATTTGTTGCGTTTCCATTTTTCAGGAATTCTTTGAACATGCAAAAAAGCTCTGGGATGATGAAGGTGTAAAGGCATGCTTCGAGAGGTCAAACGAATATCAGCTGATTGACTGTGCACAGTAGTAAGTATTTCTTTTTATGGAATTAATAGCCAAGAATGTAATCATTTATAACAAGTTAGAAAATACATTTTTATTAGCAAGATTTGGGAGTTATGCAATGCAGCGATTAACATTATAATTCTCTGTATAGGCTGAGCATGTATAGCAAAAGTAATTGATGGTTTTATCATAGTTTGCCACTAGTATGCAGCTAACTATTTAACAGCTAATAAAGATGAGTATGAAAAAAAATAAAATTAAATAATTTAAAGTATCTTTATTCCATTTGAAATAGATTTACATAAAATCATTTCAATTGAAACTGTTCAGTTTTAAAAATGTAGAGCCAGTCTAAGGGAAATGCTTTGTTTTAAATTCTGAGACTCAGACTGAGACCCAGACAGTGCTGAAATTGCTCTGTGTTTTCACATTGCGTTAAAGCTTCTGAGATTTTTACCCAACCAGTTGCATGCCTGCATTACTAATATATTTTCTGGGAGGAAAATGATAAGCAATATTGAATGAAAGATGGTAGTATATTTCATATTCTCTCCTTCATATACATCAAGTGAAGCGGTATGTGTGTGCATAACACAGTCATAATCCTTAAATGGGTTCATTTGATTGGAAATGTTCTAAAAAGAGATGTGTAGTAGATTGTGAAGGTGCAAATCATAAATACATAGCACATCGATGAAAACAGATTAATCAGGAAATAGTACATTAACATGCCAGGGCTACAGCTGTCCTCAGTAATAACCCAGCTCTGAATCAGACTTTGACCAAAAATACACATTTCATGTGAACTGCTATTGCAAAAATGTATACTTTTACAGTTGCTATGTGATTTAGGGTTTTCAGAGAACACACTCTAGTGTGTTACGATTTGTCTAATTGGCAGTATGGTCAGTAGCAATGCCACAAGTCTGTTGTAGCGCTCAGTGTTTTGTTTTTTGTCCTCTCTACTCTGACTGCTGAGACTGAAGCAGAGGAAATGGGGCGTGTCGCTAAAGGACTTGTCACGCTTCTGCCACGATGGGGAATTTCAGTGCTGCGGGTCATAGTTTCTTTTCCCTTTCTCCAGATTATTTCTGGGAAAGAGAAGGATCCAGTATTGATTCATCAGCACATGGAAGCGAGGGAAAATTACGTATGTGTAGGAAGGAACTCACTTGACCTCAGGGGACTGAATTTACCAAAACTTGGGCATTTGCTCACAGTCCAGATTGGCTAGAAATTAAAGCAGTGGTTGTACAGAAAAAAAACCCAGAAAGTTGTCCTAAATTGTGATCAGTGGATTTCCCCTCTGCCCTCACCCACCACCACCGCCATGGTACAGATCTGAACTATGCTTGCTGAAAAGTCCAGACTGACTGTTTATGATACCTCTTAATACATTCAAATAAGACATCAGACCAAGAAAATAGAATAATGACGTGTATTTACAATGTAAAACTTACTTTACTGATCAGTAAAGGTCAATGTGTCTCCTAGTCCTGCTTTGTAAAATGGTGCCGAAAGGACCAGGCTAAAAAGGAAGACACTGAATTATAGTATTAATGGTATTGTGCTTTCCCTTTAAAAAATGATGCTGATCTACAGGCTTTGACAAAGAGATGAGTGTTAAGTGTCATGTTATGTCCAAATCCAAAACACAAATTACAAAAAAAATGGACTTAGAATGAAGTCTGCTGTCCTGAAACATAAAACTAAATGCTACTACCTTTTTTCCTAAAAGCTTAAAGGAAGATTACTGGGGTTTTTTCTATGCGTCTTCCCTCCGTATCTTCTAACTGGCTTCCTTTTTCTTTATTCTGAGATTATTTATTATAGTAATAAATATAACGCTTGCATAATTCTTCACCTTCAAGACACTTTATGAAATAGTATTTGATACTTAAACATCCCTTGAGTGTATCTGTATTTTCCATTTCATGATCTACCAGAAATTGTAACAGCTGAGTGACTTACCCACATTTACAAGCCTTCAGTCTCACAGCAGAGACTTGAAACTTGGGAATAGCTGGGTCATTTTTCCCACAGGTATCGATGGTTTAAAATGGTGAAGTGTAATCTTAACAGAAAGAAGATAAGAAAAATACACTCAACTGTTATCTGCCCCTCCATCATTCCTTGAAAATTAAAGTTATATCAATAGAGTCAATGAAAAGGAGATTTAAAAGTTGCTGTGTCTTTGGTGCACACATGTATTTATATATTGCACGACAGTAGCTGCTTTAACCAGAAGAACATTTCTGTGCTAGCATTGGATGGACCTTATTCAGAGTGTTGGGGTCATGTCCACCTTGTAATGGACAGAGCATGTGAGACTGGGTTAGAAACACAATTCTGATATGCACATATGTTTTCTTATGTGCACTTAGAAAATGCTGTGAGGGTGCCGTCTTTCTGGCTCAGCAGGAGCAGGTGGCATTTCTCTCAGGACCTGTCCGTGGTCATCTTTAATTGGTAAAGGAAAAAAGAGAAGGAGTGTAACACTGATACACGTGCTTACTGTGGGATTTTGAAACATCTGCAGTGTTTTCATTACATTGGCTTTGGGAGAAAGCATCCCACGCCATCAGCTAAATCCCAATCTTTTACTTGATAGTGAAGGAAGAACGTTATGAGCAGGTCACCACTAATTTCTCTGCTTAAAAAACAACAAAGCAAAACCAAAAAAATCCTAACGTGTTAAAAATACCGTTGGATTACAAGTAGAGTGGCTGATTTAAAATACTGAAAAGCATTATTAGCAAATTATAGTCAGCAGGCCAACTTGTTGACTGTTAAGTGAGTTGCAAATACAGTGTGTTTTGGAATAGTTTAATTTTGGCTACAGTACAGAGCTTCTGTATTTTTAAAACTTAACCTAATTTTCTTTATTACTGTGGGAGAAATATTTTTCTGGAAACAGAGATAATAGAAAGACACAAAGGCGAATGTTTTATTTACATTAGGCCTGAAACTTGCTTTTCCTTCAACTTTTAAATTACCAGGGTACTGTTCCTTCATGGAAATGAAGATGAGGGCCTGCTAGTCAGACCATTTTAATATTCTTACATGATTCTTCATGTATCTGCACTTCTTCTAAGTGTCATGTTGGTACATCATGTGATATTTGTAACAAATACGAATCTGTAACCAAGCCAGAGGTCAGCCCTTGGGTCTGACAGTGGTAAATGTATCATAAGCAAAGATCC
The DNA here is from genome assembly GCA_008921705.1 of Burhinus oedicnemus. Lineage (NCBI taxonomy): Eukaryota > Metazoa > Chordata > Aves > Charadriiformes > Burhinidae > Burhinus > Burhinus oedicnemus. The sequence continues at coordinate 124,874 of VFFE01006966.1, read as the reverse complement.
GAATTGTTATTTATCACTAACTACAAAGATATTTATATACCTCTGGGAGGGGGAAGTGTTGCATGGCCGTCAACCATATTTTTTCCTTAATGACCTTCATATATTTCTTTGAGATTTCAAGTTCAATTTCAAGTTTAATTAAAAAAAAAAATGTAATTTGAAAAGTTGGTTTGATTTAGTTGTGTCCCCATTTGACTTACCTAGATTTCAGCAGGTTGGTTTTGTTTATGATGATAAATCTTACTAAACCTTACTTTAGTTAACTTTAACTTATTTTGAACTACTGTGATTATGTCCATATTCACATACTTTATATTCAGCAAATTCTAGGTCTGTAAGGGACTTTCAGATTGTGCATTAGTGCTGTCTTGGCATTGAACTGTCTAGTATATAAATAATAGACCAAAATATGTTCATTAAAAATTTCTTGTAATTCTGGGACAGTTTTCTAAAAGCTAAAGAGTTTCCTGTGACATGAATGCAACTCCATTTTTTAATATTTCCGTTTCTTCATACTAGTTATCGAATGCCCAAATTTTATTGTATCCATGGAAGGGAACTGCAAAACAAACTGCCATGAATGTAGAACAGATCAAAAGAAATAAAGGTCCAGGTATGATGGCCTTCATTTAAAAAAAGACCCAGAAAAGAGTTGATGAGTTGATTATGTGTCTTTATAAACTTTATAAATGAATTTATACGGTAATGAAGATGTATAAAGTTTCCTTTTAACTAGCATACCACGAGGTAGAGTTATAGGTTGTAACCGCCTGTTTGGTGTTACATATGTAAGTGGGTTGACTTCACCTTAATGCTGATGAAATGGATTCTGTATTATAAGCCCCCTTTCTTCACTGTAAACCATACCATGTGCTAATTGGTGGCTGCTCCAGCAATCCCAGAAAAGCCACTGAAGTTACTTTTTGCTTGGAGATCTAACACGTGTGCCCACAGACAGCAGTGAAGTTGAAGACCTTTGCAGAAGGTCAGTCATCATTGGGGGATATCAGGCACCCCCAGTCTGGTGACGTGTGTCCGTTGTTTTGATGAAGTAAGAGTTGAGTTATCTTAGTTTTGGTTAGTGACGTGTCAGTTATTCTGTTGACTGGGTAAAATTAGTTGATAGGGGATACTTACAGTGCTTAGACACCGTCAGGGAAAAGGTGATCGTTTTAGAGCAGAAGAGTAGACAAGCAGAACTAGGCACTTTCAAAAGGTGAGAAAAAAGACAAAACCAGAACATCCAAGGCATCATTGTTAGAAAAAAAATAACTGCTTTCAGATTTATTGGAAGGTTCCAAAGTTGAATTTTGTCCCGTTGCATTCACGCAAAATAGCAGTGTGTGCATGCATGGGTGGCCCTAGCTGGAAGGGTTGTACTTCAGCTCACTGAGTTCCTCCCTGTAGTAAGTTTAAGGGAACACCGCCCTCAGCCAGTGCTTTGTCCCAGTTTGTCTATCAGTCATCTTTCCCTGATAAAATACATCACTTCTGATAGACTTAACTGTGAAGGCCTAAATTGGTCTCTATGCAAACATTTGGGCTAATAAAACTTGATTATGCAAGTTCTCAGGAAAGCAAACACAAGGGATGTGAGCGTGGCCAAAGAAAATTGATTTTGTATTTGAGTAGTACACATGGAAAAGACACACCTCGAGTTCTTTTTCTTTGCAGTTATTCTGTCTTGGAGAAGGGTTTCAGCCAACTTCTGAGGATTCTATCCTGGTAGTAGGTGGAGGAATTAAAAAAAAAAAAAAATTCCTTGTGTTGTCCACAGATTCAACTCCTGATGTGAGAAAACAGCTAATTTTTTTTTTTTTCAACAGCAGCACTTCTTGAAACTATGCATATTTCTGGCTTTCCTTGTGCTCTCCTAGTCATAAGATTTAATTACGAGCGTGGACATAGTCATTCCTAAATTCCCTCTTCAGGTCTGAGGTCAGAAAACCTACCTTGGCATTATCTGCTTCTTTTGTCTAGTGTGGGACTTCAGTCTGGTGTGTTGGTATGTACACAGGCTACACGCATGAATGTAAATAAATATGAGCATTAGTGCAATTCGTCTACTTTCACTTAGTGTGGCTTCAGGATTTGTCACTTAATACTGCTGCTTCTAGGGATTTTCCTAGAAGATTGGCTGTATCATACTCCAAATTGGATTCTGCTACAGCTCTCACAGAGGCAGGTCACACACAGGCTGCGTCACGCAGTGGCAGCTAAGTCCTTCCTGCGGTTCCCCCTCGACTGCAGTAGTCAGCGAACCCAAGCCACCTGCAGCAGTGCCACTGTTCTCAGTATTAACCTTTTCAGTGCCAAGGTCTTTGTTCATTCCTAGTTCTGTCTCCTTTGAAAGTGCCATATACAGTAATAATTCCTGGTGTCTCGATGGTATCGAGCAGTTTTTTTATTCTGGCAATGTATGAGGCTTCAGCTTTCCCAGCTTTGTTAGAGGAATAGCAGAATTGCTTTTTTTTCCTCTTTATCATTAGAGAGTAGGGAGGAGGTGCTTTCTGTCATCTCAGCATTTTTGTGTGGTTTATACTTTCCACCATATATAGGATTAAATCTAGGGATTATGCCTTGCTTTGTGTACTTGTTCATGGGCTCTCTATCGGCGTACACTATTCAGCTCTGTCTAATTTAAGGACGTTGAAACATGAAGAAGAATAATCTCTTGGGCACCCTTGAGATCTGAGTTGAAATTTTGCTGAAAAATTCTACAAACCTCTTAGTATTTTGCATAAAACTGTCACTGATAATTGGCTGTATCAATTAGTGACTGACTGTTGCAGCCCATCAAACATTTTTGATATATCCCATATCATATGTCTTTGTCAAAGGAGATGCATGGAATTGGTGCCTTCAGTTGCATTTGTATGCTCTCGGCCCTGTCCCAGGTTTCTTTATAGTAACTGTTATGTAGGGGTAATTCAGATAGTAAAAGTCACTGAAAGTCACACAAAAACCAGAGACCCTCCAAAGTTGGATGCCTGGAGCCCCATAGCACCCCCGTTCTCTATCACTGAAGGAAACAAGAACAGTTTCTTCATCATTTATGTTCTCCAGGAAGATTACCAGCAAGAGGCCAGAAGAATCTGAGCTGATGTGCTTGCATATAGCGTGACAAAACTGCAACAGAAAATACAAACACAGTTACCATTGAATAAGAGACTTTTCTAGTTTATGCAGATGTATTAGTATCTGTGAAATCATTAGTCCAGCAATCTATATTTGAACTGACAAGTAACAAAGATCAATAATTACAGTATCTGCACCACTTAGGGAAAAAGTATTAAGGAACTGTAAGTCTTCCATTTTGTGCCTGGAGGAGCAGTATGGCATCTGTGTGTTGTGACATCATTTGAGACAAAATCCAAAATTATTTCCTTTAAATCTGCTGGCTTTGTCAAACCACCTGGGACTGCTGCAGCGTATGACATGCTGCCATCTCTCTGTTTGGAAAGATTTTGATGTCCTGTTGCTCCAGAACACGCCGCCTGCGTGCTAACAATCCCAGTGCCAGACTTGGTTCTTGTTAGGACCATTATGCCTGCGTAGAGAAAACAAGAAACGGAGAGGGAAGGCGGTCAAGTGTGGAGAGGGAGGACAATCGAGTGGCTTTGTGCAGATGTCCGTCGTGGACCATGACGTGTCCAGCCTCAAGTTTGCTAAGTCCTGTTTGTGCTTTCTCTGTTTGCTATGTACTTTGAAGACACCTTGATACTCCTTTGTGCGTGCCTGAGAAAGTGAGGCAGCTCATTGAAAGGGAAGCAGGCCCATGAAATACAGCTGCTGAAATCATGTTTCTGTTGTAGAAAGGAAGGGAGTGGAAAGAGAGTGGGAAGGAGTAGCTCAAGGACTAGGGAGGAGGAGAGAAGTTGTCTTGCATACTGATCAAAGAATCATGGTCTAAACCTTTTTAAAGTCCTTTACGCATGATGGTAACATTTATTTTCAGTTGTAACCTAGTATGACTGTGGCTTCGGATTCATATTTGAAACATGCATTTTATTGGCAGACTAGAGCCAGAAGGTGTGAAACAACTCAGAACCCCCTTTCATCTGTACTTTTTGTCTTTAATAATATTTCTTTCATCATAATAGATGGTGAAGTAAACATGGATGTGTGTATAATAAATTAAGGTAAACATAGTGATTATAAGCTAGAGAATATTATTTCTTAAAGCAGTGATTCTTTTTAAACTCGGTACCTGCTTATTAAATATAGGAAAAATACTTTTTACTGAGAAAAATCAGGAAAAGTATTAATTGTAAATGTTTGGTTCCTCGTGTAACTAAATTTTTTATGGTGATATGAGAAAACTATAACAATATGATTTTCTTCTATCTAAAATTCTGTTCCGGTTCATATGTAAACAACTCACTGTGATGATGACGTTTCTTAATATTTCTTTTTAAGATCTATCATGCAGTATCAGTTTTAAACCTTAAAAGTTCATTACATAAGTTACAAGCAGATTTTGTTTGGTTAATTCATGAACAGGTTTTCTCCACTTACCTGATTTAAAGTATAAGCCCTAACCAACAAGTAAATTGTTATTTAATGACAGAAAAAAAAGAGAGGGGTTATTATTATGGAGTAATTACTTTAGCCTTACTGATGAGTCTTCTAAACAGAGGTGTTTGCCAGATAGGACAAAAGTCATTCTGCAGTGTGTAATGCTTAAATTTTTCACTGTTTACTAACCAGTAGACCACACTCTTGAGAGGCAGAATTGTGGTTTCTTAAAATATGCACTGGGAATTCTCTGAAATAACGTTTTCATCTGTTGCTATGATTTTTTTGTTCTTGTTCTTTTCCCCTTTTTGCCCTCGTATGAAAAAAATCATTAGACTTAACCAGTTCTGTCTTAATTTTGGTAATCAAAATGTGACCGTGATGTTATAGTACTGTAGTGAGAAGTTAAAAAATATGGAAGAAGCAGCAGCTGTAGAAACCCCCAAAATGCCTTTGTATTTTCAGTTTGGAGTAAGTGGCAGTATGGAAATATCATTCACAAATAGCCAGTATGGCATACGGGCATGGACCCGCCTGTTTTGGCCACTTCAGTTCACAAATGCTTTCCATACCTAGAGAAGACAATAATATTTCTCAATTAAGAATAAGAGATAAAATAGTTTATAAACACATCACCCTCTCTGTCTTTTAAAAATTAATATGACAAATATTTTTTCCTGTTAACTAGTTACCATTGGAGAAGCCTTTAAGCAGCCCTAGATGGGCTGTGCGAGCATAAAATTAAAGCATACATTTTCCCACACACTTCTTTGTGCATGGTGGTCTGTTTTCTGCATTTTTAGAACAAGCAAACAGGTTGAAAATGTAGGGTAGAAAAACATAAAATATTTCTTAACCTCAATTTAAGGTAGTACTAGAATCTACAGACCAGACAAAGTCTAAAGACCAAGCAAAGTTGTGACAAATGCATGAAAGTACACTTTGACTCTTTTTAAGATGTTTTATTAAACATTTCTAGTTTCCTCTGAAAAATACAGCAAAGCTGACTTTATTCTATTGAGGAAACAGTTCTTTCCTCCCTAGTCAACAACATTTTTCGGTTTTTCCTGAATGTCTGATGAATGGTTTTCTTAATTTTTTTCCTGACTCTGCACCCCCGGTGTAATAGTAGGTGCAGGCCATGTTTAGTCTGACACAGCGACTCAGCCCCATTTGGAAATACGACCCATTAAGCCAGTCAGAGGATTGCGAATAGGTCCGTCAGCTGAGCTTGTCTGCATTTACTTTTCTGTGTTAGTAGCCTCTATTTAATTGAGAACTAAAGCATATTGGAGACATGTTTTTCCATATGCCTTCTGCAGAGGTAAACTGCAGGCGTTCAGAGGCTTATACGCATTTGCAATACACGCTTCAAGCACTTTTAGAGCCTGAGCAAAAGCCTGCTAAAGAATCAAGACACTCGGCATCACCCTCAGTATATATGCTCTTAAAGCGTTAATATCCTTTAAAACAAAGGAAGAGCATTCTGTTATGTTTAAAGCAGAAAGGCTGTGTTTATGTTATGTCACAGCAGCGAGGACAGAAGTGAACAGGTACTGGTACAAGGCTGAGTCGGTGAACTGGCACACTGGGTCAGCGCGACTGGTGAAAATGGCCAGAGTCTGGGATATTGAGCAGGGGGGAAGGAAGGCTGCTCCAGAGGGCTGGACTTCATCGAGGGCCATTTTGTTTGAATTTTGTGTATTACAAATAGTATGACGTCTTTTTAAAATATATGAATGTAAAATAACAAAGTTAAAAAGCAGGCCTTGAAAGTTGCCTTGAAGTTGATGTCTGTCTAGAGTACAGATAACTGCCAATAAAGAGAACCTTAAAAACTGTGTATTCCCTACTATCAAGTCAGAGAAAGAGTAAAACTAAGCATCACTTAGAGTAATCGTGCTGATACAGCTTTACTCCAGAAGTCCTTGTTATGAATTGTTGCTCAGTGTCAGCATCTCCAGACTTCTTCAAATGAAGTAAAACTGCAGATGTTGGTTATCTAGAATCTGCATGCAGGATTTATGAGTAGATTTCAGAAGGAAGTTGTAGGTCATTCTGTCAGTTCTGCTGTTATTTATATGCTGTTCTTGCTTTAGGACTCTGCGAGTGTGTGCATGGGAGAGAGTAAACTATGACCCAAGCCAGCTTCATTATATTGCAGGGAACGTTAAGAGTCACTTACATTTACTCCACCAGCCTATGCCGATTCATACAGAATTTAATTCAGTCTGTCCATTTACAGTTCATTGTCAAGTGTGTGCATGTTCTCAGTGGAATAGATTAATTGGTTAAATATATGTAAGCCTATTAATAAGCTTATCATTATGTAACACAAATGTATTTTAAATTTTTTCTGTGGGATTTTTTTTTACTATGCTGTAGAGAAAAATGTGTTCCATATTCTGTTGCCTTAAACCTAACCTACTGTGAAACACTTGTTTACATAATAAATTTAGTATAATACAACTGTATAATAACTGTAATAGCTGTAAGTTGGAAATTTAATGGCAGGTTATATGGGATACTGTCAAATTGGTTACACTTGGGGTTCGACTTTCCTTCAGTGCCACATGCATTTTTCACTTAGAGATTGTCAGCTTTTCTTTTTTCAAGTAGCCAGTTTCACACCACAGGATAATGAAAGGCCAAGAGTCGTATTTCTTCCTGAAGCAGCTGCTCACTGGCCAGACTCTGCACACATGGGCTCCTCTGCGCTTATATATGTACACAGCCTTGTTTGTGTTAGGATCTACAAGAAGCCAGGTTTTGGGTGGCGGTGTTTTTCTACATTAATGCTGCACCAACAGATTTGAAAAAAGAAAGACGATGGAATGTAGAAGTTAAGAAATAAGAAAATAAATTTCGGTTTATACTGTGTTGGAAAAATGTAAAGGCTAAGCCTCTATGCTTGAAAAAGAAATTTTACACCTCAGACTAAACCAAAATAGAGTCGTGGTATTTGTGAGTTTGGTTGTTATCCCAATTTTAAGGTAAGTCAGACTTGGAGACTAAGCAGTTCTAGGATGTCTCTTTACTTCTCGTAATTAAGTTAAAGCTAATTTTGTTCATTTTAATACAAGACAACAATGAGGCTGCCAGGATTTTTAAAAAGTTTATTTGACTTTAGAGAAGCTGTTTCAGTTGTGTCCATTGTAAAAGTATTCTTTCTGATTTAATTAGAAATGTTTGTTATAATGGTGGGTTTTTACACAAAGTTTAATTTGAGCCTAAATTAAGCAGTGGAAAAGAAAATATGTATAAAATGTATCAGTAGACTTCCTGTTTAATGGAAACACCAAATAATTGTCTTCCAGAATAAAATTTGTGAAATTTTGTTCGTTCTAGAATTGGTTCAAAAGTTAGTTTTTTCCTCATTGTACTACTCCCCTGACAATTCCTCTATTTGTAATCAAAAAAGAGAGGTGATCTTAAGCAGTTACACTTAACTGCTAATGCAGGAAAAGGTGAATCTTGAAATCAGTTGTATGGGTTTTCTGAGAATAGTTTTCAGTTTTAGTTTCCTTTCATGAACATTGTTGGAGGTTGGGGGTATATTTTTATTTTTCAGATACTTTGTCACAGCAAAGGAATTGGGCTGAATATCCAAGTAACATTTAAGTACATTTTTCTGACCGAAGCGTGCCGATGCATTTCTTGACTCCCTGCCTTTGCCTCCTTGCCATTTTTTGTCTCTGTAGAAGAAGGTTTCCATACTTTTCTTCTGGTTTAGAAGAATGTGTTTGGGGTTGGGAAGATCTGCATTCTGGACGCTAGCATCCTGGAAGTCCGATGGTACAGATTTTGGATAATTATTGTTTATTACCACATTGCGAAGAAGTTTAATGATCCGCATGGGTGTAATTTCTTGGCCTCCACTTATTTACTGGCACAACTATGTCAGACCTGTATTGCTAACACTACTATAGCAATTATTAAGAAATAGTTTATTAAAGAGCAGCAGAGTGTTAAAGAGCACTGTTACCCCTAGGGTTTCTTCTGTTTAGGGAATGTAGAAGTAAGCTCTGCTGGTAAAGGAGCTTCATTGTCCAGAATGACTTTTATCCTCATTGCATTTGTTGGCCTCTTACCTTACATTGTCAGGGTCTTAGAAACTTTTTTCAGGAAGTTTGCCATATACTAGATTTTCTCCCTGAGCATACTGGAGTCTGCTTTGAAAAGCTCTGCTCTGAAGAGACAGATGCCAGTGAACAAACATTTTGCTACATTCTACAGAACTGGCAAGCCTCCGTATGAAGTAGTCACAGTAAACTATAGTTCATTACGTCAGCATTGTTACTATTGTTTAAAAAAAAAAGAGATCAAATGTAGTTGCTAGTTTTCCCCCGGTTTCATTTTCTATTAAGAACTACATGGAAGTCTTTTTCTGGTTTGGTTTTCTGTGTGTTATGCGCTGTTTACTCACCTCTTTCCTCCATAGTTCGCAGGCAGCTGATGTTTGTAGGGTCTCACATCAAGGCGAGGTTCTTCAGAGGCGGTTGTGGTGCAGGGGAGTGCACATCGCTTCCTGTCAGTGCCAGCCAACCCAGACAAAAGTTTAAGTTTTTGACCTGATAGTACTTCAAAAGTAATAATCAACAAATTACCTTATGTAAAACTGGCAAGGGTGAGACCTCTAATAAAGATTATTCATAGAAATTGGTTAACTTATTTATAAATACAGGATCTGTACCTCTGGCAGGGAGTTCATCATAATACAGTGTGTTGAAAGAATGATTATATGATGATTAAAACTGATCTTAGGAATGTTCTTCCATAACTTGTAAGCAAGTTACACCTATGGAGAGGATGAAAAGAAGAAGAGAGAGATGATTGTAGGTGGGCGAAGATAATAAATACAGGGTTTACAAATAAGGCAAAAATAATAAAGCGGTAAGAATTTTTAGGCAGGAATGCAGAGTCTTGAAGCACTGGACCAACACATAACCTTGCTAGTAGTCTTTTATGTCTGTTTAATGAAGGCATAACGTTAAATGTGTGAGATTGCGCAGTGTTGAGGGGGGTTAACCTGTGTCCTGATGGAAATGAGCAGAATGGATATGGGGGAAAAAACCCACCCATCACATAAGATTCTGAAAACAATCAAAGAGAAACTTTCTAGGGAAATCTTCTACTTCCACACCACGTGAAGAGCACAGCGCAGTTGAATGTTCAGAAACGTGAGTAAATACGTGGCTATATTCCAAGCAATTAGCAAGCCTGGCTAAAAGGCAGTTACAGTAAACTAGATTAGTATCATTATTGTGGCATTATCATGAATGTAAAGGAGAAGACCACAAAAACTGAAATATAGAAAGAAATGCATTTAACAACAAAGAAAAAAATCCGCAAAAAATAATCTTCAACAGACATTCTGTGAATTTCTTTAGAAAGGAAGTAATTGAAGGACAGTTCCAAAATATTTAATCTTCTGAACTCTTCAGCCTGTGTAATGAGCATAAAGCAAGTGTCTTTCTCCAGAAGCAAGACTAGTTACTTGATCTCATCTAGCCTTGTTGTTCCAAAAGATGAGTATCTTCTGTGCAAGCAGGTTAGGAGCACAATAGAGGTTTTTTTTCTGGAGGAAAAATAGAAAAGGCTTTTGAAGTGAAAAGTCCCGTTTTCATTCTGCCTCTAATAAGATTGATTTTAGTTGTCTTATTCTGTGGATCTCAGAGCACTGGGCTTCTCTTTTAACAGGTGTGTTACTGTCCTCTTTCCCTGAAAATAGTGGATAAGCCCACCACAAAAAAGATGGGCAAGATCAGTGCTCTATAGGCACAACACCCAGTATTTCCCTGTACCTCAATAGAAGGCCCTGAAAACTTGTGAAAGAGACCATGACTTCTGCAGAGGACTCGGTCGCTTTCTCCAATCCTTGGCAAGTTAAGAATTGGTGATCTTTTATCAGTTTTACCTCCTAAAATGGAGACAGAGGCTTATCTTGCTGTGACACTGTTTTGGAGAGATTTCAACATAAAAGCTGCTTATTTTCTGGAGCTTTTTCACCTTACACATGTGCAACAGTTGTTGCAATGCTGGCTGAAAGTCTTCTGAGCAGAGTCCAGCATGTTTGGATTTTATTTGCATTGTCCTTTTTCTGCTCTTCCAGTGCAGAAACCTATGACTGACTTGTGGTTTTGATCTAAATTACAACTGTATCTCTTCTTTTTGGCTGACATGTTTCCCTTTCTTTTCTCCACTTACTAATAGTATCTGGAGATCCATTTCTTTGCTTTACCCTGTTTTGTTTGCTCATTGCTTTCTTCTTGACGGATTGACCATTTGCTATGATATGGGCCTCTGGGCTCATGAGATAGGTAATGTGTCAGCTTGGTCAGTCACAGTGAGGTTCACCTGCCTACTTGGAGATGTAAAGCTGGCTTACTCTATCTACTATTCCCAAGCCTCCTTTGACTTTTTTTTTTTATAATTTCATACTTTTATATTTTATGTAATCTGCATAGGCAGAATGCACGGCTTTTCATTCAGAAATTATCATTTATCTGTAAAGACTAGAGAGCACAGTAGTATTTTTCTGTGAACTAAAGGCTTTGCATTTATACATTGAAGAAGGTCTTACATGTGATTTTGTTACTGCATCTATTGGGGAACAGACCATTATCAGACCCGTCTGACCCAACTTTGAAATCACCCTAATATTTGTATTGTGTAATGCAACTATATTTTTCTACTATTCCTAACACAGTTGGGGACTCTTTTCATTTGTCTGTAAAAAATGTCTTGGTAGGCGTCTGCTTTCCACCTAATTCTTATTGTGGCAATTCCATTCTACCTGGGCATGTGGCTCCTTCTTCATACCTTGTGATGAAGGAAGATAACATCATATGTAGCGATTTACTTGATAAGTGCTAGATCTGAGCCTGCATGACAGGGAGGGCACTGTTTCCAAAGGAACCACAAAGTTGAGTTTAGGGGGAAAAAAGAGGGAAGAAAGAAGGGAAAAGACTTTTCATTTTAGACCAACTTCAGCAGTACGATCAGTACTCCATGCATTTTGAAATGGTTCTGCTTTCTGCTAGGAGTCGGCCATAAATTCAATGGGGAAATAATAGCAGATGGAAAACCTTGTGAGTGTTCCGGACATTTGCAAACCCTTACCATATCCCTGCGAGGATTCAGTACAGTGCATTTGGCACTTTCAACCTACGCTGCAAATTGTTTCCACAAGACAGTTCATAACATAGTGACAGAAAAGACCCTAAGGTCTTTACATACAGTACCACCTCACTTACAAAGGTATGCATTCATTTGATGTAATCAGACAAAGCATACCAACAGGAGAAGAAAGGAGAAATAGGCATTTCTTTCAGAATAGATCTTTTAATTTTTTACTAAATCCATTCTTGCTTCATGATTCGCACATGAAAAGAATCCATCAGAAACTCCCATTAAAGTATGCAGGAAATCCGCAAATGTTGCACAGTGTGCAGAAATATTCAAACTATTGACAAATCAAATATTAAGTTTTGTATGCGTTTATGCTTTTATATAGTTTAAAATTAGGTTGGTGACATACCTCCTTCTCAGATGATGACAACCTTGCGGAAATAAAGTAATAAGTAGAACCTGATTTCAGGAAACAAGCTTCCTAGAACAATAATCATTTCAAATATTTATTTAAGTGTGAAATACTCTGTGTCTGTAAGAAATTACCTTTTGAATTGGAAGGAGCATTTCTTCTCTAATTATATGGCCTCGGCTGAAATTCTTAAATCCTAAAGTGCCCAGTTGGATGAAGCACTTGAGCTCATTTCTGAGGAATGTGAGGACTCCTTATTTATTTCTCTCTTGCTAAGAGGTGAAATAATCAACAAATCCTAATTGTTTCTCAAAGTGAAAGTAGAAGAGGGTGTTGAAATTAATCTTCTGTTCGTTAGACGTTGGAGATCAATAAGGAGTGTGAAGGAAAGAAAATACATGGAATTGCATTAACTTCAACACACTTAGTAACAGCAACAAAAATACTTTGCATCAACAGTGGAAGAATTTGAGTGACAGGGAATGTGACAGCAGACTGTGGGCAGCAGACAGGGGTGACTGGCCGTGCAGAAGAGGTGCTTCCCTTCATTCACGGCTGTTTCATTGTGGTTTTTGTTCCGTGATGGGGCCCTGGGTTGGGTTTTGCATGCCTTCCCTGGAGCTGCTCATGTGTTTAAACTCAAGACCTTTCTCGAATCATCTCTCCTCTGGGTTATATGTAATACAGTTGCAGGTATGCATTCAGATCTGTGACTCGTTCATCTGCACACCTTATCTGGTGCTCTGAGCTAGAAGCGACTTACCAGTTGCAATTTTCTGCACTGAAAATTCCATATTTTTCCACGGACACAGTTGTGTGAGCAAGAGAGTGTGTGTGTTGCACAGATGCAGGTAATACAGAATAGTTCTCCCAAGAGTCATGACTTCCAGATCTCCTACCAACTTGAGAAGGTAAGGGGACTCTGAAAGCAAGTTGCTTTCCTTCCTCCTCCCTGCTTAGCTGCTGCACTAAACAGAGCTCTGTCTCTTAGTCCCTCATCTTCTCTTCCAGTCCCCTGTGTCACTTCCCCTACACTGTTCCTTCCCCGAGGCCCTGTTTAGTCTCCAACTCATAAGTATTTCATGGATTATTTGGGGGTGATGGCTTTCAGAGGAGTATGCTGAGATGTGGGATAGAGCCAAATCTGCAGCATCATACCGTCAGATAATAGTCAGATAGTGCTGGAGACATTCTGCAGACTTTGAAACAAAATGTGGTGGTCCCGTATTTTGCGTATGCGTAGAATATTGCAAGCAGCAGTGTTTCTCCATTTTAAAAATAAAAGTCCTTCCAGGTCACTGCATGACTCTCTGTTCTTGTGCAAGATTGAATTAGAGGTAAATTGGCTTTGGTTTCTTAGAATGACTGTGCTCATGTTGCACTGTATTCTGTTCACAAAGCTAAAGGCTGATTTTTGTTCTGGTGGTGTAAATTGTCTGATTATAGTAAGATAAAACAGTATGGAAGCTGTTTTTTCACTAATCTTACTTGATTGTTGGTTTTAGAGCAGGCTTTTTGGTAAGCCCATTTAGTGAAATCATACAGGTTTGGGGATCTTCTGGCTATTGTATTTGTAATATTCTGTTCTATTTGAAGAATGGGACTAAATTGAAAGCATTCTGCTTTTTTTTTTTTTTTTTTAATAGGGCAGCCAAAAATTGTTTGTGCTTCTAAAAAACTGGTAATATTTGAGAAAGTACAAATCCAGTCATACTGAATCAGGATTGTCTTTTTCTTCCGGACTGTGCAAGAAATGTGTACCTTTTGGACAATGCCTCCTGTATGATCTGAGATGGTGATGGGTGAGAAGTAACAGCCGCCCTTCTAAGGAGTTACAAAAAATACTGGCATGTGCTGTTAAACCACTTGGAAATATAATAAGACAGGACAATGAATAGCATTAGAGAAACATGGAAGTTTGTAGAGCTGGTGGCAGTGGTTGACCGCTTATATCCAGCAGCGGATCTTGTTCGCAGGGGAAGTTGGAGGAAACCTAGCTATTACTACAACTTTGTTTGCTCTAAAGGAAGAGGGCCCAGCAGAAGGGAGCTTCAGATAGCAGTAGTGGGCATTTTGATGTATATTTTTAGTACAGCTAAGATAATGTTTCTAGAAGTGTACCTTATGTTTAAACTCTCATTTGGGGGTTCTTGGTTTGTTTCATTTTGTTGGAGGGGGGTTGTTTATCAGCACTTCCCAAGCATTCTTTCTTTCCTTTCCCTGGCTTTTCCAGCTGCTGTTCTGGAGCAGCATTCTTTTGTTTTAAGGCATTTGTAAACTTTTTTAAAAGTAGGTTTTTAATGGACTAGAAACATACTATGTTCGATAATTGCTTATCAGTGTGAAGCTGGGTCAGTTTGCTTTCATGCTTTTATTTTCGTGGCTTTTATTTTCACAGCGTTACGCTTTTATTTTCATTCAGCAATAAGACAACAGATGCAACTAACATTGCTTTAAATGTTTCTCACTTGGCCAGGAAAGGAATACATTAGAGATTGAGTCTGAGGTTTTTCCCGGGATCTTTCATGACATTGCACATGTATTTTGTGCAGTGGGACATTTAGGTAGTGCATCTGGCAACTTCCATCCTAATTATTGTCTGGAACTAACTTTGCAAAGCTGAGAAGTATCATTTAGTTTGTAGTACATTTTTAAAGGTGCATGTAAAAGATGTGACCTGTCTTGTGTAGCTGTGGGTAGGTAGGAAAATGGTTTTGAAACGCTTCCTGTATTGGCAACCATTTTATTCTGCCGAAGCAGGGGAGGAAAAAGGAAATTAAAAATGTAATCTGGCCATATTCGAAATGTTGACATGTTTATCCTGCACAGGGTGTTTAAAACTGAGGTGTCCTAAAACAACCAAGAATGCCTTTAGCGGTTGGTATTTACAGCCATTTTCTTTCCCTTTATCACAGTCACAGCATACTAGCTGGGAATCTAAATAAGTAGTCAGCTGAATATACACATGGCTAGGTTATCTCATTTCTAGCTGCCTGCTTTGTTTATCAAGCACTTATGTAACATTCCAAATTATATTAAGGCAGGGTCGAGCTTCGTATTCACATGCTGTTATCCTTGTGCTGATAGGAGAGATGGACAGAGCAGGGTGTGAGATGTTTAAAGCGATGGCTGCCTCTGCTCTCTCTCCTCTCCTGAGCTTAAGACCTTAGATCTACACCCCATTTCCCTTTTGCTTTCTAGCAATCGCAGTGCAAGGCTGTGAGACTTCATGCTTCACGCTCGTATCAGCAGCATGGAAGCGCAGAGCTAAGGCTGCGAAGGCAACAAGTGCCAGACTGTAAACATTGATTTGAATGCTATCAAACTGATTTGGGGTTGGAGATAGACCAGGGAGTTTCAATACATGTTTATAATTAAGAATGTAAACAGAATTTCATGTTTATATGTCCCAGATAGAAAAAGAGGCTTTTAAATCTCTGTTTTGAACTCCTTGAAAATAAAAGAATTGAACAGTTAGGGTAGAAAGGAAAATGACACTCCTGCAAGTATTAAATCATACCGTTGCCTTGCTCCCTTCCTCTCCCTCTCCATCACACACAGTTGCATACAAAAACTCAGCTGCAGAGCTGCTATTTTTCATTCTTCTCTTAGACTATACCCTTTTTCTGAATGCATATGCATGCGACGGGGTTTTGATTGTCCTTTTTTTTTTCTCCATGGCAGGATGTAAAAAAAGGCTTTGCCTAAAAGACGTATTGAAGTTAATAATTGTCTGTTCAATTAAAGACCTTTTCATGGTAACACAACACAGTATTTTTTGCTTAAATAGGTTGATATAGACTCACTGTGGCCATTACTTAGTCATGTAACTCATAAGCAGCTAACTGTAGCCAGCCTAAACTGGTTTTGGGATTTTGTTTGAGTTTTTTGGTCAATAAATCATAACCTCTCTTGAGACGTATGAAAATTCCTTTTTAGCCGTGGTAGTTGCTAAATAATGTCCCTACTTGGATAACAGTTTAGGTACCAATCCTTAAATTGATAGCTTGCAAACAGACTGCTAAATTTATGCAGAGTGCCTTTCTGGACAAAGCCAGCCAGTTTATTTGCTGGTTTTTACAAGATTAAAGCCTTGAAATCTCTCTCTGCTTAAGCTGCTGATTGCCATCTGAAGTTTCCTTAACTTAGAAGTTCCCTTAACTTAGAAGTTCGTATCTGAAATAAAAACTGATTCCAAATTTCCTTATCGTCTTCATTACTCGCCCTAAAAACTTTTAAAGAAAAACAGGCCTTTGTTTTCAGTTTTGGAAATTTTATTAATTACTTCAGTGTTCCCATCTTCACAAATTTAAGCCATTAAAAAAACAGTGCATTAATACAGGTACTGGACTTAGGCCATCTCTGTTTCTGATTCAGTTTTCCCTTAAAACTAGCTCCAGCAC
This sequence comes from Burhinus oedicnemus, assembly GCA_008921705.1. Taxonomy (NCBI): domain Eukaryota; kingdom Metazoa; phylum Chordata; class Aves; order Charadriiformes; family Burhinidae; genus Burhinus; species Burhinus oedicnemus. The sequence goes on along the minus strand of VFFE01006966.1, from coordinate 108,410 downwards.
AGCCAGTGACACTCTTAGACATGGTGCTACGAATGAATATCTGAAAAATTCCACTTTAGAAAACTATAACCCCTTCTTTTGTAGAAAGAAAAATAACCACTTACTCAAACTTACTTTGGCATTTGAATTTTAACATAAACTCTCATTTTTTTCAGAGAAAGATATATGTTGAATTTGTGTTGAGGTATGCTTCAAAATGTTGTTTCACACAGAGGCAGGTTTTGTGGCAAAGTTTATAAAATCAGCATTCCTTGAAGGACGTACTTACATGATGGCTTTTATGGCACAATGAAGTTTATATAGAACATCGGAAAGCTGTTACAGCAAACGGGAGGTAATTAGTAAAATAATTAAGAAAATCCTTACGGCACTTTCCCTAAACAAGTGTGGGCACCAGTAGCCCTTTATAAATTTCTGTTCTAAATTCTAGGCATTTTTACATAGCATAGTCCGACTGTTCTACATTTTCAGTTAAGTTACTATTAAACCACCTTAAAAATAAATGAAACATATTAAGCGTTACCGTCTTTCCCCCTCACTGCCGTAACTGGAGGCTTAAATTTTAAATTTTCAATGATGCATTTCAAGAGGCCAAGTGAGATTAACAGCACAAGCTGCAAAATCGTACGTCGCTCACCCACTAACAGGGGCCTTCTTTTCTGTGAGTTTCCATAAATTAGATGTGGAGCCAAAGCAAGCGGAAGCTATTTTTAGTGCAGCGGCGGCAGCGGCAGCAGCAGCAGCAGCAGCAGCAGCACTGCAGAACAGGAGCTGGCAGAGCGTCACGTGTGTCAGGCTGAATCAAAGGGAGTATCCCAGCAATGTGCTGTAAACAAAACAAGGGCGCTGTCAAAAAACAAGCTTCAGGTAGCTAAAAAACCCAAATCAAAGCCTCATGCGAGAAGCAAATGCACCGACTTACCGACTGTGTTTCTTAGGAGATTTTTCCTACTTTGCAAACATGGGAGCGTAATAAGAATTCCGCATTTCCTGGTGTCCCCCTTGTCTTGCTTGATGCAGTCCTTACCATTAATCATTTTATTTTGAAATCTGTATTTTTCTGTCTGTATCTCTTATCAAGTGTAATTGTTGTCTCAAGATGCATAAGCATAGGAGAAAAGCGGGTTGCAGCTGTCTGCACAGCCACTGCGTAGGGAATATCCTTGCTGTGAAAACACTGCATTACAGCCTCTGAGGTGTTGCTTTTCAGCAAGGAGAAGAGCAATATGAGCTAATACTTTATTCTTACACATTAATTGGATTGGCATGTTCAGCTCCAAGATTTTCCACTCGTAATTAGTATTTTTATTATTTTGTGGATTTTTGCGTGAAATGTATCTGTCCCCAGAAATTATACATTAACCTGAGTAAATAGTCACTGAACCTTTCAAAGATTAACTTTTATTTACGTTTGCTTTGGTTTCCATGTGTCCGCATGCTTTTGAAGGCACAAATGTATTTTAACTCAGTAATTTCAAGACTGTCTGTTACTTAAAATGATTTTCCAAGCCCATGGCATGAAAGCTCATAGTCAGTCAATAGCATCCGTTTATTGTTGCTCAAGCAGCTGAGACACAACGTTTATGGAGGTTAGAAAAGGTGTCAAAAATTTTCATTTCAATTGATAGTTTAAAAAAAAAAAAAGAAAAAGAAAAAGCTGCTTCCCTTCTTCCTGAAAATGATCTGTTCAGGTGATACATCCTCTGTTGGTCCTGCAGGTGCATGTATTTTAATGAACTATAGGGTTTGAATTTGTTGGGGTTTCTCTTTCGGGAGCCTGGGGAATGGGACAACGTTTGCTGCTTTTACAGTAAATGCAGATAGCTGTGAGAAAGTGACTTGGGAAAAAGAAAATCAACCTGAGAAAGCTGAATAACATGATTTCCCTACAATAGCAGCCTATGCAAAAAAGGGTTAGATGAGATTAATACACAATAGGCACATAAAGACAAACGCAAACATCAATGCCAGTTGTGTCAGCACTGGCACAAAGGAACTCTTGAGTGCAGCGAGTCCCTCTTGTTACCTCCTCGCCGCTCCTGACCGGGTTTTTCCCCTGGGCTGGGGGAAAAGTTGCTCAAGCCGGCACTTGGGTTTGGAAAGAACAACGATATGGGTGAGCTCTTAGGCATGTCAAACATGGCACAAGTCCTGCATAGGTGCAGGGAAGGACTGATTCTTCCTGAAATTGTAGGTTTAATAGACTTCAGTGTCAAAGAGGAGCTGTTAGCCTGGTCTGACCTGCGGGCTATACACTTTTGTTCAGCCAATATATTTTAGGCAGGCTGCAGCCAGGGAAAAAACCCATAGAATGTAACGTCGGGAGTAGGAAAAGCTAAGAAAAAAGAGTAGAAACAAGTTGTTAAAGAACGTTACCTGCACATCTTAACTCATTCAGTAATGCTAAAGATGTGGACTCTGAGCTGAGTGTTTGTAGCTATTCAGACGTTAGCCTTTCTTTTTCTTAAAGTATTTTGATTTTTTTGAGCCAGAACCCCTTTCTAAGAGTGTTCAATATTCTCTTATAAAAAAATAGCAAAAATATTTGATATGATTTATACAAATTTTCACTTTATGTAGAAAGAAAAAAACAACAGCTCTGCTGTCAGTAATAAATGTTTTCAAATACCTGTAGCCAAGTCAAGGGAATGTCCAGCTGAACTCAGAATCCCCAGTTGCTGCTTGAGTTGAGAATCCAAGTGTCCTGTGCTGCCTTGCCATAAGATGATACGACCATGAATATCAGCTTCTTGCTCCTTGTCACACCATTCCCTTGCACAGATACACTGCCTTCTGATTCCAGTACCCATCATCTTTCCCATCTCAAATACTGTGGGGGGAAAAAATGCCTTTAAAATGCAAACTGCAACACATCCTCATGTCTGGTTTTGCTAGAATGACTCCTACCAGCATCTATTGTAACTTCAGAAAATAAATAAGCTTGAAAACATTTTGATTTGAAGCAACTACAAATCACAGGAAAGGAGTTTGCCTTCAGCTAGAAATTTTGTGGTGTTTTTAGGCCTCGGAAAAACAAAATTTGGAGAGCAAGAGCTAACTGTGATTTTGCCGATGCTAGCAACTGATGGTCTCTTTTCTGTAGCGAATAACTTGCTGCTTATTCTCAGCAAAGCTGCCGCACTCAGACAGAAGTTAGTAATCACCTACATGTTTGTGGCCAAACTAAGTGGCCTTTACAGTGCCGATGCTGCTCACGAAGGGCTGGGGAGTTGCGTGTGTTACAGCCACCACATTTCCTGTCCTAGCCCTGGGAGGAAACCAAAGCAGGCAGCAAGGGTGGGGAATCTCCTGCTCGCTGGATGCCGTGTCTGCCTTTCAAACGCACACCTCAGTGATATCAGTAATAGGCAAAATAAATAAAAACGGCGTGCCTGCCAGGCATCGTGAAGCCAAGCTGTACGTCACATCCAGCTCGGAAATTATAGCTTCTGTAGCTCAGCTCACCACTAAGGCATCTATAAAATGGTTTTTACTGAATGAAGCATAGAGCAGAGATGGCACACTTAGAATATAATTGCATTGAGCTCTTAGTGATGCAAAAAAAAAAATACAGGTTAAAAAGAATAATAGTTGCTGTGAATCTGCTGTCTACAGGGAAACTTGGAACAGATGCTTCTTTACTGGGATATTATGAAACTTAATCTTTAAGCAGGTCAGTTATGACATGTATGTAAACAAAATCTATAAAAAGCTATCGTATTAACATATGGCAATATAATTGAACAGGAAGAAGGTTTCTTGAAAATTATGCTGGGTTAACATATGACTGCTTAAATTAACTTTGGCTTATAGGACTGTTTTAATTATGTAGTAAATTAAATACAAGTAGATCAAAGCTTGCGTTATTATATATAGTTGCAAAACCTTTTCAAGGATGTAATATTTGTAATCAGCTCATAATAGCTGTAGTTTTCTTCTTGCACCATCTCTTGTAAGGAAGCTGATATACGAGTCTTAACTTTTCTCTGATGTATGTATTTCAGAAGTTTTTTCTGGATTTCTTCTTTTTCCCAGCTCCTTTTCAGGCTCTTTGAATCTTTTGACACAGACTACAGGTGCGATTTGCAGCCCGTCTGGAAACACCCAGTCTGCCATTAACCTAACCAGTCTGGGTGCCTGTGCAGAAAGAAAAAGCTTAAATACAGCCAGGTTTCTAAAACACTGGGCTAAGCCACTGAAGCCTTGACATAGCAGGTACACTGCTATCTGTAACTGAGCTGGCTAATTTAAATTTCAGTACATGTCTGCAGTAATTCTCTGTATGCCTGTGGATCACCATGAGGATAACGTCTCTGTTATAATTTTCTCTTATCCATAGTTACGTACCTATCCTGTGGGTATCTTTTTTTTTTCTGTAATGTGAGTTTCATAACTTCTAGTTCAGCATTTCCTCTTCCTTGTCTGAACCATCCTTTCTTTGATATTTCTCTCTTTTTCTTTACTTCTACCTGCCTGATACATCTTGCAGCATTATTCTCAGTTCTCATTGTTTGAAATAATGATACTCGATTTTAATAATACCGCCTGCTTCTTAGCACATTGGGAAAGTCCCCCTTACTTATTCTGCAAATGTGATGTATTTAGCAGCTTCCACACACCTTGGTGAACTTTCAAGGCAAATTGCAAAGTGTGCTTGATTTCATTCTAGGGAAGAAGATGAGGTTGCTGCATTTATTTCGCTGTGAGTGGAATCAGCTCATAGCTGCATATTTACTTAATCCTTCCAGCATCTGAAACATGGGTAGACACCTGTTCCAGAAGATAGGTGTAGGGCAAAAAGAATTCTTCCCCTATGGGATTAAATATTGAATAAACTTTGGCACAAATACCCAACAGGAAGCAGAAAGATCCTTACTTTGTGTACTATATATTGAGTAAAGCTGCTGTGGATTGTCTTTTGTTTGTTTGTTTCTCCTTTGCATTTTCTCAGCTGATTTGCTTTTAGTTGTTATGTTCATCATTATATACCACATATAGGAAGAATTGCAAACTGTGCATACAATGTCATAACCAACACGCAGAAGTGGAGCCAAGGAGGTGATGTTATCTGGATTGTCATCAGCATGGGTACGAACTACAGCTCATCTGTACACTCAATTTTCAAGCAAGGCCCTTGCTGTCAGCAAAATGTCATGCAAAGGGTCCCCTCCCACGGTGTTGTCATTCTTGCGTCATACAGCAAAACTGTTCTTGCTGACACAAGGGCTTCCTCCTTGGGGTTAGGTCTGTCTCCGGGTTTTAACTCTTAAATGACAGAATAATTAAAATTAGAATTTGTGTCAGGCAGCTGCCTACCTCTGAAAAATATACACATTTTGTGGTATCTGAAGTTGTGTTTAGATCGTCTGAGTGGCACCTTGGTACTGATAAGTAGTGCTACATCTCAGTGTTTGGCATTGCCAGTTCATCTCTTTCCTCCCAGAAATGCTTTTTATGCTCACTTTCTGCTTGTTGATGAAATGAAATTCAGCCCTTTTTGCACAAATTCAGTAAATGGGATTTTACATCAAAAAGCAAGGCTGGGGGGGGGGGGGTTGGTGAAGAACAGCATTTCATCTCAGTGTGCATCTTGCAGGTAGCGCTTCCCTCAGCTGCTACTTGGCAGGAAGTTTTTTTGGATCCTGGGATCCAACTAAATATCCTGCTCAGCAGTCTCAGCTTAAGGTTTCTGAAGAAGATCTTGCCCCAGCACTTCTAATAAATGGCATCCTGAAATATGCGCCCCTCTCAGTCAGTGTTTCCAAGATGACAAAAAACTGTTGAGTTACAAAATTAAAACTCTGTAAGCAAGCAGAGGAATCCCAGCAGTAGAGAAAGAGTGGTACAATCAAGCAGCTTTCTTAACTGCTGGAATAGTTTTTTCTTTGAATAATCAGTGTGGGTTGCAAGGGGAAAATAGTATGTTTGGGTTCTAAGAATTTCTATAGCAATGTCAGGAAGATAGTACTTGGGCTAATGGTGAGGGCTGGGGGCCTTTTTTGAAGGGATTGTGAGAGAAGGCATGAACTTAGAACAATAGCATTTTAGAATAAGACTGCGTAATGTAACTTTGAACTATTTATAACATGCAGAGAGATAGTGCAGGTACTTGTGTTTAGTGTAATTATGCTTATGCAATCAGTTTTTTTAGGAAGATATCCATTTGACTAGTTTATTTTTGGAAATGTACTCCAGGGTGCTAAAATGTGTATCTATATATCTGTCTTTATATAATTTTCAGCTTTGATTCTAAATCTGGGTTTTGTATCTGTCAGGAGATATCCTTCTACCTATAAACGCTGTGAGGCTGATTAATGACCGATGGCAGACAAATCTACAAATATCAAGCTTTTGGCATCATAAATGAAAATGCCTTGCTTTATAAGGGGGGGGAGGGGGAGAGATTAATTTCCTGTTTAATTTCTACAAGAAAAACCCCACAGCCTAACCAGATGGAATTTCTTTGTACTATAAATAAGCAAAGCTTTCCTTCTTTCATGGCTTCAATTTTGATACATTTCTATCTAAATTGCTCCTTCCACAATTTTCCTTGTACTGCTGGGTTCAGAGATGTTCCTCTTCATATGCTCACTAGATGATGTAAATAACAGAATGAAGCTCTTCAATGCTGATACAGATGTGTATATATATATATATAACTCTAAACATGCTGTGTGGCTAGCTGCGTAGTCGTGATCACTTGAATGTATGTTCTGGGAAAAGTTAGAATAAAGTACATCCTGCCATCTTAAAGATGCTTTGGTGCTAATCTAGGTAAATGGTTTTATTAACAGTTATAGAGAAAGAGTAGAGTAATTAATTTATGCACTGCCTAAAAATGGTTGCATTCCATTCCTTACCATAACAATTGTAGATCATGTTTTATTTTATAACATTGGTCATTTTAGTAGAAATTATGATGGCACGATACACTGGCTCTGTTGTAAAACTTTACTTCCAATCTCTTGTCATATTGAATTGTATTTTCAGTATTATGCATGGGCATGTCCTTGACATTTGGTGTCTATGTGGTATCTATAATAAATTTTAATTGTAGCCAGCTTATTACCAGACTTCTGGTGATAATCAGTATAGTTGTGTTTGAAGCAGTAAATACAGAAAAGTCTAGTTGGGTCACTGATGCTGTTCTCCTGTGTTCTACTTCCAGACACCGCTGTCTTCTGTCACATTTAAAGATAAAAACCATAGTCAGTCAAATTCGCAAAACAAACAAATTTTATCCTAAAAACACTTTTTAAAAGAATATAGATAGGGTAGGGGTGTAAAGGAGTGAGTTCCTGTAGCTTAATTCACTTTTCTGGTTCTTTTTTTATTCTCCTGCTGTAATGAAGCAGGACATGGGTGTTGCATGATGTTGTATTCCTTGCCAGAATAGAAGACATTTTAAGGTGAACTGCTGAAGAAAATCAATTATGTTGGAAAACAAATTCTGCATGCGTAATGGCAGATACCTCATAACACTCATATGGTCATCTTTCTTGGAGGACAAGTTAGCATTAATAACAGCAAATTATGACCTGGGCATAGTATTAGTTTTCCCAGTTGTTTGAGCAAATCAATGTGCAGGTCTTGCTTTATAAAGCAGCATGTGGCTTGGGGGCCCCACAGCTTACAGACCAGCACCTGGCTTGGTGTGGTAGGTGATATTACCCATGGCAGTTACCAGACAGGTAGAAGGCACTTCCTAGAAATTGAGCTAGGTTGTGGCTTTGTTCCAGTGTTCTCCTAGGATTATGTAAATTCATCCACATTGTATTGAGGAGAAGTATTTAAAATGTAACGTGCCAAGCTGGGAGATAAAGCTGGAGCCTGGCCTGTTCCTGGTGGCTTGATGGAGGTTGCAAAGGAGCCTGTCAGCGCTGGTGTCCCACTGTACGCTGACGGTTCCCATAGGTCAGGTGCTGGCAAAACTACTATTATGTAAAGTGTTATTTATTACATTTATTATATCCTCTGTTAAGCATGCTACTTGGAAGATAGGAGAGAGGGCTAACGATCTGTATCTAAAGCTGCTGGATTTTGAAGAAGTCACTTTACAGGCTACTCTTAATAGCAAGATAAATAGGCTTGTGGGGGATGAGACAGGTGTGATCATTCCCCAGAATAAAAAGCCACCTTTGTACCTGCAACATGCCATGCAGTGTCACGTGTTGCTGGACCGTAGTTCTGACTACAATGTTTGGAGCTGGGCAGCAACGAGCAAAGAGCGGGGTCCCCATTTGCTTTAGGGTAAAGACCTTCATTCAGGCTCCAGACATCTGAAATTTTGCACACATTACTGATCTTTTAAGCATATGAGTAGTCTCATTGAATTCCAAAGTCTTGTTGCATTCAGTAGGATTACTTATAGCCTTAAAACTATGCTTGTGGGTGAGTCTTCGTAGAATCAAAGCTTTTCTTGCACTGAATTTTTTAGTCCCTCTATATATCTGAAATATTTAATCATTCTGACAAAAGAAAACAAATACTGCAGGAAAGTACAAAGCTGTCCCATAGTCAGACTATCTTTCTGTCGTTTGTGTTTATTTTATCTACATTTGTTCTGAAGTTATTAAAATTCCCTCTTACCTGTAGTTTCTATGAGAAAATGACTCACCTTGAAAATGGTGTCAGTTTTGAAGAACAGGTCAGCAGTTTTTCAATGCACTTTTAGTATACTTCAGATTAGTTCTGCTCATCATTTCTTTCCTACTGGCATGGGCTGTCAGTCTGCGTAATGTCTGTGTCTTGTCTGGAGGGGCAGAGGTGGCCCAGGACACTCGCAGAGTGTCATGGTGGAGCCTGTCATACGGTTTCTCATTGCTGAGATGGGAAGAAACACAAGCATAAGGCATAAAAAACAGTTGGAAATATCCCCATTTCCTCACTTCTGTGATTTGGCTTTTGTCCACCTAGTGTTTTGACACCGAATCTGCTCAGAAGTGCGTTGCAGTGCTTGAGCTGAATTTAGGTCAGAGCAGCCCCAGATCTGACACGTAACCAGTAAATTAAGATATACATCTTAAACACGTGCAGTTGTTTATTACTTACGCTTCTTAATTTGTTTTCCATTTGTTGTCGGATTTTCAAGGGTTTGTGTAGAAATACATAATAAAATACTGAAATTTAAAAACCACAGTCAGAAACGGGTCCTTTAAGCATGAGTATAGCTTTGTGCTTTTTGAATATGGGTAGCACTGAGACCTTCTCAAAAGAGCCTCTTGTAAAATGGGGAAAGTGTCAGCACCTGCCGAATTAAGGAATGGCTTTTGCTTTCAAAATATCATCACAGTTATGTTGTAAAGGTGTACTTTTTGGTTTTACTTAAAAGTAAATTATTTTTCTGAAGGAAGTGTGAACTTTGGGCACTCTGAAGTCTAACATGTGATACCCTGTTGCAAGACAGACATTTGTTGAGGGCAAGAGATCAGTATTTACAGTGCTGGTGTTAGGACTGGATTATTTGTAATCTAATTAAGAAGGTTACTAACAATTTGAAGGGATTATAAGATTAACAATTATCTGTGTGTTTATTTGATTAAAATAAATGCCTGCAGATTTGGCTGCCATACCTGTGCTCTGGTATTTGGGATCAGAAATCCCATTTAATTGGAAGTAGAAAAGCAAACAACAACAAAACTTTGTGGTTTGATTCTGTTTCTGTGATGACTTTAATAAAATGTCTAGTCCCTAATTAATCTTCGCTCTATTTGCACTGAACTACAATGCACCTTATTATTCAAACCCATTTTGGAGAAAGGTTTTTTAGTTTTTTCTTGTAGGGGAGGGAAGAACGTTTTTTAAAATAGTATACCATTATTTTAAAAATTAATCTTTGAGGTACTAGGCAGAGACAGTAATTCTATAGGATACTCCTTTGCACAAGGCTGGGATTTTGCATGTAACTTTGCAGTTTAGGTCTGGTATCACTTAGTGAAGCTTCCCAGATTGATTCTTTGAAAAATGTCCAACTCTGCGTGATTGAGACTTTCATCTCATTGTGGAGCCAAGTTCCTAGAGGCTAAAGGTCCTCATTCTTCTTCACACCCTACTTTAGATCCTCCTGGCACTACCTCCTGAGGGCGCTCACTCTCCTAAGCAACAGTATGAAGAACTTTAATATTAGAATTTGGTTTAATACGGACTTTCCTGGGAAAAAAGGTCAGATCCTTAGAGGCCATCACAAAAGTGGTTCTCACCCACAGGACAGGTGCCGGGCACACTCCTCCTCAGAGCATTTCCCAGCATCTGAGCCACAATGTCACACACACACAGAGTTTGATGGAGAAAAAATAATCTGGTAAGGAATCTGTTGCTCTAGGAGCCCTCAGGTTTACAGTGGGAAACAAAAAGCAAAAGGATAAAAAAGCATCTACTTTTCTCCCTGAAAATACAAAACTTGCACCTGGTCTCACAGCCCGACCACAGGATGACCTGCCAATATATCACCGGCTATATGTCATTATGTAAATGGATGAGTGATAGTCCCATATTTAGAGAACAAATGGTTCCTGGTTTTCATTTCCACAGGTTACATGCCAGTTGGGAGTAGTATTTTTAGTCTTCTCTTTAAAAGAAAAAAAGAGAGAAAAGACAACATTTTCAGATCTGAACTGACAAGTGGCTTTGGGTTTCTGACATTTATGCCTTAATTGTATATTCTTTTTCAGCCTTTTCCAGCTGTGATTGCATAAGTCTTTTACGTTTTTTCCACTAACCGTATGAGTGGAGAAGACAAATTGGGAAGTTCAGCTTCCTTCTTGGTGCCTGTTTTTAGGAGCTTTAGAAGTTGTCCAGGATTTAAAATTGGCCTCAGTGAAATTTTTTCATAATCAAGCTTTTATCGCGCTTCTGCCCTTCCTTGCAGATGTGTACGTGGTACAAAGCAACAGCTCCTGCAAAGTGGCAGGGTGACTTTTCAACTGTAAAGGCCAAAGTTGTTCTCGCAGTAGCACCATGATACCCTAAGGGGTGGTGACGTTGGCCACGATCCTGCAAGGAGCTGCAACTGCCAGGTGGCTCCACACAGGTCCTCAGGCTGGCTCGGGCCCTGCTGCTGTATTGCAGCACTGGGCACAGCCTGCCCGGTGCTGCTCAGCCCCCTCCTTCCCTAGCTCTCCTGCCTCAGGCCATAGATGGTGTGCTGGCACTGGCAGCAAGCCTCTCAGCACAGAGCCCACACAGGAAGCAGCAAGGATTGCCTGCGATGCCGAATTCTCTGTTATCCACAAACCAAGACCCCTTTGCTCCAGCTTTTCGTAAACCAGACCCCCGAAATGACAACCACCTGTTGGGTACAGGGTAGAGAGATTAAAACCAGAAGCGTAATGTAATCTTTAAAGTAACTTGAAGCAGGACATAATCAGGTCGTTGCATAATTATTTTCCTCATTCCTCAAACCCAACTCATTGTATTGTTGTTTTAATAGTACAAATGCACTGTACACTGAAGAAATTGAGGAAAGTTGACAGGAATAGAAAGAAAGGTACAGAGGGTGCAGAGTTAGGAATGCTTTTCACAAAATGCCATATTAATAGTAAATGTTAGTATTAACATGACTTACTGTCAAATGTACAGGTACCAGGGTTGTAGGGCTAGTTTTGAACACTTAAGTTCTATAACCCTTGTTTTGTTTAAATAGCTTGTAACTATTAAATGGAATTAGCCCAATTATTAGTATCCTTCTTCCTTCCATTTTTGTAGTAACAATTCATCTCCTTGCTTCAGCTCCATGCCTTCCTCCAGCTACCCAAGGTAATCACTCAGTCAAGCCATAGGTGTTATGACCAACTGCTTGAATACATTCACTGGTTAAATATGTCCTGTTCTAAAATGGGCAGAATAATGGTGATTTAATGAAAACATTTCAGCAGCATCAATTGTAAAGATACAGGAATTTTCTTAACAGTCTAATGGTTATGTCTACTGTTTGTATCCACACTGCTAGACCTCTGCTTGATGTTGTTCTTGTTTTCATGTGATAATTTCTAAGGCAGCTGATCATATACAGGTATTTATCTGGTATTGTTTTTCATGTACCAGTCCAAAGTGTGTTGTGCATGGAAATAAGGATAACCCATCTGCTCTAGATGATAAGTAGGGAAGCCCTAATAAATTCTGCTGCATGGCATAAACAAGTTTGGGAAGAGCAGGCTTTGTGTCCTTCCCATCAAAGGTGGAAGGTTATCGTGTTTCTTCACTCTGCTAAAGAGAAGGCAACAGATCTGCCTCTGAGCAATGGATGAAGTGGTTCTGTTGGGTGTTTGGGGGTAAAATGCTCTGGAACCACTGAAAAGATGTCAGTCTTCATCATCCTTCTGTCCTTTAACTCCCGAGCCATTATTTTTTGCCCTGTTGTGTAAGGTTTCTTGTCTTGAACATTGACTAGGTAGTATCCTATTCCAGTAACTCTGAGAATATGCTGGTGAACCACACAGCAGCCCTGCACATCAAAGGGCTGCTCATAGAGTTTGTGTTTAGCGTGTCCTTCACACAAGGTAAAGGTAAGAGAGTGCAATGTTAGAGCAGGGGCAAGGACTAAGGAGTGCAGAAGAGAAATGATCTGTCACCACACCTCATAAACTTCAATAAGGAAAAAGAAATTTTACCAGGTGCTGTGCAAGGTCTGCATTAACACTTTGTCTGTTCCCCCTGTGTAGGAAGCTCGTCACCTTCCTGACTTTTCCATAGAGCAAATTTTTCAGTTTTCTTACTTTGCACTGGTGACGTACTTCACGTCTTACATGCAACCCTAGAAAGCTGCTTCTCTGGTAGGACGTGTGTTAGGAGCCCTCATATTCCTCAAATGGTAGATATCTATAGGAACTCCAGACACTGTCTGTGTCTTGGAGCTTCTAAGACATCCTCGTTAGAGCTGGTCCTGTGATCCAAATGTTAAGCCTTGGAACTAGTGCCAGTCCTCCTGTTTAACCCCAGCACTCAGCAGGACTCCAGCCATGTCAATTCTCTGGATCACGTTAACAGCTGACAAACGTGGTAGGTAAAAGCAGACAGATAAGCTCTCATTTTGCTCAGGATTTTAACACAGTGTTCCTTTCATTTACACGTCACAAAAAATGCATAGGTCTGAAAACAGTAATAAACGTGCGTGTGTGCTATTCCTGGCCAGGAGCGTTCACCACCCTGAAGAGTTCACTTTTCTTCATCTGGGTTTTCTGGGGGCTACTAGCATCCTCTTTTTTGAATCATCTGTTTTGACTTTTAGACGTGAAATCTCTTGGCAGCAAGCTCTCTTGCACTGAGCTTGGACTGTTGCCACAGGTAAACACAAACTTCTCGTGACTTCCTTTTAAGTCTGTGTTTTGTTACCTTTGCTTCTCCTGTTTGGGGATTTTCTGCTTTCTCTTTATCAACCTCCTATAGAAAACTCCAGTCAAACTGGTTTTTCCTTTCTGGCAGTCACCACAGCAGACTTACTATTCCAGACCACTTCCACCAGCGCAAGTGGTCTTTGATTTCCAACAACCAGTGCTGTTTCTAACCTGGATTTGGCATTCTTCAGGGCTCACAGCACTTGGTGGATTTTGCGAACACTAAGAGGATATATCCACAGTGCAACAATTTTTGAAAATAAAACAGTCAACCAGAATGTGTAAGTTGCACTGAAATAATTTTTCTGTATCACAGCAAGATAAACTTGCAAGTCACAGGGAAAGCTGTATTTGCAACATCCAGTGAAAACGCATTTTGCTAACTTCTGACATCCCCTGGCAACCTTGTGGTATATAGCTGGTGCTTGTAAACCTGATGCATTTGACAGCTCCAAATATTATCAAGGCTTTTTGCCTATAGTTCGGCTTTCCTGAACAAAAAAGTCCAAGTTCTTTTTGAAGAATTCACCTGAAGAGGTGGAGGTGAGCTCTTCTATGCACTTCATTAGTGGGACATGAAATCAAGGGTTTGATCTATCATTCGGTCTAAAGGCACGTTCCCCAGGTTCTGACGGGATGGTTGCATTCTACCCATGTAATTCATCTGATGTTTCAGGTATTCTGTGTTTCCCTTCCAGCAATGGTCTGTGTCAGTTGTTTCATTCAGACAGTGGATAAAGAGGTACTAGTCTGTCATACATCAGCTCACAAAGCAGTCAGAATCCAGATCTCTCCGGATAATGCAATATGAGCTTTCTGTTTTCAGGTGATTATCTCTTGGTCCTCTGTTGAAAATTGCACTTAAAATTGCAACATGTGCTCTGTTTAGCCTTTACATTGCAGAACTCAAATCTGTGTCTATATAAATGCTCCGCGGATGTATCGATACGCATGTAATTATTATCAGCGTAGGACTGTCCTCTCATGAGGAAGAAGAAAGTTCGCTGAAGTCAGTGGATTCAAGCTAGTGTGAATGTGGTGGAAAGGAGGGTCTGCGTGTCCCAGTCTAAGCCTCAGATTTTATCAGTGCTTCGTTCTTAGCCTGTGTTTTGCAGCAGCTCAGCCGCTTGCACCCCAGGGAGTAAAAAGTCTGATCACATGCGATAAAAAAATATTGTCGCTCTTAAATAAATAAATAACGTTTCCCCTTCTTTCTCTCTTTGCCCATCTTATGCCCTCTTCTCTGAGATCCTATGTAGCAGAAGTTGCAGATGATGCGTCTCATTTCTCCGGGAGCCTGTTAACCTTTCTGTGTGAATGACAGTTTTCCAGATTTAAGTCTTAGTCAGTGTTTATGTTAAGAAGAGGGTTAATGATGATCCCCATAGGCCTCTCGCTCAGAAAGCAAAAACATCTGCTAAGCCAAAAAGTGGCTAGTTTGCTAAATTTAGAAGGAAGAAATGCATTTCCCAAAATTCACACTGCTTCTTAACAAATTTAAGGAACCAGTGGGGGCAAGCAGTTATGGAAGTCATACTGTTTATTCATTTTTCAGTTTAGTTCATGTATCTTCAGTTAAAAAAATAAAATGAGATTGCTGTTATTAAGCAGAAGAGGGGTACTACTTATATATCTGAAACGTTGAATGCAGTTGAACTTTTTGTGCATTTGTAATGGTTGGACACGTGCCAAACCCTGTGAATCTTAGAGATGTTCTGCAGTGCATACTGAGAAAAGACAACTTAGCAGTGGAGAAAGTGAGGTTAAAATGGAAGTCTGCTAGGAAACTCTCTTAACCGAGCCTATAGACTAGGAAAACTGTTCTACAGATTTTAGCCATCTTTCTTTATCCTCGCCAAACATGTTCCTGATTGCTGCCAGCTGTCTGGCAGAAAGGGAAGAGGGTAACCTGGTGAATGGTGATGAGCCGTCTGTTGTGACCATTGTCATCCATCTTTGCGTTTAATGTCTCAGCCAAAGTCATCATCTGTAAATGGGATTTAAACTAGTTTTCCTGCTTCATGGGATTATCATACTTTGCTGGTACCAATAAAGCATCTCGTGATGACTTCACTCTTGATGACTTCATGGTGGCTGGGGCCACAGCTGGCCGCAGCCATGGCTGGGGCAACAAAAGGAGACGGGTTATACGCTTTCCTGTCGAGCTGCTCCTGCCACTGGCAGGCGGTACGGACACTGGGACCGCAAAGGGCCATCGCTTGTGTGTCTGGGAGAGATCACCATCAGTGGCCCAAGACCCTTCCCAGTCTTGTTGCCCCTCTCCCTCTGAAGCGAGCTCCGAGTGGCTGGTGCTTGCCGTGGGGAATGCAGGGCTTTGCCAAAAGCTGTACAGCCCATCGTCCGAGCGCCCCGAGCAGAGGGCTGCCCAAACACTTTAAACCACAAATCCTCAAACTTTACGGGCCTGTTAACAAGCCGGTGGGTTTCGGCCATGACTGTACCTCGCTCTCCCTCCTGGCCGCCTGTGTAACCTTCTCATCTCCTGACAGCAACTGTTTCCTTGCCCGCGAGCCGCAAGTTGCGGACTGGGGGGGGGGCAGGTGCCTTTCTGTGGATAAATCTTTAAATTTTAAATGCAGCTGTTTCTGTGGCTAAATTTTTTCGGTAATCTCCACACAGCCCCTTGCGAATCCCGGGGCGAGCCGGCGTGCGGGTCCGCTGGGAGGCTGGCGGGCCTTGGGTTTGACAAGTGGAAAGGGGGGGGCGGGAGGGGAAGGACGAGCAAGATAAATTCCGGAGATGTTTCTTAAATTCGTGTTTCACCTGTATTTTAGGGAAATCTGACGGCGGGATGCGGCCGAGCCGCTCTCTGCGGTGAAGATGCCGGGGAGGGGCAGGGCGGGGCCTGCGAGCCCGGGCGGGCCGAGGCTGCCCCCTGCCGGCCGCCTGCCCGCACCGCCTCCCCGGCCGGGCGCGGCGGTGGGGGGAGGGCAGCGGGTCCCCTATCGTGTGTCGTCGTCGTCCCCCCTGCTCCTGTCACCTCCCCCCTTCCCATGTGTCACACCCAGGCCAGCGGCTGGAGGGGGTTCACGTTGAAATTCATAGAATCATAGAATGGTTTGGGTTGGAAGGGACCTTCAAGATCGTTTAGTTCCAACCCCCCTGCCATGGGCAGGGACACCTCCCACTAGACCTGGTTGCTCAAAGCCCCATCCAGCCTGGCCTTGGACACTTCCAGGGATGGGGCCTCCACAGCTTCCCTGGGCAACCTGTTCCAGTGCCTCACCACCCTCAGAGTGAAAAATTTTTTCCTAATATCTAATCTAAATCTACCCTCTTCTAGCTTGAAGCCATTACCCCTCATCCTGTCACTACATGTCCTTGTAAAAACTCCCTCCGTCTTTCCTGTAGCCCCCCTTCAGATACTGGAAGGCTGCTGTAAGGTCTCCCCGGAGCCATCTCTTCTCCAGGCTGAACAACCCCAACTCTCTCAGCCTGTCCTCATAGCAGAGGTGCTCCAGCCCTCTGATCATCTTCATGGGTGCTTTTTAACTGCCGGGAGCAAGAGGGAATTCCTGGGGAACCTGCAGTCTTAGGACAAAGCAAACATGCTTGACAGTGAATATCAGTGCATAGATTCCTAACCTGTCAGAAATAAACATGCAATTTCATCTTCGGTGTTTGCGCTGGGAATTCTCTCCCATAACAGCTTATGCAGCAAGTGGTGGGTTCCAAGCCAGAGAAGAGCGTAGGTGAGCCAGAGCGCATCCAAAAACAGGTTTTGGTCCCTCTCATCCCACTGCCTCGTCCTGCCTTTGCTGCTGTACTTAGTGTGGAGGGAGAGAGGGGGAAAACCCCACTACCACACAGAAAGCTGTGTTTAAGATATAGCAACTATTTCAATTTGACAGGAAAATCCTTAGCTGTTAAATTTTACCAATGCCTTCTGAGGGATTTCTGATGATATCTTCAGCAAATGGCTTGGGAAAATTAATCCTTTAGGGGTTAGAATATTACTGGGGGCTGTTTTCATTATGTCTCTCTTAGTTACCAGGAAATATATCAAAATAATGTGAGGTTGCTTGAAGCGCAACTGTGGAGCCTAAGGTATTCTCGAAACCAGAAATCTGTAGTTTCTTATTTCAATTATTGCAGGAAGAATTAACAGGATTGTAATCCCTTATCTGATAAAATAAAAAAAAATATTCTATGGAAAGAAACAAGAAACAAAAAAGTTCAAATCTTGATGTTGTCCCTAATAACTGCAACAGGGAAAAAAAAAGCTATTTTTTTCCATTTCAGCTCCCTAGAGATCTGAGGTAGGTGTTCTCATTGTGAAATGTCTGTCTCACCTGTGACTTACTGCAGTCCAAAGAGGGTGGAATTCAAAGTCTTGGTCTTGGGTAGTTTCATATAGATTGTGGTGCTTCTGCTGGTTTTTGAGCCTGGGTGAGAAATTTGCAAAGCTCTTAATGGTCCATCAGAAATGTAGAGTTCTGCTGACCCCCAACAACTTACTTTAGGATAAATTTAAGATTCTTCACTCTGAGAACTTAAAACTACAGCCTTAAAGATTTGCCACCTTACCTTTTTCTTTTAAAGAGACAAGCATTTTGCCTTGGGTTTGAGTTCTTGTTTTCCACAGCAACTTTTTGATACAAGGCCTTTGAAACGTTGGGGTGAGAGCATAAAATGTGGTTGAAGTAGACAAAGATTTATTAAAATGTGTAGCTCGTTGTATTGATCTGTGGTTTAGCACTTTATCTTTGATATTCTTTGGATGTCAAAATACACTTACAAATATAGCATGGATTTTGTGTCTATCGTATTTTTCTCAAGACGTTGACTTTTTCTTTTAATTGTGATTTTGTTTGTGGGGTCAGAATATCTATTCAGACCCGTGTAGTTATTTACCCGGTGAGAAAAGGATTTTCATGTACGATTACCTTCTCTTTATTTGTGCATTGATGAATCCTTTTTTCAGAAATTCTTATATAGCTGCTGCTGCTGCTCAAATTGCCATGGTTTTTAAAGAGAATAATGCGTATTGATAGTTCCCACATGCACTGGCAGGCACATCTAAAACCTGTACTTTTGTGTTCACAGCTTGCATAATATAAAATTTAGAGATTGCTTGTCAAACTAAGTGTCAGCTGAGTTTCCTAGGAAACTTACTGAAGATATTTATAAAACTACAGATCAGCTTAATAATAGATATAATAATGTCAGTAGCTCGTGATTGGTTTTTTTATCAGTCCGTTTTTCTTCGCTTTAATTTGTTGGCAAACCAAACTATTGCATTTCCAAACAGAGTGGTGAAGACCTTCCTTCCAATATCTTGGCTAATTTACTTTAAAAAAAAAAAAAGTAGTTTGTGCTGTTCGATGTAAGGAAAACACCCTACCATAAAAATTAAGAGGAATCTAAATGTCATACTATCAGACTGAATCCTTTATAAATAAAACTAGAATTGTGAAGTAGAAATACAAATATTATATTATATGTTATAGTTTTATTCACGGTTGAGTTGAATGCATGAGTTTAAAGTTTGTTGCACACGCATGCAAAGCAGTCGCTGCAGAATTAGTGTAACTGACTCCTGAGTATGAGTTTCTATAGAAGCTGCATAAATAGAAGACCTGTCAGTATTGTAAAAAGGCATAATTCTGTGAAAATAATTTTATCCCTGAGCTGAAAAAAACAGTATCTAAAAAGAGAATAAGTGATACTGGTGTCCATTTTTATTCATTTTTCTGCTATTGTGTTTTCCTCACACTGATTGTTTGAGCGGAGACGTGAGCATTGCCACAGCTGGGAGGTATCTTCGTACTTTGAGCACTTTAAATTGAAATTTTATTCATGTAAATTTGCTGGTGTGTGTATATACATGTATGTATAAAAGAATGTATATTATGCTAGAACATAATTATTGGAGGCATTTAGATTTAGTAGAAATTAACATTCTTTAGAAAGCAATTTAGAAAAGTGATTCCAATTTCCCCATTTTAATACAGTAATGAGAATGAAGTTAGTGTATTTAGTAATGAGGCAGTACTGACTCTTATCTCATCTGGAATCCATTACTTGTACCTACTATGTACATTTACCTGTCAGAGCTATCTTTTGACGCTGTGCTAATTAGCCAAGTAAGGAGCTTATAGGAAGGATAGTCAAGAATTATTTTCTTTCGAAAAAGTAAGAGTATAGCTTTTGGTGTTTCAGTATCTAGAAATCTCAGTGCACGCTTAATGTAGTTGCAAAAGAAATCTTAGGAAGCCTGTGCATCGCACACTGAAAAGGTTAACTTTCTGTAAAGCTACAAAATTTAGCCAAATACTAATACTAGTTGCATGTTGATTCATTGGACGCTAGTGGTATCATTGCAGCTTGATACAGTGGGGAGGCAGGTAAAACCTTGTAAATCATTGCATTTATTTTAATAGAGATCGCATGTCGCCAGCAACCTTATAAGCATAAAAGGTTCTGGCTCTATGTCAAGTGATATTTTTTAAGCACGTGTTATTTGTCAGAGCTCACTGTCGTAACTGTGGTGTTGTGGTTTAGGGTATTTGAAACAGCTCCTTTTACCAGGAGGCTGACAATTTCTAAATGGAAGACGACTTGGGCTGATACATAGGACATCTATTTAGGAGGCTTATCTCATTCCCAACCCTGCCATGGATTATTTGTAGTGTAACTCTGCGTTACTCACTCCTCTGTTCCTTACCATAATTTGCCTGTTTGGAAAATGCACATGCTAACAACCAATAACCTTCCTGAAGGTGAGAGAGATGTGAATTGGTACTAAATACCACGTTTAATCATTTCGGATAAATTCTGCCAGCGTGACCTTGGTATTGGGGAGTCAAGGTGTATCATCTCTGATTTATACATCAACCCCAGAAGGAATGCTTCGCCAAGAAAATCACCAATTCATGCTGTCTTGTAAGGTTTGTGATAGAGTCATATTTGTGCACAACTGCTCACTTCTGTCCACAGTCTTAACCAGAGCCCTTTTCTGTGTCAGCCGTAGGTGAGGAGCATTTTCTTTCCTGACTTCTGTTGCGCTTAGCGATCCCAAACCGTGCAAGCGATTGCGCTGCCCACAGCAGCAGTTTCCTGGCTCTCCCTCAGGCTCCTGCCCATTTTCTGCAGGCTTGTCTAACCTGCTGGCGTTGCCACCTTACTGTGCTCGGAGACGTGGCTGTTACCAGGCCTGTCCTGTCAAACTGTAAAGAAACTGGACAGAAAACTTTGAAGCAGACTTGGAAATACAGGAGTGCTGCCTGAACAGCCGTGTTAAGGAAAATTACTTCTCATTTAGGAAAAGATTCGGCTTGCAGGCATTTTTGTTTTGGGGTTTTTTTGCCTTCTTTTTTCATCTTGTGTGCTGCAAGGAGGAGGTGAGAGTTGTGTTAATGATAGGTGCAGCAGTTAAAAATACATCGCTCTGCTCCGGTGTCTGCATTAATTGTGGGGGTAACTGAAGTTAAACTTTGTTTAATCAATATTCTCAAAGTGATGGAAATCATCTGACCAAAAGGTTCGGTCTGAATACAACTGCTTTCTCACAGTGACTGTAGCGGACTATAAAGATGTACTTCTGTATCTTTATGAAAGATTATGGTGGCTTTTGGCAGAGGAGGAGGTTTTGTAAAAAGATTATTTTCTTTAGAGTTTGTTCGGGATAGTTTTGTTATCAGGCACCCATTGTGTTGCGCTAAACAGTGATTTTTTTAAACAATATGCTTAGCCATCACACCTTGATCATCCAGAAAGAAAAGCTGGATATTCTAATTGTACATACTGCATTTTGTTTCCCTGTTATAACAATGGAGGTTTAAAAAAGAAAAATAGCATAAGTAAATATATACGTAGCATATTTTCTTTTCCTTTCCATTTGTATCCGTGGGAAAATGGTATGAGAATTACAAAGCGGCTTTTAGGGGTATATTTTTTCAACTGGTCAGTGTGTGTGACCCCTGTGTTAACAGTGAGTCACGTTGCAAGTCAAGAGTTCACTGGTTTTTCATCTTTCCCACTGCAATTAAGTAGACTGCACGTGCACACCCAAGTAAAATTGAGGAAAAACTTGCCAGTTGATAAAGAAATCTTGATAATATTGTAGCAAGATGAGTGAACTGGTGGAATATTCACTGCCAAATACCAAAGAACAATGCAGAATTAAAGCTTGAACAGATTTTATAAATAATTGGAGAATGTGGCTCACCCCTTTTTTTCTGGTTCCCTTTTCTCTTGCCCTTCCCTGCAGTTGTAAGTTTTTGTTTCACCTTATGCTTCTCACTGATTCTTACCGACATGAAGAGTCAGATTGGTTAACCTCTGCTTCATGTCAGTTTTAGTTTCCACTTCTTATGCTTTAGTTCCAGTGTTCAAGGGCAGCATGTCAATCCAAAGATAGTTGTATATATTAACAAGCATTTCTGCTAACATTACTGAGACTGTAATTAACATAACATGGTAGATTAGCATTACGCTAAATAAAGGCAACCGGTCACTCCATTTTCTTTTTTAAACCCCAAAATCTTTTTTATGTCTAAACAACCATGTCATGTTATGACACATGGTTAGTCTTAGTATTTTTTAGTGGACCTCACAAAATTATGAAATTCAACTGCATTTGGACCGCTTGTGGGTACCGCGTAATGGTAGGTGTAGAAGCACTGTATAGAAACAAAGTCTGGGTAGAACGTTGTTTGACTTGGAAAATGTAACCTCAATTAATGTAAGTAAATCATCGGGGTCATACCTTTACCATTGGACTTGTGTTTTTCTTTGCATCAGGAGTCTAAACCAGAGAAGATAGTGAAAAGTGTTACACTAGGCAGTATTTTACATATCTAAGTGCATGTTTATTTTTCTTCTAGCTTTTTAGAAAGAATTGACAGCGTCAGCATGGATGACTACACACCCACAGATCAGGTTAGTGTAACTAATGGGGTAGGGCCTGAATCAAGACACCTGTTCGTATGAATTCTTCATGTAATTTATTTTAGTCCCAAGAGCAGCTGAAATAGGGCATACCGCATAATATCAAAATACAGTCTAGCAATTTAAGTAATGGATATTAAAGAAGAAAAGGCTTTTTGGTGGTGCAAGCTTGCCTTTTACTGTTACTATATGTAGGTCGGTGATTCCTGTAATACGTCTGTTATTTCTTCTTGCTTTCCATTCTGTGTCCTGCAAACAAAGCGAAGGGAACAGAAAACATAAACATAAATGCCTATGGTTTCCCTCACCAGTCTTCGCTACACAGAAGCAGTATTTTATTTCAGTGCTGGAGGTGATGGAAACCTGGAGGGAGGCTTCCCGTATCCATCAGATGGGTCCTTCAGAGGCAGAAGCCTGCAGTGGGTCTAGCATCCAAATTCAGAGGAGAGCACCAGCAGCAGCAGACCACATGGACTTCTCTGCAGGCATGCAGACACCTTCTTTCCAGCCTGTGCCCATCTCCTGGGAGCAGGATAGTTTTTAAGCCTTATTTGCAGGACAGTACACTTTTTTCCCATATGTCGTGATACATTTTGATAGAGTGCTCTAATGACAAACTCATTCAGGAAAGTTAAGGCTGAAGTGGTGCAGCCTTGAAGTAATAAAAGGCTTCACCATGGTGCACGGCCTCGGCTGCCTTCCCTGAGCTCAGGCTGTGTGGTTTCCTTGGGCACGATGTCTCTTCGGCAAACTTATTCTGAGGTTGTTATTTTTCAGTGCTGCTATCCCACTGTCATCTAGTAGTCTCAGCCAAGATTGTGGGCCACGTCATAAACTGCAAATACAGGTGGCAGAAGAAAATCCCTGCACTGGATAACTCAGTCTAACCATGCAAGGTCTATAATGGGTGGATGCCCTTAAAAAAATAAAATTGCCAAATCTCATTGTGCAATCAGGGACTGAGATTCAGAGAAATGAAGTGACTGGCCAAAGATCACTCAAGGAAGTATGTAGAGCAGAGCCTATTCCTTCAGAACTAGTTCAGGTTTATAACCACAAGCCTGACCAATTGCTCTGATCGTACCCTGAAATAGAAGGCAGTAAAAAGTAGTATGTGTTGTATTAAAAGGTGAAACTTGTATAGTCGACCTAATACAGCATCAATTATTAAAGCCCTCAAGACGTGTTCAGACCAAAGCAGTAGCACTGGGACTTACTCCGTCTAGACCTCATGGTCTGATTTTAGCATCGATACCACTCCGCTGGAGAGAGTAGTCAGTGAAGCAAAGCCTTGTTTTTGCTTTCATTATTTATGTTAGTGTTGGCCTCTTTGTTCCTGGGAGGCCCTTCTCTACCTGGAGCAGTCATTCACCATCTAGAAATTTTTCCTGATATTTCCTTTGGGAAGAAATGCCCTGTGTCACCAAAGATCAGAAGAGGCCTTTGGCAGGCAGAAAACTTTTTCTCTAAAGGAGGGATTGTCTTTTGCTTTTGGGTTTTCATCCTGTTATGCTGTATCAGTTGTCCTGCTGAATTAACTGGTAAAAATCACTACTTTCCTTTTCTCCCTTGCTTTCTTTAATTTATTTTTATTTGCACCATCCCAAAATAATGACCGAGTCTGATAACAAATAAATGTCAGGAAGTGGCAGAAAATGACAGTAACATGTAAAATAACTGAAATAATTAAATAAGTGGCCTTCAGCTGAGTTCATGAGGCTGTCAAAGCAGCCGAGGTTTGCCAGCTACCAGAGTGCTTGAAGCAGTAGATGGTAGGGTAGGGGAAAAAGGCGAGCTGTGCTTGGACTCTGTGCCGCCGACTGCCTCCTTCCCTCCCCACCTTCACAGCTGCTGCGTGGCAAGGAGAGCTCAGCCAGACCAAGCGGCCCTTCCCTTGCTGAGAGGTGGCTGCTCAAGGGGGTTCATCCCCATCAGGCAGCCGGCGGCTTTCTCCGGCCTCCGATTTTGTTCGGCACCTGCTGCCTGAGCAGCAGTGCTGGGTAGTCAAGGTTAAAAACACTGCTGGTGATGACGGTGGCACACGGTGAGCTAGTTGCCTGAGGTATGCATCATAAATTGCTTTTGCCTGCTTCCTTTGAGAATCTAGGAAATTAGTATTTTTTAATTATTAAAAGAATGTTATTTAAGATGTAAAGTATTGATAGTTTGAAAAATAAGAAAGAAATGCCAGATTTATGTACAACCTAAATTCTGTTCCCCTCTGCTCTGTAATAGGGCTTTAATTACTCAGTCACAAGCTATTATTTCCATAGGATTCCTGTCTCATTCAGTGCAAAAGAGGGCAGAATTAAGGTTGCCTGGGCAACTGTAAATCTGGAGTTTTCTAACATTTGAATACTTGACTTTGCAACATGAGTAACATATTTTTCTTAGTTTTATGTAACTTCAGAATTCATTATCGACATCACATACAAAATTATATGACCATCAGTAACGGGTTTCAGTGTGCACTGAGGAGAACATACATAGGCTCTCCCGCTTTCTGAGTGTGCACAAGCCACGTGCAGAGATGATGTTTGTGTATATCCACTGGGTCAGTATGGACAAATACAGGTTTGTCAGCAAGTCTGACTGAACGTTAATTAAATGGAACATTTAAGACTTTTCATGGAAAATAATATTCCACGCTTTTAAAGGCAAAATGAGGTTAGAAATAAAACCTTGCTAATCAGCTTCTGTGTTCTCATTTCCAGGACCTATTAAGATGCAGAGTGTTGACATCAGGGATTTTTGAAACAAGATTTCAAGTAGATAAAGTAAATTTCCAGTAAGTCTATTAGTAATAATTTATGAATATCATGCTAATTTTTAACAACTTAGTTCAGATGTCTGTGCTTATATATGCTTGGTGTAATAGGTTTAGGGTGGGAGTTGTTTGGGGTTTTTTTTGTTTGGTTTGGCTTTTTAACTCTCTTTCCATAGGCCCTAGTAAAATTGCCTCATACTTTGCAAAAAGAACTGATATTAGTTGCGTGTATTAGTGATGCTCTGTTGTGGGACTGTTTGTGGCTGCTTTTACTAACTGGTTCATTGCTACAGCACTGAACTCGTAAAGTTCTTTTGGGGATAAGACCTCGCAGAAGTCAGAATTCTGCCGCGAGTCTGACTTTGTACAGTGGGACAAGGAGAGTTAAATGTCTCTGTTCTTCAGGAGGGCTGCAAGCTCTGTGTTTGTCAAAGTTTTACACTGTGTCTCTGTAAAACACCTACCGTTGGGCTGCGTCCGCTCGCCGGTTCTTGCCCAGAAAGGCGGCAGCGCTGAAGGGGCAGAGCTGCCCCCATGTCCTCCTCCTTACAGAGACACACTCTCCCCACCACCCTTCAAAATATACGAAACCCACCCTTGTTTATAGTAGAGTAGGTCCAACCTTGCGTGCTACATAGGCTTCTGAGGGCTGGAAAGGCCAATACTTGCCCTGGAAAAGAGTGTATTTCTCATTTTATGTGTTCAGGAGCCTTCTCCGGGCAGAGCAGGGCAGGGGGAGCTGTGCAGCTGTCTGACATGCAGCCCAGCATCAGCAGAGCTCTTGACATGCAGACCGGCATCAGCAGGTCTCCCCTTCAGGTGGTATTTTACTGCCACTGTCCTTGGGGCTGTCAGATTTTTAAACTGAACCCTTGTGCTGCATGCTTCATGTGACTTTCCTAGTGCACATAAGTGATATAACATCCTATGGCTTTTTAACAGCATGTTTGATGTAGGTGGCCAGAGAGATGAGAGAAGAAAATGGATCCAATGCTTTAATGGTAAGTAAAAATATTCCACATTTTTATTTTGAACTTATTCTCTGAGATGTGAGCAGCTTAGTATTTGTATTCATACATAGTGTGTCACTAACACAGGAGTCCAGTGTTACAGATATTTTCTTTGGGTATTTTTGGCAGTTTGGGGAATAATGGCAGTGTTACCCGAAGGAGTATGTGCTGGGATAACAGAGATGTTCTTTTCTCTCTCCTTTCTTTCTTTCCTTTGTGTACTCTGCCCAGATGTCACGGCTATCATCTTCGTTGTGGCTTGCAGCAGCTACAACATGGTAATAAGGGAAGACAATAACACAAACAGACTACGGGAATCCCTGGACCTTTTCAAAAGTATCTGGAATAATAGGTAAAACATACCTCATTTCCCACCCACACTCCCCAATTTAGCTACAGTTCAACTCCGTACAAAATAGGACTCCCCTTACTATATTCTCAGATTGTTATTCAGAAAATGTCCAGGTAGGGCCAGGTCGCGGGGTGCCCCCAGGGTGCGCACCCCTCCCCGGCAGGGGCTGTGGCGCAGGGACGGTGCACAAGGCTTTTCACCGCTGCTGCCAAAATGATGCAGGGTGTGGGGACAGCTTGGAAAGGGCAAGCTCCCCGTGCCGGCTGCCATGAGGGAAGCAGGGGAGACCCATTCCTGGTGCCACTCTGCTGCTTGGCCGAGGCCGAGAGCATCCTCCAGATTATATTTCATCTGCTCCTCAAACGCAGCAGCAGGAGCAACAACTAGCTGTTGGCGTTGCATTCAGTTCACCGGCTGGCGCTGCGCTCGATACCCGTGTGGGCAGCCGCTCTCGGAAGACCCGTCTCTGAGAGCGCACAGTTTCTCTGCCTTGTGGGATGATGTTTCAGACCTAATCTAATTGCAACTGCCATTAAGTTGCCATTCTGCCACAGTGCATTCTAGATATGTAACCAAATAGCAATCTGAGTATGTTCCTAATAGAGAATCAGTAAAAACGATACACAAAATAAGGTAATAAAAAGTTTCCAGCACATACCTATCAGGATGCTCCGCACTGAGAGGCAATTGAAGGTAGAGTGAGGAAAAATGTGAAGTGCAAGTCCCAAAGGCACGTCATCACAGTGATGGCTAGGTACTAATCGGGGAAGAGGAGAGATTTTTTTTTTTTTGATTTGTCAGGTGTTGTACAGGCCACCCTAAAAGGTGGGATGTCATGTGGATGAACTATTACTTAAGACGGAGCAGTCTGAAGGAAGGCAGCTTTACTGCCTGTTTCTCTTGCTTCAGCAAAACCGAAGAAAGTATACAGTGATGTCTGGTTTTGGACTGCAGTGCTTTTAGGAAATGTCATCATTTTCCCAACTCGATATCAAAAGGATAATTTAGAAAACAATATTTGAAAACCGTTCCCTTCAGCAATGCCTACTGCAGGTCTTATAAATGTATTTACAGATCCTGTAAATATACCCACCAGCGCAGGTGCAACCCAATCAAAACATTAATTAGGTCATCTTTTTTTTCTGTTGAAGCATGTTCCATACTACTTCACTCTCTGTCCACGCAGGGATAGCCAGTAAATTTTCTGTTGAAGTGATATGTTTGCCTTGATTAAAATGTCAGAGATAACACAAACATTTGGTTTGTTTTTGACAGGTGGTTACGGACCATTTCTATCATTTTGTTCCTGAATAAACAGGACATGCTGGCTGAAAAAGTCTTGGCAGGGAAATCAAAAATTGAAGATTACTTTCCTGAATACGCGCATTATACTGTACCTGAGGATGGTAAGGTTTTTTCACCATGCAGGGACTGGACCTGCTGGCATAGCCCAGCCTGTAGTTCCTCTCTCTGTCTCTTGTCTGTCTCACACAGACACACAGACAAAAATTCACAGGCACACACCCTTCCTTAACGCGAACTGTTGGTCAGGTAAGGAGCGTGCCAGCAGCACGTAGCTCGGAGGTGCCCCAGCGTGGGCAGGGTCTGAGGGGACTCTGACTGCGGGGGGGCTGGCTCCAGGGTGCCTGCCCTCTCCTGCTTTGGAGCAACCCACAGCCCCAGGAGAGCAAAGCTACTGAGCGTGTCTCTCCCCTGCCAGGTGCTTCTGCTTGGCCCTCCCATGGTGCTGAACTTCGTTAGACTTATTTTGAGGCCATTCTGCCTCCTCCAACACAGTAAACTTCAGCCTTTGCAAATACTGACAGGAAGCCCAGCAGACCTAGCAAGGGAACTTTAATGGAGGAAAACCACATCAATAAATACAAAGAGAGCTGTGACGATGGAGCGATTAGCATGGGTTCAGTTTCTTATCATTTCAAGAAGTACAATGATTCCTGCACTGCAATAACATATTGCATAAGTAAACTTTGGTATTATGCCAGATTTACACCAGGCAGAAGGCTTCCAAATATCTCAGGTCTATGTCTAGCAAAAGTGGTAAAACTTGCACTTTCTGACCACTAGCCTCTGCCTTACGCGAGTGATGCCCCGGCGTAGTACTTGCAGTGACCTGTCGGAAAAGGCTTGCTGTTCTCTGCTAACAATCAACAACAGCCTAAGTTGTAGAACTGAAGATGGTAATAAGCTATTTTCAGCTTTCATTCAGGTCTGGAATTTCAGGAGTGTGATGCTGAGTTTCAAGTGGAGAGGATAAATAAACTGTCCTAAAATCTGAGTTAACCTGGCACCAGTTTTATAACGCTAAGAAAACATCTGTCACCATCATCCAAATTTCCCTCTCCCAAACATAAACCACATATAGACAGAGTTCAGGTAAATTTTCAACATTTTTTTTATAGTAAGCCAGTTGTCAGAATAAAGTAGCTTTCAGTGTTTCTCAGTGGGATTTCACAGAGGATATCCAGAGTGATCCAGAATATTCATACATGAAGCAGCTCTCTATTTTTAACCGGTAGTTGTTCATTTATTCTTTAATTTCAGCTGACGTTATTTAAGGACAGCAGCACTGAACTCTAAGATGCTGCTGATTGTGCTGCTGCTCTATGTTTACCCCTAGCGCTATAAATAAGAGTAAAAAATATGTTTCCATATTCTGATAAATTCTGCCCTTTCCCATATTATGTTTATACGCATCTGATTTGGTATGTTCAATGAGGAGAAATCACACTGAAGAGAAAAGAATAGGTTATCTCTTCACTGTATTGTTTTTTACACTTACAGTAAATATAGTTGTTACGTGGCCTAGATAGAGATGATTTAATCTGTCAACAGTTAGTGACCAATGAGCCTCCCACTCAACAAGAATTTAATCTAAGGGCCCTTGATGGACAGAATATCTTAAGTATTCTGCTGACTTGGATCCTGGAAATAAAATAAATATATATATATATTAAAAGACCTTTTGATGCTATAATATTTTTCAAGTGTAATCTTGGACTAATCATTTTTAAACCCAAATTCCTGCCTGCAGAAGCTTTATTCAAGAGATGCCGTTCTGCTGCAGGAACTGAACAGCTCAGTTGCTTTTTCTAGTCATATTTTCTGTTAAAAGTTAAATCCTAACTCACACTTGTTTTATGTCTATGTGAACAAACTTGTGTACGTGAGTAAGCCCCTTTATGATATGACCAATGACATTGTTGCAATGATTTCAGCAGTTTTCAGGTCCCTAAAAGATGTTAAAGGCATAGAAGTTTTATTTCAGATTTTACAGTGCCTTTCTCTTTTAGAATTATCTATCGGGAATGTCCTGTGGATATTTGATTTTTTAATTTCTGTATCAAAGGACTGCCTCCTCCTTGTTAAATCTTTTATTATGAAAAGTAGATGATTGTTTTCTTTTCATGTTTCTGATGTCATTTATTTTTAATTGAACAGCAACACCAGATGCAGGAGAAGACCCCAAAGTTACAAGAGCCAAGTTCTTCATCCGGGATGAGTTTTTAGTGAGTAATTTTGATTTTATGTGTGATTCTGTCATAGGAAATACTGGCAGATGGCATAGCTTATTTAGGGAAAACCGATGGATTTTTGCAGAAAGCTAGAAGGCGAGGAGAACGTCTAGCAATTCCCTAATTGTCTTCAGCTGCCCATCTTGCAGAATCTTCCCCACTGCTTGCACATTTTTATGCCCATTTTATATAAAAGTCACCTGCCCTGCAAAGTATCACACACAGAGAGCATGTAGGTGCTAGAGCTGAAAATGGTCATATGCTGTGCCTGCTTGATCCCAGGTTTGGTGTGGGTGCCAGCAGCCCTCACTGTCTGCGCAGGGGGACAAGGCTGAGCACTCTTTCCATTGCCAATTAGCTAGGTTTTCTGTGGTTGTCTACCTGTAAGATGCTACTGGCTGTTGCCTTGAATGTTTATCGCGTGTATCACTCCAGTCCATGCTTAAGTAAATAGGCTTTTTTTTTTTTTCAATCCTGCATTCCTCCAAAGGCTTTGGCAGTGGTTAGCTGGCAAGAGGGAGTGAACAAAAAAGCAGATTTTATCCTTAAATAAGATTTCTGTTGTGCCAGTTAGGAGGTTTGCCTCACCCTAGGACTGGTGTCATGGCTCTGTTGAGGAATCATAGGACAGTTCCGTTGTCTGGTCACAGTTATTCTTGTAATTAAGGTTTTCTCCAAAGCTGGAGCTGTAGAGCTGTTGTCTACATTTCGCAGATACAAGCAGTTACCAGGCACACGATCACAGCCCAGCGCTGCTGTCAGAAACAGGGTCTTAGTCCAGTATCACCTACGGCTTCACTCATATCAAGTCATTCCAACAGTGCAAAGCAGTAGTGGAGACCAGAACCAAAGCTCGGCGCTCTCTGCCTCTTGCCCTGCTGGTAGAAACTGTATGGTGGTGTTTGAAAGAACTAATTTAATTAATAGAATTAAGAATTTTAAAGTCATTATGCATTTACAAGCGTTGTTAGGATTTACAGCTGTTGATGCAACAAGGAAGAAAGAAGCAATTAACTATGTTCACGCTTTGGGGATTTCCATTCACCACCTTAACCTTCCAGCTTATGAGGAGGAATGTCAGATTGCGCTGTATTAACATATAAGAGTTACCAAAAGAAAGCCCGCTTAAAGCCCCAAGTAATGGAGGCCACGTGCGCGGGGAGGGTGAGGTGGGCAAAGGCTGAGTAGAAACGGCGACTTCCAGTTTTGTGGTGTCTGGCACAAAAGGCCTGAGGTGTCGAAGAGGGGGACACAAAGGGGAGAGGGAAATAAGCTCAGCATACGGACTGGGGAAGGGTCTGATGTCCTCTCAGCCAGGTGCAAGGAAGAAAAACCTTCTTGGCTCTGTTTCATACGTTCCTTCTCCTTTCATACATCTCTTCATTTATGACCTTTTCCTGTTACATTTTCAGACACGATTCAGAGAAATCTCTTTTTATTCATGTATAAGCTTTATTACAATTTTTATCATGGTAGCGGGTCTGCATAAGGCGTGGATATGTGTGAAAATCACCACCATGGCGCTGCACCCCTTAAAACCCTGCCTGGCTGTAGGCACTGGTACTGGCAAATGTAAAGCATGTTTATTCGAAGAATTTTAGAAGGAGGTTAAACATAAACACATTTGCAGCAACTGTTGCTACATGGTAGTGTATGAGTATTAGGAAGGCAAAATACATGGGCTCTTTATTTCAAGGTTGGTGGCCTCGGGGGGCTTGGGTGGCAGGGCTGGTGGCTCAGCACCCTTGGGTTTTAATGGGGGAGTGGTGGGTGAGGGCTGGCAGGACGTATCTCGTAGGAAATTCCCCTTCCTTTGGCTCAGGCACGTCCTTTCTCCTCCGGAGCTTTTCCCAGAGGCAGCACGCTACTCCCCAGCCCCCGTTTTGGTGTTTTGTTCACAGGGCTCCCCAGCTGCTGATGTTTTAATATATCCCCAGTGTATAGGTAACATCTGTTAAAGCAGTGGCACGGCCCCTCTGGTTCGTGCTGGTTTTTAAAAAAAAATCCGAATCTGGGAGGTGGAGGAGCTGCTGTTCAAGCACACAAATAGCGCATTTGATTCTTCACTGAAAGCTGTCGTTCTGACCCCTGCGGTATACGGACACCAGTATTAAATATTCCCGCTTGTGTTGTAGGAAGGTAAATGTACTTTTTATTGCTGTCCCGGGGGATACTTTTTTCCCCTCTGAACTGCTGCTAAGTAACACGCTACTATTCAGAATGAGTTTTGAGTAGGGGTGAAAATACTGCATTTGTCTTAAAATGAGAGAACTACAGAGCTGTGGGGACAAAACACCAGTAACATTTTGAAAATACATCCTTTGACATGCTTTAGGTATCACTGGAACATTGTAGGCAGGTTACTGCTATAGACATTAGGAGAATCGGTGCGTGACACACACAAGCGATCACTTAAGTGAAAGAACTTATTTTACCACAACACAAGAAGAAGATTGTCCATTGGGTCAGTAGGGTGGCGTGCTCCCTACTGCCCACATCTGGGTGGCACTGAAGGCATTTGTACATTGTCCCTCACTAACAGCGTGTATCGTAGAATCATACAGTGGTTTAGTTTGGAAGGGACCTTAAAGACCATCTAGGTCCAACCCCGCTGCCATGGGCAAGGACACCTCCCACTAGCCCTGATTGCTCAGAGTCCCAGCCAGCCAGGAATGGGGCCTCCACAGCTTCCCTGGGTAACCTGTTCCAGTGCCTCACCACCCTCATAGTGAAAAATTTCTTCCTAATATCTAATCTAAATCTACCCTCTTCCAGTTTAAAGCCATTACCCCTCGTGCTATTGCTACATGCCCTTGTAAAAAGTCCCACTCCAGCATTTAGTCCTAGAAAGAGCACGTCAGAGTGGGAGTCTGACCCCCCTCTCGCATACTTACAGTGCGTAACTGCTGCGCGCAGACCATACGGAGACGTTAATGCGCTTGTTACAGCCTGCTGAGACTGTGCTGCTGGAGGGACGCGCGCTGGGAGGCGTGAGGGCAAGGTGGCAATAGCAGCTGGAGGCTGCACCTATAGATGTCAGTCTCAAACAGTGCAGAGCCATTATATACATACATATATATATATATTTAGACATTATAATTTGTAAAAAAATGGGAAAATATTTATAAATATTATTATTCCAAGAATTGACCTTCTACTTTGGTGACGTTCCATATATATTCTTTGAGATAATGATCTAGAATGGATTTATATTTATCAGTCCTACACAGAACCAAATTATCATTTATTTTTTTAAATTTTTAAGATCCTGGGGAATTTTAACAAGATAACCATGGGTGAAGTGATACTGGAGCTTAAGTTAGCCACCTAAAAAGTTGTGCAAAAATTCAGTTCTGCGTGGTCTCACGTTTACTGGATTTGTGCCTGTTTTATTATTCTACGGGAACCCGTCCACTCTAGTAGTAATTCCACCATGTTCTGGTCTCAATAATGATACCACGTCTGCAGCTGGCTCAACAAGTGCCCTAAGTAAAGGTACCTGCAGGGGCCTTCAGCTTCAAGAAGCAGAAGCAGTAGGGTGCTGGTCTCTGCCGCTGCTACCGTCACAACTGGGAGGTTTTCAGTTTTGCGTTTCTGATTTAAGACAAGAGTTCAAAAGTTTGCCACGTTATGGCACCAAAAAAAGAAGAGAAAAAAATAAATCCCAGGACAGAGGCGTGGCAGACTGCAGCGCTGTCAGCCGTGCAGATGCGCCGCAGAGTGATGTGCAAACGCTAACAGCTTGTGCAAATGATGATAGCCTCAGGGGCTCTTACACAGTAGTAATATACTGACCCCGTAATATTAGCCGTAACTTTTTTTAGCTTTGTTTCAAATTTGTGATTCACATTAGACTAGACCGCAGACCTTCCTTCTTTTTATTTATTTGTTTCAACGATCCAGCGTACAGAATTTCCCAGGTTTCTTGGTACTCCGTAAGTCTATAGACCACTGCGACGTGAAACTTCTCGTGGCACGGCGCCTGAACCTTTTTTGTCTCTCCCCTCGCTTTTCCCACAGAGGATAAGTACGGCGAGCGGAGACGGCAGGCATTATTGCTACCCACACTTTACATGTGCAGTGGACACAGAAAATATCCGCAGAGTGTTCAACGACTGTCGAGACATCATTCAAAGGATGCACCTCCGCCAGTACGAACTCTTGTGAGGGGGATCACCGTGGAACCTGTGGTTTTAAATTCTTTGCTCCTTACTCTTTCTCTTGATACTACCCCACACAGGGTGGAAGAATATACTATAGAAATGTCAGTCTCTTCACTTTGTTTACTTTAATTATTTAACCTTAAAGCTGATTTGAAGCAAGTTTGGGTTGGTTTTCCTTCATGCTTTTTGGGACTATTTTTGTGCTTTATTTTGACATGCCACTTCTTCGTCATTCCACTAAGCCCTTCGGCTACCTCTGTTCCCTTAGGTTTTCTTTTTTTAACTGAACGTGACCTGCTAAATTTTTTCCAGCAGGTGAACGTCGGTTCAAACTGGTATGTCAGCCGTATGACACTGAAGTCATACCTATCCCTCTGTGTGGGTTTCCTTTTTAACATGACATTGAAGAGTACTTGATGGGTGAAAAAAAAGATTAATGCACTTTGTATCAGGTTATTAAATACTGTTGAGGAAGTAGACACACAATGTAGCAGCACCACAATATTTATTACTCTGTCACAGTTTTTAGCATTTCTGAGTTGCAGGTCAACTGATAAAGTGACCTCCTCTTTTAAGCCGTTACTGGCACAGGAAGTAGAGTAGATAATGAGAGGAATAGTGAAGACAAAGCAATTTTTCTGGGGTTTTGGAGCGAAGTGTCTCTGCGCACCTCAGGCATTTGAATTACAGCTACTTTTCAGCCTGTTGCATCTAGGCAGAAAATTGACCACCCTCACTTACGTTATTTGTGCTGTCCACAAATGATCCTTTTAGTTCTGATCATTCTTGGACAACAGTCCTCTCCCTATATATATTTTTTTGTTTTACTGCTGGTTTATTATATTGTACAGACTGTAAAATGTAATATTATTTTGTACAACTTTATTGAAGAAAAATACTTGTAGAAGATCTTTGTGCCTTGATTATGGCTGTACCTGTAAAATGAGCTAAGATGTAAGTATGTTTTTGATTGCGCTGTACAGCTTGATGTCAACCTTACCTGCAGCAGTGACTGGAGGTAAGAACTTTATCTGTAGAGTTTAGGGGTTTTTTTCTGGTTTATATAAAAATGCTCTTTAGTATAAAAATTATAAATTATGCAAATTAACCACTTACCTTTCCAAGTAAGGTATTACAGTCACCGGATGTTGCAGCAAACATGCCTTTCTCTTTTGAAGTCTCAGCTTTAAAACATTGGAATTCATTCAAGCGTCCAAATTGCAACCTGGTGTTGTTTTAATGGGAACCAAGGATTATTTTTTTTTCCTTTATATTTAGAAAATATGTTTGGTAATTCTTTGGTCATTCATAGAACTTCACAATTGCACAGACCGATTGTGAATGTGTAAAGCACCATTATCTAGA
This sequence comes from Burhinus oedicnemus, assembly GCA_008921705.1. Classification (NCBI taxonomy): domain Eukaryota; kingdom Metazoa; phylum Chordata; class Aves; order Charadriiformes; family Burhinidae; genus Burhinus; species Burhinus oedicnemus. The sequence continues at coordinate 72,976 of VFFE01006966.1, read as the reverse complement.
GCTCTTCAATCTTTGTACCAACAGCGGCTTTCATTGTGCAAGTAAATAGCAAGAAAGAAGAAAAAAAAAAAAAAAAAGTGTATAAACCCTTGTGTCTGGCCTAAGAGAATTACAAGATGACATTTTTATTTCTCTTTTAATAAAGAGACACATTAGAAAATTGTTTTATTTTAAATATTGTAGAATCAAAATGTGTGAATATTTCTCAAACTTGAATAATTTATGCAAATGACATTCTCAAAACAAGTTGTGGTACAGTACAATATATAAAAAGCAAGAATTGCTGTAGCAATAAGGCATGTCCTTTTTAGTAACTATAACACTGCTTTATATTTTATACATAGGTGTTTTATGTCTGTGACTATATACTTTTCCTGTGTCCAAGATAACCTGTACAATGTCTAAAATTACAGTTGCAATAACAGAAACCTAGAGAAGTGTTAGACTACATTACTTTATAGAGTATTTTACCACACTTTGGACCATTCTCCCCCCCACTTCGTTTTAAATTTAGGGAGAGAGAAAGAGCTAACACCTTCCCCCACACTGGCATATAAATCAGCAGGTTTGATTAACTTTTTACTATAAGCATCATTACTAGTTATAAACCCCAATCGGTCATCTTTTTTAATTCAGAATACAGACGAAAACTTGTTTCTATTTGACGATAAACAATCCCATTCTAGATACTATAATATGACCGTTTCCTCTTCCCAGAAATGTGTATACTTTGATATCTGTATGTTCAATTTAGTCGTCAGATATCTCCCAGAAAGCAAAAGGCTGGGTGGAATAAGCTAATAATAAACAAAATTCCCAAATGCAAAGATTCTCTCACTTCCCATGCCAAAGAAACTAGTAGAGCGAATAACAAAAGACAGTCTCTTCTTTAGAAACAACCCCCAGCCCAGGAGTTCGGGCTAGAGCTCCCAGCCTCTGCAGGAATGTCAGCAGGAAAACTGGTCCTGGTGTGAAGTAGTCCCTCGGGTTTTTCTGGGGTGGGTGGGGAGAAGCGGTAGGTTTGTCGCATCTTCCCTCATACACAGCACGCGAAGACGCTGAGCTCAGATTTTACATTCTCCGTGCTGCCATCCAGGCGGGGGCCTGCGGCCCAGCTCCACTGTGGCTGGCAGCCTCCGTCTCCCCACGGAAGAGCTAGCGCGGTTCCAAACGCGACTCTACGATAAGTTAACAGAACTTGGCGGCCCTGCAGGAATCTAAAATAACAGGCATTCCTATCCTTATCTGTCCGTAGACTGAGGGCCAAGGCATAGGATAATGTTACTGCAGCTGTATTTGACCTTCCTTCTTGCAGAAGATCGGCAACTGGAGGGCCCCTCACCACACAGATCTCTGGGATGCAACAGGGCCCTCTTTTTTTTAAGCTCATCATAGCACATCTTTCTAAAAATAGCAGCTTGAGGTGTCACCCTAATTTTTTTTTTTTAAGCAGGTTTCAAGTGCGTATCAGCAAACTGGATCCACGAGCTTCTTCCCGTTGTTGTCTGGTAGACAATAACTGCAAATTGTAGTCAGCTAGCGATTTAATGTGTCAGGAACTGGAAGATTTCTTGTCCCAAACGACAGTCCCTTACATATGACATCCTAAAAAGGTTATGGAAATCCGCATCTCTCAGTGCTGATGTATCTAGTTTCTGCCTGACCCTCACAAACAGAAGTATGACATTAGAAGGGCCACGCAGCAATAAAACAGAGAAACGTTTCCAGTTTGCAGGACTGAGCCTCCACCAGGGTAAGACACTAGTGCAGATAAGTGATGAGGCTATAGGATTTACATAATGTACAGTTACACTTTTAATATACATATTTGATACAAAAAATATAGCAGGAAAAGGACTCATTTGATTGTAGAATACAGTATTTTTGTACAGCATGAAACGTTCATTTCAGTTAATTATTTATCCTGTAGTAGTCATATCAGCTGTATAGGACTTCTATGGTATGTGTAAATGCAACCTGCCTTCAGACTAGCAATCAAATTAGGTCATTTGCTGGCATGAATATAGTCTGATGTTTGACTGTTCTCAGCTTTGGTATTTCAGTGACTGAATGCAGATGTCTGGCTCTTCATACTGCTTTATGCTTACTGATTAAACGCTGAGCAAAATAAAATGGCGGAGTGAGAAGCTGAAAATGAGCTAGTATCAGGATTACAAGCAGAGCACCTGCTGCACAGTATATAGTAAAGATTCTGCTCTCATACGGAAGGAAGCATTTTTGGAGGGAGAAGTCAGTTGGTGTTATGCTGCCCTGGAAAAGAAATGAAGACTCTCACTTTGCTGTTACAGTGGGTTCTGAATCAGGAGTAACACCACGGCTGTCAGATCTCCGATTTCTAAATTCTGTGTTGGGTGGCAAGGGTTGGGGCCAGTTTCCTAGTACCAGTGCCTTCTCCAGGGGGCTGAAGAGTCCGTACCTTGCAGTGCTGGGCACTAACTGGAATATTCATCAGGCCAACAACAGTAGCCCAGAGGCCAATCTTCCCTGTATTCCATCTAGCGTAAATAGAGAGCTGGGCTCCTCATCTGATCTGCCTTCAAGAGAAGCCTAACTTTAGCTGCTGTAAATCCACCTGGAAGGGGCCTTCCCAGGCTAAAGTTAGGTTTTGTGAATGTGCCCCTTCCTCCCCCCAAGCCCTCCTCCTACCCAGTACATGCTGCAAAAAATACGGTGGCTAATCCAAGTTCCGAACAACAAAAGAACTTCATTGGGTTTTGACTTGACTTTGCAGTTCAAATTAAAGTGTACAATGGACTGAGGCCCAGTTCAAACAGTAGTGAAGACGATGCAACTCTAATTAGCCAACCTCTTGTTTTGCAGTGAAGATGCACTGTGTGGCGTGTGCAGAGAGCATGTGTAGTTTGAAGGCAGCTACTCTCAGGAATATGGAATAAACAACTACTTTCAACGAGAAATATTAACCGTTGCATAAAAAGAATTTTAAAGTTTGGCGTTATCTGTGTATTGAGCAGCCTAAACTCAACAGCAGGAAAAATACATTAAAGATTCGCCCCCCCAGGTCACAGACTACTCCGTAAACAGATTGTAGGTTGGTTTTGCTTCTTACTCCAAGCTTCTAGGAGTTCTGTTTTATTTTTGAACTGGGAAACTAATTGATTTACCTCTAAGCATATACTGAGCACTGGAACTGCCTGCAAGAGCGTAACCAACACACTGTATAAAATGTGAATTGGAAATGAGGAGGCAGACTATTGGCACGTGACAAACGTTTTCACTGCGTGAAGCGGTTAATGCACAAGTTTGAAAACCATGATCACCACGCAAGAGTTTGAGGAGGATACAGTCTTGTTTTCAGAGTTGGTAAATCAACCAAGCCAAACTAGTCTTTCTACTGTTCAGTGCACAATACTGATTATTTTTACAAGTCAATAGTTTACAATGCACCCTCTTTATAAGAAAATGTTAGATGCTTGTACCCGGATACTAATTAGATCTTTAACAGCATTGCTTTGTACCACACAGAATATGTGGCTCCCACAGATGTACTTTATAAAGTGGATGCAGTGTACTGAGTGGGTTGGGTGGGTAGGCAATTTTTTTTTATTTTTTGTTTTTACAGGTAGAATCAGTTTTAAAATATAGCTGACTGCCATGTTGATTTATTTATGAAAGTTATCTGACAAAAATAAAAAAAATTAAACCTTACCATGATGAAACTAGGATTGTTTCTATTCCTCCAACTGAATGACGGGACGCTGATTTCTGGAATTTTCCCCGCGTGCAGCACTTCACAAGCACTATGTGTATGCCCACTGAGAATCAAACGGGGATGAAACCACCATATCAGCTAGAATACACAATGGTAAAGCACAAAAATTAAGTCATAACTAAAAAGAAATTGAGCTTAAGACCCCTTTTTCCCCCCCCCCCCTTCTGACAGAATGAAATCATGGGAATTCTAGTATTCTTATGAAGTGTTTTGTGTAAACTTCTGTTTTCCAGTAAGATGTGTGTTGATATTGTAATATTAATCATGCCTATTTGGCCCTCATCCCAAATACTGGACTTTATTTTTTTGGCCATACAGATGAGAAGAGCAAAGGCAATAGCATGCTGTTTACATCACAAATAGAAAAACCCTTGGTTTTAGTAAAGCAATGCTGTTTTCTTGTCTAAGGCAGAATCTTGTACTGCCAATCTTGAGTGAAGACATTTATGCGGAACGAAACAAATACCACCCATTAGATTTTATGGGAATATTTTCTTGTAGTTACTAATTCAGCAAAAGCAGTGCTTTCAAAGTGTTGGAAAACAGTGGCTTTCTACTAGGTTTATTAATAACATGCACAGTACATAAAGTAGAAAATGCTAAACGGGAGGTAACAGCACTGCAGCAGACTTAAGAGTGCTGGGACTTACGGCCTGTACCTGGGAAACGCAGCAGAATCAAGGCCACGATCCCGATGATCCTTAGGGGAGCAGCTCTAACCAGGAGCCTCTCAAAGGCCTCGTTAAACCGGGAGCAGCTGCAGTGTTTGCCTCAGCTAACATCCTTTCCAAAAATTTTTAATCTATATATATCTACACTTCTGCGTCCCCCCCGCCACCCACCCACCGATACTCAAGTTCCTAGTATATCAAACCTTTTGTGATGCTTCTTCAGACAGTACATCATACTTTTCTTGAAATGGGATGTTCTTCTCCTCTGGAGGAGCAGAATCTTCTCCACTGCATTCAGCATCACTTTTCCGATAGAGAGGGTAATGCTGGGAGACATTCAAAGCAAGGATCAGTTGTTAACGATCCAGCCTTTCTGGAACAGCAATAGATACACTAAAAACACGTCAGTGTGTTGCCTCACCCCACCTCTAACACACCTGTAAAAGGATGGGTTCTGAAGCTGGAAGCTTTTCCACATCACTGCACCTTTTGTTGGAATGATTCGGTTTCTGTGAATAAAATCAATCCATACATATTGTCTTCACCTACGTGTACCATAAGGGTGGGGAAAGGAATTAAACAATAGCTAGGTTTTGAGGGGTTGGGGGTTTTTTTTGTTTTGGGTTTTTTTGCAAAAAGCAGTATCAGCTCAGAGTACAGTGTTAAAAGTTTATACAGTGGACAGTATTTAAAGAGCTTGTACTGTGGATGGAAGGGGAAATGCTTTAATTCCCCATTCTGTATATGCTGTCAATATGGCTGCACTTTCTGAATGCAGAAAGTAACAGCAGAATCTCACTGCACAAACAAGGCAAAAGAGATTTAGGGCAGCCCGAGAGAGACAGCAGTTAAGAGTACAGCAATTTTTCCACTGGGAGCTGGTTTCCTCATTGACTGCCAACCCAGTAGCCATGTTGCCTACTGTGCATCCAGTCAGCCTATGAAAAAGGGAAGAGGAATGAAAAACAAGAAGCAATTGGATTTGATGAAAAAATACTACAATTAAAACATTACTACGCTATCAAGACAAGGCTCCAGTAGAATCAGAAAGCTAAAAGAATAGGCTAGCTTGAAGTATATGAAACAGAACAATATGCATAAATATAAATGCAGGGATTATTATGTATTTTAAGTCAAAGGGAGGGTTACAGAACTCCTGCTGTTCCTTGGAACAGAGGAAATGACACCCTCCGTTTATTGGCAGCACTGACAAGTTAACACCATTAACACACAGCAACACAGTTAATAAGTAAAAATGATAAGAGGCAAACGAGGTGAAGAAAGATTTGCTAACAAGTTGCAATGTGAATTGGAAGCAGATTTTTTTTCAGAAGAGTCTTGGTTATATCCTGACTATTGCTGCAGTATCAGTATTCCCACTGCAGCAGCCGAGTTGCTGGCTATAATCAGATCTTCAATAACTTCTTACCTGCTGGGAGCAATTCAGTTTGTGAGAAAGCGCCACAAGCTTTGCCTCCGAGGTACGGCAGACAGCACAGCCATCACCCTCCATGGCTACGCTGTTCACTACGACAAAGCTGGAAAATAGCAGGGAACAGGCAAAGGGAAGGGAAGTGGGGAGGACAGTAAAGCATTTGCTGTTCATGCACGTGTGGGATAAACTTTATTTTATAGAATGCAAGTGTTCCGAAGTTGGACACAGATCAACAAAACAACACAATGTTAACAGCTTCCGAAATCCCATGCTAGAAATCCTTTTTTGAGTATCCATACAGTGCCTGTTTCTCTACCTGGTAGGCTGCTTTATAATCAGTTGTTAATTAGGCTGCGCAATATACTGTATGTTATGCTTCATGTTTACACTTCAAGATATTTTTATGTCATAACAGATGCTTCAGTGGTGTTTCTAGTGGAACGTTAGAAGCCCACTAAGCTGAATTCTCAGGGAAAGGACAACTTGCATTTCTCCCCACACACATTTTAGACCTCGGAGACATCATTTTAGACATTTGATTTCTTCAGAACAACTGAAAAGCAAAAACAGCACTGCATTTGCCTGGCTACCCTGAACAAACTTGGTTTCGTGCCTTGCGGTCTCTCACACAGAAAACAGTATTTTATTTGTAATAGAAAAAGATTTCCCTGTAAATTTCAAATCAACTTTGAACTTCTACCACAAGATTCATACCTGTTTAGTCACCCATTCAGGACTCGAGATACATTCCCAGGTCAATTCAGTATGTTTTACAGACATAAATGAGCTGAATGCCTCCACTTAAGAGATACTGGTCAAAACCAAAAAAAATTTAATTCTCTGTCATCAAATTAAGCTGCTTTTATACCATAGATTTTTTTATAAAATAGTTCATCTGGGAACATTTCATTAATAATGCAGTTCGCTTCAGTCAGTGAATATGATACTAGACATACAATCTGCAGCTGTGTTCAAGAATTCTCCTGTGCTGTTCTATCAAAGGGGACATGGAGATAGTCCTTAATAACTATTTTTTAAAACAGCTGAAATACATATCTAGGGGACCCCACATCTGCATGATAAACAGCAGCATTACACTGAGCATTCATGAAGCTGATAGATGTTCTTAAAAATGACACACCATTTCTAGACCTGTTCAGAATATTTTTAATGTTTGCATAATTAAGGGAACCAGTGTAAACCTGCAGGTTTTGAATTTTATATTTGCACAAGCGATTACAACCGGATGGCACACATGCCAAATGCAGAGTGGCAGTGGGTCTTCCCCTTCGTATCTCTGAGGTTCAAAGACAAATGCCTTTCCCCCAACCCACTACTGCTTTCCTTCATGGGGCTCCTGCATGGCATCTAAAAGTAACAAAAGGGCACGGGGCAGACAACTGCAGCCACAGACACACAACTGGGAGAACAAGCTCTGTAACAGGGTCTACTCTAAGCCAAAACCAGCTTGTGCATTATTACCCCACCCTGGGGAAAAAAACGTGGACCAGCAACTGCTACGTTCCCAAATTCCTCAAACATGAGCTAAGTCCTGTAGACTAAAGAAGTTATTAAAATTAATGAAACTCTTAACTTGTAAGCACAGAGGGGGGTTGTTTGTGTTTCTTTACTGAATCCTATTCTTCCGTTATGTTTACAGCCATGGGTCATTACCAGCTGCAAGGAAGTAAAAAGGCAAACCAGAGAATTTGATTCTGACTCCACAGTACTTTTCCATTTAAAAGGAAATAGTTGCAATTCACCTAGCTCAAAGTACAGCTTCCACTCCATATCAGACTACAGGTTTGTACAAAGTGTTTGATGTTTAACATATCACAAGCTAGATACAAAGTTTAAAAAAAAAAGTAGACTTTTAAGTTACGCATTCCCATATTATTTCATTAGAAATTCTACTTCCAGTTCTTAGGTTTCATCACTCAAGTCTGCTAGCTCAGTAATTACTACTCTAAACATTGAAAAAAAAAAAAATTGAATATACTCACTTTATTCCTTTTCGAGTTACTAGCTTTCCTGAAGTAAAGTTGAAAACCTTTTCAAATCGATTTACCTTGTAAGTTGTCATTCTGTCACAGAGCAAAAATACAACTGAGGTAAGAAATTGGCATTGTAAATCATCTGACACAGTTGCATGACACTTCGTAAACCATTCACACAGCTTGCTGTCTGTTATCTACATCACGTATTCATTCAGTAAACTCATGGGGATGCTCTGACACCCACAGTGTACTCTGTCCCAGTCACATCAGTGTAAGAACAGCCATCCTATAGAAGTACAGCAGAGCGAGGGCACTTACACTCTTTTACGCTGAGATAATGGGAAAGAGAATATCCTCAGACAAGAGGCCCAACACAAGGAAAAGCAGCTTCAAGACTTCTCTGCCAATGCAGAAAGACCAGCTCTGAACAACTTCCCGTATGCTCAGAGAAGCACAAAAGTAGCCTGAAAACTGTTCCAAAATGTATTCTTAGGGTGCACTGTGCACAGATGGATACCTTGTAAGATCTTGCTCTAAATTACAATCCCTTTTAATTTGATTATGATCAAAAACTTTCTGTATAAACACACAAGAGGTCACTCAGACACAAAGCCAGTTACTGTATGCATGCTGACATTTCATTCTTGGCACTTGCGTACTCCTTTCACTGACGAGACTTACTCATAATGAAATCCAATGTCATGATTCCCAGCGACAACCACTAGCTCAGTAGAAACTGGATACTTAAATATTTTCCGAAATCTCCTGACATCATCTGCCCACGCCTGCAAGACAAAACAAATGGAGAAATTAATGCTGTTGCACATGTCAAAGGGGACCACTAGCATATAATACAGCAGCACACACTCAATGAGAGGTTTACCCTTTGGGGGGGGGGGAGGAAGTGCCAAGATACTACCAAAAATGAAGGAGAATCACACAGTTTCAACTCATAGCTAAACCACGAGACACTTCTACCAGTAGTAATATTAAACAAAGTCTTGCATACCTAGTCTGCTTTCTTCTGCCATCCATTGCCTTCAAGAAATCCTCATTTTTTGAAATAAGAGAGCTGTTGATGTCATACCTGAGGTAAGCTCCATTTTCCTTCATCAAAGACATCTCCCAGAATAAAAACAATATCTGGCTGCAGTAACCATAAGGCAGTTTGGAAAGATCTCTCCATTTGCCATTCCCTGAAAGGCAAATACATATCCAGCCATCACTGCCTAACTTCTGGATCCTCACCTCTGAATACACAAACACAGCCTGGCAGGAATGGGAAGATGGCTCCGACACACTGAAAGTGCTGACATGAAATTCAAATTCAATACTTAAAAATCAGATTCAAGTAGAGTAGGTGCATCTTACCTGGTAATTCCACCACAATATAATCATGACCAACTCATGCAAGAAGCAGTATCAATTTCCTTATTTTTATTCATTACAATTGCATTAAACGGTAATTAATTGGAACAGTGAATTATTGCACATTTTCCTATGCTATTGTTTCTTCACCAAAAATTTATAATGTTCATATCATGGTAGAATTAGTACTTTCTTTCAGCATTCTGCTTTTTTGGGGGACTAACAGAAACAGCACAGCTTTGTGCAGTAGCCACAGGATTGGATTATCTTTGTTTTTACCTGTGATCTTGCCGCTGACTGTTCTACTAGAGACAAAGTTCTATCAGCTTCCTTACCTCTGCAATTAAAGGTATTAACTATTGGGACATCCAAGTTAAACTGGCTTATTTTTAAGGCATCCTGTAAAACAGTTACACACTGGAAAAGACTATCTAATCCATCTAAAATGCTCAGGCATCTATACCCACATACTACCTGAATGTTCACGACTGCGCTGCCTTGGTAAGTCCCGTTCATTAACCTTTCAACACCGGTTTACTACCCAGCACAGATCCAGATAGGCAAGTCAGAGGCAGCATGCACGCTTCTTACAAGTACCACAACATTGGTTTTAAACATCCGTCCCACTAGCTACTATTAAAAACTCTAAAACCAGGATAGATATTATTCAAAGAAAGTAGTTATTACCTTCTTAGCTTATCAAGCCAATGTCCTTTGATTTCACCAAGTAGATGAGTATCAGCTAAAATCATGGCCTTTAGGACTGAAGTTGAAGTCTCTTTTTTACCCATGTGAGTTCCACCTTTCACTTCTGGCCATCGACATTGAAAAATTACCACATAATAAATCAAAAATTCACAAAATATTAACACTGAGATGACAAAACACACAAGTTTCAGCAGGAAACTGAGCCTCTTCTTCAAAGGAAGACTCTTCACAGTGGCTGAGCTAGAACGCAGCATTGCAGTACCAGCACAAGACTCCTTCCCAATGGCTCAGTTCTCCTCTCTCAGGTGAAAGCAGCAGGGGCTAGTCAAAGGACCACGTTGGGCTTCATATCAGTACAAAATCCCTGTAGGGAAAATACAAAATAAAATATTCATTAAGCCAGCATTCCCTGTGAAAAGCTACTACATAAGGCCTACAGTGTTAGCTTCTTGTCACCCCAAAAGGTTTGGAAACATGTAATTTACGTAAAAAGCAGAGTTAGTCTTTTTGAATACACTTGTATAACCCACACAGACGGCCATGCTGCTGAGCCTAGAAAGGGCACTATCTCCTACCAGTACCGAGGCAACTAGTTTAAAGCCAGCCAGGATCTTGCTGCATGATGCTTTTTTTAACTATACAGTGAAAACACTGTGAGTAGGGGTCAAAGATACATAGACAGAGCTCAGCTTGAACAGCAGCAAAAAAAAAAAAAAAAAAAAAAAAGAGTATTAGAAGAGAATTCCATTAGGTTCCATATCACCCTGGCCGCTGCAATGCCATGTACGACCACTTTCTGGCACAAGTCACGTAACACGACTACATCAAATCAGTGCAATTACCACCTTTAATACGGCTCATTGTAATAATCTCCAAGAACCAAAACCAACTTAATATCCTAAAACAAGTTTACTGGAGCTTTCCAAGAACACAGGCACGGATACATCAGTAGTCAGCTAATGCTGCTTCATTTCTACGAAGGAGAAAACAAGAAACATCTAAGCCTCAGAAACAGAAACTTTGCTACAGCTGAAGAGGAAAGTGGGAAAAATCAGCCTAGCTTGGTAAGCTTACTGTATTTACTGATTTCTTCCACCTTGGATAGTTTGTAATCCAAACAGGGAACTTGCCCCTTTTGAAACTACAATTTTATTATATGCCATTTTAAAGGCTAATCCAAAGCAAACGTCTTTGCTCTGATATGCCACAACTGTAATAGGGCTCACTGATTGTTTCACTTGTTTACAGGCATTTAAGAGAAACTCATTATTCCTGGTGTAAAGAGGAAATATGCACACTTTCACACTTCTGTTACTTCTACAGTCCTTGGCAGAAACGCTTTTCCAGTGTAAGTGTCCACAAGAAACAAGTACCCCAGCAGAAAGGACAGAGATACTAGCCTTACTTTCAAAGAAAATCACTCAGGTTCCACGCGCAACCTCTCAGGGTTTCAGTCTGAAGAGTACTGCGTGTCTGAAAGACCCACTTTTTAAAGGTAAACGCTGTAGCATGGTCACAGTAAAAGGGACTCCAGGAGAGCTATAAAGATGTTACCTCACATGCTCATGAACAAACTTCTAGAGAAATCCACAAAGAAAAGTCTTGTCCCTGCCCAAGAATGGCACTGCAATATTGCTTCCTGCAATAGAAAAATTCTAACATAGGACTAAGATCCAGGATGTTAGCAATTACTGAACATAGTATTCTGACAGTGATTAGTAGCCAATGTTCATGTGCACTGAGTAAGTCTGATTAGAACCATGAATACTAGTACTTTTTTATATTTAGTCCCTAAATATTAGGAACACTAGGACCAAATTAAGGAACCACACAAAATTTGTAAGTCTTTTCGAAAATCTGGGTCTCAGTTACAGGCAGAACACAGAACAAAACTTAAATTGCTTTACTGCCCTAGGCCCTAGCCCATTTGATTGACGTCTCATGGAAATCAAAAACTGACATGTGATTATTATCTTATTTTTCCAGACAAAACCTCTATTTGATAACAACAGTGGCTATTAAGCCACTTATTTTCAAACATCAGCTTCCTGTATCACCACTACACAGTAGTTAGTCAAGACAAAGAACCATTAGTCCACATCATGTAGCATTTCTAATATGCATTATTTAATGCTAGCATGACTGATACTTAATTGCAAGCCATTTGGTTCTATCTAAACTTAGTTTAGCAGGAGAAAGCCACTGGCCAGATGTCACAATTTCACAATACAGAGGAACTACACATAAAGGCTGATTAACTTGTTTAATATTAATCTCATCTGCATCTGAACAATCAACAAGATCTTGTTTGCACATCTCACAAGAAGGCAAAATTAAAGCAGAAATGTCTGTTCAACAGACACAGCGACAAGGACAAAAGACTGGTAAATTCTTAACTGTAAGCACACAAATTCATATGATCTTATCCGGCACAAACTGTACCGACCCCAGAATGTGGAAGTAGACTTGATAGTCCTAGGTAGTCTAGTCTTCCAAAAAAAGTAGTACTAATTTGAACAGAAAATGCCTGTAAGTTGTTTTAACTTGCATTAGGCATGTCAAAAAAACCAAAAACAAAAACATAAAACCAAAAAGCTCTACAACTCTTCTTATTCACAACCTACACAAAGCTTAAAACAAATAAAACCTGTCATTTTGCTACCAATATCTATGCATTCTCTAGAAGCTTTTCATTACATTATTTTTCACATATCAAATTTCTTTGGAAGCTGTCCAAACAGCTACAGAGCTGCAGCAAAAAGCCAGTGTTACAGATCGGTGAAAAAAATAAAAAAATAAAAATCAGATTTTCAGAAGTAAAATGATCCCATCAATTAAAAAAAAAAACAAAACCACAAAAAAAAACCACCACAACCAAAACCTGCAATTAGTAGAAAAGAAAAATATCTTCAAGGCAAAACTGCCATTTTCAAAAGTCACAAGCAGCAACTTACACAATTAAAACCACAGAGCCAGTCATTTCTACACACATTCCCTGTCCCGGCATTTCTGCTACTAGCTGTTGCTATTTTGGGAGTTGTGCCACAGGTGTGAAAGATGCCAGAGGTCTCCCATCTGCATCCCCTGTATTTCCAGCTTTCCTGATAGTGAAAGAGAAAAAGAAAAGAGGAAAGGAAAAAAGAAAAAAAAAAAATCACAGAAAGTCAGTGATGCAGAATGAGCTGAAAGACGACAACTATTACTGGCTGACAGAAATCCCTGCCTACCTCGCTCTGCCACCTGCCAGCCCACGGCTGCTCACATCCCAAGTGTTCGCTCAGGACTGTGGCTGCACATCTCCACGCACCGAAGCAGAAGCAATTCATCCAGAAACCAGGCACACTCAGTAGTAATCTGGACCTCACATACGGGTACCCAAGGGCTGGAGACTCACACAGAAGCAAGCAATTCTCTCACACGTCACAGAAAGGTCAAAAATAACGCTGTCAGCCTGCACATACACTGCAAGATGGAGCTGTGGTTCAACGTGTCGCTGTACAATACATTTCTACTACTCCTCCCTGCATGGCTGATTATTTAGACTAGAATCTGGTTTCTTACTAGAGCATGAGGATCTCAGTTATGAGAAAAGACTGAAAGATTTCTCACTGTTTCTTGTTCTAAATAGATGGGAGCAGCCTGATGCAAAACCGATTTTTAAAAGCTCATCATAAAGGTCAGATCAATATTTTCACCATATTAATTATTTTCAATTGTTTGGGCAGAGAACATACTCTATAATGGAAAACTCTGACCTTCAGTAACTGGCAAACAGCAAAATTCTGCTAGTCATGGCAATTTTGTATTGTCAACATATACATTCTTTAGGCAGGGGAGAAAGAACCTTGAACTCTTCCTCACCTACGTGTTTTAAGTACCATTCTACACAGCACTTAAAAATCAGCCTGTGGACGAGGACAATTACGGATTCATTTAATAATGTCACCAACATTTAAACATGTTAGAAGTATAACTTTATACCACAAAACCACGGAAGAAGAAATGCTCAAGTGACTAGCACTCAAAAAAAAAAAGTTTGATGCTTTCCGTCTCCAGCACTGTTTATTTTGCTTACTAATAAATATTCGATACATTTTTGCACGTAAAATACTTCCATCTTGCATGCTATCCCTCCTATTTTCATCTGTCACATTTACTGGCAACACAAACTTGCATCACTCCTCTTCTCTTTCCCTTTTCCATCTCTGTTCAGACCATTATCCAGCTTTAATTTACAAGTGAACCAAGAACGAAACAAGGGAAACCCGATACAGTGGTCTATAGCCAGACCAGGAAGCAAGTACCCCTGGAGCTTTACCCTCTCTCTTACCTAGCGAATATGTAACTCTGAACACTCCGTATGCTTTGAGGCCAATTTATTTATGTATTTATAACTACAAAAAACTGTCCTAACAAACAGAGTGGCATATAAGAGTCCTAATCCTCGTCCTATCTCTAATGAGTGTGCAAGTATTTTTATTAAGCTAAAGAAGTTTTATTAGGTTATAAACAAACTTAGTATTTCTAACCTCGTGATAAAGTTTTCACTCAATTCTCCCATGGCAATGTCAGAAAGGTACAGATTTACAACTTCAGGTAAATATAGTTCTATAATATAACTACGGGAAACTTTTGTGAAACGTAGTTACAAACAAGTTCAGGTTCAAATCTCACAAGGTTTCCCTTCTGCAAGGTACACTACAACTGGGAGTTGTGTCTTGTCATTCCAAGTTCTCTCTCTCTGAAGCAACGTGACATTTCTTTCTTGTCAACTGTGACTCTCTGCACTCGTTTCCTTCCAGCACTTCAAATACCTCACTCCTCAATCAAATAAGAGCTTCTGACGAATTCTGGGTTTTGATACTGCAAGACAACTCTCTCACCCATCTTTCTGAACACACTCTTTCCAACTCTAAACCCTAAATCCCTGCTTCATCCACAAATTTTAACTTATTATTGCAATTAAAGAAAAACACTACAAGCAGGGATTTAGCATTTTTCTTTTAATAAATCCCTTTGTAATAATTTAATGACAGAATTAATTTCTGTCTGCATTGGCACATCCTTAGGGCTGAAATTCATAGACTGACAAATCTACACATCTACTTTGATTTTATTATAGTTTACAGAAAAGGATAAATTGGGAAATTCTTCAAATTAAAATACAAAGATTCTATCATATTCCCATAAACACCCACAAGGACTCCTGCAATGAATTTATTTTACAAGTGTGAAAGAGAGAGGTTTTGAAACTTAGTTGAAGTTATACAGACCACAGTTTATTTAAAAACCATATAAACAAAAATCAAAGGCACAAAATACAAAAGCATTTCAGAGCAGCTTGTCATATTGAGATCATATTATTGAATCCATAATATTATCAAAACATGGTACTACATAAGTCATGGTAGGTTTAAATGTTGCAGTAAGTATAAAAAGTATGTGAAAAATCTACTTGCCATTAAATTAATCAGCAGTTACAAATGTGCTGTAAAAGGAAGTCCATAAATTACACTTATTTGTTTCAAGCACTTTTCATACTGATTATTCAGTTTTACAGATTCCTGTACAGCGTGCTTTAGATCTTCTACCTCTTCAAAAAAATCCTAGAAAAACCCAAAAATATTCACCTTTAAGTTTCTTTCAAAGACATTCTCAGTAAGAGCTACTCAGCATTTCAGTTGTTCCCAAGTTCAAAGACACTTTCTATGTTTTTATTAATATATGGTTGAGTTACGCAAACTCAGCTACAGCGAGATACAGCAATCAACTATAACCTTAAATAATACTTTAAAACTTTGACCTGAACACACAATGCTAGCAGAATTCAAGATCTGCTACAGCCTGAAATACAGACTAATAGAAAAGATGAATTAAGAGAAGAAAAAAATGTTGATTTATCAGAAAGCTACAAAATGACAGTCCAAGATGACAAGGGAATAATGTCAAAATCATCTGTGCAAAAAATACAGCTGTACATGCTGAATTCAGCCAGTAGCAGATAACACATCATTAACTTTGAAGATCTGAAAGTTGCAACATTATAAAAAAGTGACAAGCAAGGAGACAGATGAGGAGAGTAAACTAAGGAGGATGATGTTAGCATTTGAAGACGACAATACTAACTAGTTCAGGATGGAAAAATGGATACCATATTTAGACCTAGAAAGATATAAAATATTTTTAGACTTTAACTGCTTTGTAAATTGTTAGTATCTATTCAGAACTTCAAGTACAACTACATCTTGTTAATGAATGTCCTATTTCAGAATAGGATCTATTATTTATGACTGCACTATGTTAAAAAGTATGATTTTCATATTCCAAAGGGCAAGATTTATGATGCAATAAACTTGACAGAGCCTAAAATGGATAACACTATCCAACAGGGTCAACTGTCTCAGACAAAAGCAATTTACAACAAACAAGGAAATGAAAAAGAGCAATATGTAAGGCTACACAGAACGTAGAAAAAAAGACCAATAAGAAAACCATAAAGAACAAGTCCTGTTGAACTTATTTAATGTCAGCCTATGTGGTTTCACTTTTTCATGTTAATCCTTTTGTAATTATACTATCCCAGAATGCATAACATAGCAAGTAGTTCTAGCTATACCTAATTCAACTAGGAGATAAATTCAGCTTCATAGAAATAAACTTCATTTATGAAAAATATCAATGGCCCATAGCTTAAAGGGAACTCTGTTTTGTTCAGCTCCTGCAACTCAAGTGTATTGAGCAATTCTGATCCTTTGTAAGTGACGTCAGAAGTTGTGGGGAAATACAAGGACAGTAAGTAGAGTGTAATCACCCAAGACTTAATTTCACCAACCTTGGAAAGTCGTATCTACCAGAGTAACACTGTATCTACTTATATCCAGCTATATTTGGCATATTCTCCTGCCTATTCTTTTTTTTAAAAAAAAAAACAACACAAAAACAAATAGCTATATACATCTTAACATACTGTGACTTAAAACTACCTAAAAAAGGGTCACTGATAAAAAGTCATAACCTCAGATTTATATATTTCTCTGCTGAAAGACGAAACTTTTGGCCACAAGTTGCCCCTAACTCCCAAACACAGGGATCTAGAACTCATCCTGGCTCAGTGTTCTACAAGTTTCACATCTAATGAACTATCACCATGTTTTACTGTTACCCCCATAATGAAAACTAGCATAATATTATTTAGCTTGTGAGAAAGGATTGCAAGATAACAGATTCCCAAAAAAACCCAACACAAGACTTGAAGAATATGAAAAAAAACAATTTAAACAAGTTGTTTGCTGAAAATGAAATCTTAGATCAGTACATTAAACTGAGTCCTCTATAGCTAGATAAGAACTCTTCCTCTTCTCACATAATTTCAATTACCAAATTTTCACACTTTCACTTTCTACACTTGTCAATCTATCATGAAAACTTCAAAGCCATCCCCTCTGCTCTCCCTAAGCTTAGAGTTCTATCAGAGGCATAACTTTGATACATTTAAGTTCAAGAGAAATAGGTTTCCTCTTACGGACATCATGAAGCAATCTAAGTGATCATTCAAAAAAATATTCTTACTAATGCCGCAAATGCCTGTTGGAAGGAACGAAGACTGTTACTAACAGTTACAATTTTAATATAATGACCTGAGGCAAATAATCTCTCATGAAGGAAACCAAATTGCTCAAACATTAAAAAAGGATCCACAAGAAAATCCACAGATGTTAAACAATAAAATAAATAAAATTGCATTCTTCTTCCTTAGCCAAGCAGTACCGTAGGACATTAATGTTTCAAGGAGTCATTCATTTCCATTCCTTTCTCCAAATGCTATAAATTGATTTTTTTTTTTTAATGTATTTTGCTTGATAACAGCATACGTACAGCCTAAAGATAAGTTTCAGTTCAGGCAGAAAAGTTAGTTTTTCAAAAATCACCTATTCTTAAACTTGTCCTAAAATAAATTACCTTGTCTAATCCAGCTAATTCATTTTTTAGTGCTCTCCTTTCTGCAGACAACTTTTCATTTTCTTTCTTCAGCTTTTTAATCTCCTTCAACAATAGCTCTATATTCAAATAAAAAAAATATAGACTTCAACCATTACAGTCAACCTCCCCCTCACATGAATCATATTACCGCTAAAGAGCTGCCTACGTTTTGTGATATTAGAAAATTATGGTTCAGCTTTTTAAAGTACCTTTTTCATAAAGTGATTTATTCTTAAGAATCGGCCCAGCACACTCCCAGGTACTATGCAAGATAACAGGATCTGCCAACTGGATAATCTGAATCTGCCATATTCTTAGAATGTGGAATTATTTTACTTTAAAATCTGCAAAACATGCATCACATGCCTTGATTGCCTTTTTTTGACTTACAAGAGGTTCACATTAGCCCTTGCTGACAGCACATTTCCTGAAAACGATGCCTACATTATATGATCTCTGCAATCTCTTTTTTTAAGCTTTGAAGTGAAACAGAACTGCACCTTAACTTGTGGATTTACTTATAAGGAAGAACATGCTCAAATCAGTATTGTCTGGGTTTGTCCCATATTTTAAGGCTAAAACCAGGTTCTTTTGTGTGTCAGTGTCTGAAAACCAAAGAACAGAGGAGCAAATATTATCACAAAGAGATCTGCATAGATACAGCTTAATGGAATAAAAAATAAAGAGTACTAAATACAGCCATGCACTCCCACCCGTGATTACACCAACATACCAATTTCAGAAAAAGAGAAAAGCAGCAAATGCTCATTTTTATCACAAACAAATGCAGGGCTGGATCCATAGATAGGACATTGATTATGAGATACCATTTTTACATAACAGGTTTTCAAAAGTGAAAAACATCTTAGATACTGCTGGTTGAAGTAGAAGAAAAAACCTGGAGTGTGTCTCTGGATCAGAAATGAAATGCATCCTCAGTGACTGGCATACTGGAAGGAACGTCACTAGAATTAACCATAACATTACCTAAATATTCACTGCAACAGGATTCCTTCTTTTTAGACACGTCCCTGCGAGATGTTACATTTCCCTCTGGGGTTCTTCTTTTTCCAGAAACAGCACTAGTTTTCCAAGAAACCTTTTTACATTCCAATTGCTCAATTCTTTGCCTCTGTTCTTGAAGATTATGCTCTAGCTCATGAATTTTAATCTGTCAAGAAACTAGATTTTTTTTAAAATGCATAGAACAAACACAGTTCAACTGAATACCACTGGAAGCATATCTTGAAAGCAAAACTAGAGCTTTCAATTGCTGACTTAAAACTATATTAATCCAAAGTGTCTGAAAGGAGAACAAAAAACAGAGCAAGTGAAGTTTTGAATATATCAAGTGTTTTTAAAAAAAAAATCTGTTACTGAGCACATGCTCGCAAGACAGTATAAATGTACATGCACAAAGATACTAAAGCTTTCCGCACAATAAAGTGTACTTTTATGGCAGCAATTGCCAACTTCTAAGAAAAAGTACATATAATCCAAATCACAATGAATAGTTATTTACAAACAAATGAAGCACATGTTCCAGACTCCTAGGAGAAAACTAATTAGACTGGTGAACCGTAACACTCGATCAATGCCTAAAGAGACCATACCCACTTGAAGCTTCTTGAACCACTCCTGGCCACACAAACCCTACCTTTGCTCCAGTTATGCTGCTAGTCTCTTTGCACAGTAAGCCAACAGATCTTGCTACCTGACAGAAGACTATTTGCCTTCATTCGGTTAGCTTACTGCTGGATTTCTAAAATAAATCAGCTCATAACACATACAGAAAAATATCAGGGCTGGTGCAAGATAGGTTGGAAGGAGGGGTAGGTAGGCGAGTAAAGAAAAAAAGCAAGGAAAGGGGAGACAGCTTTCAGTTACAGACATACCAGTGACAGAGTTCACTTTCAAAGGGAACTACAGACTACTTTCCATTATCTCAATGGCATGGGAAACAAAAATGAGTATAAAAAGAAAAACATGGTCTCATTTTACAAACGTAAGAATTACTTTTCAGTCTCCCTAAAAGCTTATGTTTGGCTATTTGATACCATCTCCTACAAATTCTACTTACAGTGAGATTTTTAATTGCTTCGCTTTGCTCCTGGTTTGTTTTGACTTCTTTAACATAACGTTTCTGTAGCTCAATATACATCTGAAGTAGTCTAAAACAGAAGAAATGCATAAATTGCAATAAAATATGAAAGCCAGCAAAATGTGCATACTTTATGATAAAAGTATTACAGACGCCCCATAGAGATCACTTGAACTGTAGCTGTAACTACAGATTTGTAACAGAAATATTTGATGGGTGTGAATGAAGTGTGACCAGCAACATAGAAAGAGAAAGCACCAGAAAAAACAGCAAAGCGAGAGTTAAAAGAATGGTCTGTATCGATGGCAAAGAATCCCTTTCACTCAGCCAGAAGACCTTGTTGTTTTTGTCCAGCCCACATGGCCACACTCTGATTAAACCTCAGTACAAATAACTTGTTGATGGAAGACCTATAAACTAGCAACAGGAGGATGGCAACAAGTTTGCGGCATGTCACGTATATCATTCCTCTCCCTGTTAGCACAACAGGAATAGCAAAAGACCACTCCTAAAGGATCTAAGAAAGTTTGTCCAGAAACTAATTTCATGCCACCAATCAAGAACCCATGATGAGGACTCATGAGGCAGCGTCCCCAGCTCTCCGTTTTGCACCCAAGCAACCCTGGTCAGATCACTTGGACACACACACATCTCATTGCCTCCAAGTATGTGGGTGTGAGGATATGAGTGAATGAAATCTATAAGAAAATGAGCATGAGTGGGTAAAATCAATGTAAAATAAACAGATTTGGGGTATTATCATTCTCTTTTATATTATCTTGCAACAAGTTCTGCTACATTAATTTCCTAGAGTATTCTATAGCATTCAGTCTACATATATCAGGCCCATAATCTAACTGATGAATGTGAACAGACATTTTTCCTATTTTATTAGGAATTCAAATAAGAGCCAGCATTCATACTAAGTCATGACTAGGCACCACAAGCAAGATGAGTGACTAGTACAGAACAGCTCTGTAAAATAACATACCAATAGATGCTAGAAAAAAAGCTAGGTCAGGTTATCTACGTTCAGCCTAACACAAGGCAGGGCCAGCACTAGATTCAAAGAATAACTCAGACTTCTTCAACATAAGCATCTAATTAGGTACTCAATTCAAGCCCAGAGCTAGACACCCAGCCTTCATATATAGCTGACAAAGACAGTCTGGTGGACTGTAAAGGTGTTCTTAAAAAAAAAAAAAAAAAAAAGAAAAAACCCCAAGCCTTCTACAGCCACCTAAAGGAAACACTAAAAACAGGATGCTTGAATGAAGAGCAGTAGGGACTGCCTCTGTCTTTGTAAGATCCACAGCCCGCTTCTATAAGTGGACAAAAAGCAGCCTTTGAAAGAATGGAGCAGCCTATTTATTTTAAAATTAAGTCATAGACCAACATTTTATGTAGCATGCCTACTATTAAAATGTTTCAATACACATTTTCTTTTAAAAAAAAGTATCTTTTCTATCAAAAACAGAGTTACAAGAGCTTATTTCTAGCATTAATTGGCAAACTACAGTAAGTTGTAGCTCACTTCTAAAAATCAATTAGACTGAAAAGCAGAATCACTTGTGTGGCTTATTCTGAAAACAGCACTAGCCTATAAATTTTATATGTGTATATATATATAATTGAGCTATAAAAATGAGCTAAGAAAGCTCCTACAAAATAGAAAATGAAATTACATAATTCTAGGTTAAAAATCTACAAAAAAGATTGTATGTGTGCAGACGCATCATGGAGCTTCCTTAGCTCATTCAATTTTTCTCAGTGAAAGACTTAAGAAAGAAATCCATTTAGTTCTTTGTTTAGTGATATTTTCAAGATTAATCTAAGATTCAGTATTTCCTTTTAAAATGTAAGTAAAGTCACTTTCCATTGTTTCAAATGCTGAAAGCAGCTTCCATAACAGTTAAAAGTTGACTTAAACATGAACAACATATGCTATCTCACAGAGAAGAATGTTTAATTCTGTGAAGAACCAATTTCCAAGAACTCACCTGATACTGTCACCCTCTAGATTAAGATCCTTGCTGTATCCACCCTTATGCAATAAATGGGTTTCTGTTTGAACTTGAACACTTAATTGAAACAAACACAACAGCTTAATAAAATAAGTTTTTACAATTTCAATTGGATCAAACAAAGCAACTGAAAAAGGCTAAATTATTTTCAGTTTGATTGACAATTATGCAGGTTGATAATGGCACCAAATTTAAACTTGAAATTTTTTGCAAACAGGTATTTAAATCCCAGCAGGGCACTCTTCAAAACACTAGTGCTATGGGTTTTCAGGTCCTAAGGTCCCAGTTTCCAAATCTTTTAAACAGTATTGATGCAATTTAACCATCTTGTCTGTGGGCAAAATAGTCTAAAATTCTTTGCAGTTAGACAGAGACAACATGTTGGCTAAGAAGGGGTATTACTTATTGACATTAAAATTGTTTGGGTTACTACAATGATGAATTTTGACCAAGTTGCCCCAGCCATCCTTTGTTCCTTTACATGCCTCCAGCATTCTCCATCCCCACTATCCTGTTCACAGACAGCCCCTCAAAACACGCAGAACAGATAAGGCCTAGTTCATCTGAGGAATAACAAGGTACAAGTCTTGAAATATTGCACTTCTTTTGACACTAAAAGTAACATTTGGCAATCCTTACTCTCTGCTTGTGACATAATCATGCATTAACTGCTGCAGATGCAGTTTTTCTTGGATGTGACCCAGATTCTTTTCTAGCTCCTTATTTTTTATATGTAGTTTTTTCAACTTCTTGACTAACTGTTCATTCTCATCACTGAGCTGAAAAGGAAGACAATTAAAAAAGAAAAATCAAGTATTAATTGAGCTGTTAACATTTCAGACTAAAATTCTCTCCCAAAAGTTTTACTATACTTATCTTGAACTATTTAAATATATAAAGGAAAATAGCAGGAAAAATAATTGGCTTCAAATTTTATGAAGAATTGACTAAAACACAGCATCTTTAAGGTATATATTAAAAGCTTCTAATGTAACTTCCTAATTAATTAGTTAATGATAAGGCAGACTGGTTTTGTATTTTAAAAAAAATAAACCACAAAGGGACAAAATATACAAGCTTTCAGTTATACTTCTAAACATCAGCTCTGCAACTAAACTCGTATTTACTTCTGTTTTAACCTCACCAAAGCTGAAAGACTAAACTACAGCTCCATTAGCAGAATTTGTTGCACGTACCTCACACTGCTGAGCCTCGCCCAGCAGTATGCAATCACGCCTGTCCCCTCATCTATGACCCAAATGCAACTAACTATATTGCCCTAACCTACAGGGTTAAAGCTGATGCCGTCGACCGATACTCGGTCAACAGAAGGAAGACTAGCAACGAGAAACCGTAAACTTCCGTAAGCGTGAGCTCTGCCCCCACAAGTAAAGGCAAACACGGCCGAGCCCAGAGTCGCCGTGCCCGAGTGTTCCTGGGCGCTCCCTCCAGGCTAGGCCAGGCCGAGTCGCGCCGGAAAGGCCTCCTCGCGGGGCTCCCGAGAGCCGGAGCATGCCCCGGAGGGGGGCCGCACTCACTTGGAGGCACTTGTGGACAGAAGGCAGGGCCATGGCGGCGGAGGCCCCAGGAAGGGCTGGGGCGCCCGCTCGCGCCCTTTCAAACGCACCCGCCGCCCCGAGGGGACCGCGCCGTGGAAGGCCCCCGCCTGGCTGCCCCACTCACTGCCTGTCACCACCGC
Organism: Burhinus oedicnemus; assembly: GCA_008921705.1. NCBI lineage: Eukaryota > Metazoa > Chordata > Aves > Charadriiformes > Burhinidae > Burhinus > Burhinus oedicnemus. The sequence continues at coordinate 49,242 of VFFE01006966.1, read as the reverse complement.
ACGCCTCACGGCTCTCGGGCAGGCGCCTTGGCCGCCAAAGCCCACCCGGATAGGCTCCGAACAGGGAACGTCACAGCCGAGCGACCGCACCCGGTCAAGGGCCCTGCCTACACACACCCCCACCCCCCCCCGCCGTTGCCAGGGAAACGGTAGCAAGCGGCGCGCCGCTCTCTACACCCAGCGCCGGGGCCTGCGGGAGCCAGGCGGCGGTAGCCCCCCGCCGGGCAGGCCTCCTCCCTCCGCTCGGGGGCGGCAGGGCCGGGCTGCGAGGCAAGCGGGGCCCAGCGCGGCGGCCGCCTGAGCAGCGAGCGCCCCCGGCGGGCACTGCCGCGGCGGCGAAGGGCTCGCACCGGAGCTCGCCCGGCGCGTTTGAGCTCCCCTGAGGCAGAGATCTCCCAGCCGGCCTGCACCCGACGGTGACAGCGGGACTCCTGATCCAGCTGGGGGGGGGGGGCGGG
>VFFE01006966.1:9531-48764 GCA_008921705.1 Burhinus oedicnemus | reverse complement strand
CCTGGCACACACTAATGAAAATGTCATCGATTCCAGCGGTGCTGAGCCTGCTACTTACTGCCAAACAGCAGGAATGTGACCCATAGCACTTTTTTTCAGCTACATGTGCACCAAAACCATTGATTTGTCAGAAAATATATGAGCACAGGATTACTTGATGCAACCCTACAGTAACTCCAAGCGTAGCCTTTTTTCCGCACAGATTAAAGGGCAGTATGTCTCCTTTCAACCCTCAGAGACCTACTATCCTCATGAGATTTTCCAGGAATTAAAATTCTCCTGTGAAAATCTACACACCTTTGTAAAAACACATAAAATTTTCACCTGTCTCACGTTAGTTTCTCTTTTATTCCATCCACCAGCTGTGCCAGCAACAACTCCTGAGTCCCCTCCAGGGCAGAAAATGGCAAGGCTCATGCAGTCTTTGTGCCCGTTACGTTTTTCGGCACAATCAGTGCTGCCAATCTCACAGACAAACACCAGTTGAAAAATCACTGAACAATCTCAAACAAAATGGCCAAGAGGGGAAAAAGGCCCTCTCTCCATCTTGTTTTGAGCTTGCGTCAGGAAGTAATAATTCCATTTGTGTTTAGGAGCCTTCCCTGAAATAGGGAGAAGCTGTCTGGCTTTTCTGAGCATTGGTACAACCACAGAGGACAACCAAATGCAAAAGTTCAGAATTCATTTCAAAATGTGAACATTTCCTGCATATCAAGATGAAAAGCACAAAGAACTGATTGGATTTAAGATGACTGTCTGCAGAATTAAAAATAAATCTTTTCTCATAGAATATAAGAATAAGAGGAAACCAATTTCATCTTCAAGCTGACAAAACCAAACCGAGGTAATATTTATTAAAACAAATTAAGCTACAGGGTTCCCTGCCACAGCACACTGACAGTTCTGTATCATCTTCAGTGACAGAAACATCAGGTTAAAACACTAGTTTGTTTTTGGGGAGGGGGGCGGGGTGGGGATATTATTTTTAGTATTTTCAGTGGATAATGTTCAAAAAGCAATACTGGCATGCATGTGGCAGAGACAGTCTGCCGCTTCTTCCTTCAAGGCCCGGGAAAAAGACCTTTACCACACATTATTCTACACTCACAGACATGGTCTAGGAAAAGAAGTAACATCTTGGGACTGTATTACCTTGTCCACAGAACTCCCTCCAGAGAAGAAAAATACCTCTCAGCAGAGAATGAAAGGCACTTGCACCCCAGGAAAGCTCTCGCAGCCATACCTCCTGGAAGGGAAAACTTCCTGGGATGACAGAGCCAGTCTGAAAACTCCAGAAAACACTGAAGGACGCCATTTTACCAGTAGAGCTGTCTGTCAGACCTTGAAGCTAAAAATCTCAATTTCCATGTAAACCAACACCCAGGGTAGATTTGAAGGTAGACTCCTGCATCGCATGTTTGAGACTATCTTTTGGTTAGTCTGTGGCAGGAGGGAAAATGCGGAGGGTGTCCAAGCAGCGATCCCTGGGCCTTCCAGATGTAGAGAAGAAAGGTAGTCAGAATATGAGTCTGCATGACGGAAAGGGAACACAAGAAACATCTAATACACCACTTAGAACAGTGCATTAATCAAGCGTTATGTCATTAATGAGTCATGAGTGAGCATTATGAAAAACGGTGTCAGTCTTAGTAATTCCTGTTTGTCTCTGACGAAGCAGAAGTGGGATCAGCACAGCTCTTCTAGGGAGTCTAGCAAGAAGAGAGAACATCTTACGATTGACCTTCCCTCCTTGTACACCCAAAAGGCAAAATGAAAATCTGGCCCAAACCTTCTCTTTTATCAGATATAAAATCTCTCACTGCAACATGACCATTGCACTAAACAATTACAACATTGTAGCAGTTTGCACAAACAAAAAGCTTGTCATCTGGGTTACCTCTTAAAGGCAGACTCGAACTTCATTCTTCATGAGGTACTGATAAAAGCTCCAGGGAAAAGGGCTAGAGACAGTAAACAACAATTTTATATGACTAATCCAATATAATCCTATGCTGTGTAAAAAGACCATCTGCATGGATTCCCACTGAAGTGCTTTAATAGCAGCGCAGCAAGCCTCTGGCTGTCATGCTGAGGAAATGCTCTTTCACACCGAGGCTAATAATTCCAAAAGATTACTTCCCTTTTCTTTTGTTTTCCCCCTCTCTGTTTGTATTAAAGCTGTTAGCCACTTGCTCTGCCATTTAATTCCCTATTAAGAGATCACCCATCAAACTCATGAAGTGACAAGGACCTGCACTGGAAGACATCTGCCCATTCCACATCGATGGCTGGCTAGCTACAGAGAGGTCATCCTCCCTCTGCAAAAACTACAACCAATTTTATTGCATCACTGCAGCATGCAATTACTGTCGAAGAAGAGAACGGCAAGCTGTCGGCTGAGGCGTAATAAACCCAATTTCAGCTGCAGCAGCTTCCCCTTTGAGTGATCCTGCTTTCTGCACCGCGGACCGAGCAGACTGCAGCGGGGATCTCCAGGTGGCCTGCAGAGCAGCCACGCCGATGAACGCTGAGCAGCATTTTAGGACAGGAAGCAAAGGAGACGGCCACCTCCAGCTGAGCCACACCTAAGTCAATAAAGGCTTCACATCCGGGGAGAGAAGAAAATCCACAACCACGCTCCATCTTCTGCTCCGGGGTTAGAGGGAACAGGTTTTCCCCTCTGCTGAGCATTTGCTGTCTCAGGGAAGGAAGTTGGACCTCTACATGAATCTGGTTGGGGCTTAGGAGGATTCAGACAGACGAAGCACCCGAGAAGCACCAGTATTTCAGGTTCATCCAGGACGGGCCTATTCAAAGTGGACGAGATTAAACACGTGGCATGTGTGTAGGTTATGAAAGGCATGTGAGAGGAACTGGCTAGCGTTTAGGGTTATGAAAGATCAGAGGTTATGAAAGACCTTGGCAGTTACGAAAGATGAGCCTAGAGTCTGATCCAGCAAGGCAGAGAGCAGCCTCGACCTGCTCGAAGGTGAACGCACATTCAAAATCCTCCAGCGGCTCACAGGAGGAAGCTCACGCTGCCTGGCAGGTCTAGGCTAAGGAAGGCTTGAAAAAACCTCAGAACAGTAGTAAGAAAACAGTCATCACAGACTAGGGGAACGATGAAGAGAAATATTGCCATCTGTTTAAAGGCCTTACAGGCAGCTGTATTTTTTTTGCAAAGTATTTTGAATGGTCTTAAAATACTTGGCGCAGCCACTGATTTTCTAAGAAGTATTATTTCTTGGCTTTTTAGTTCTGTTTTAAATCTTTTACCTGCATGAGCCACATAGCTGGAATGAATCTGTAAAAACCAAGGGTTCATTAAGTTGATATTTCAGCCTTTGGTGATCATTTTACTAATATTCTACCACCGGGACGAAGAGAAGGTTGAGGAAATTTTACTGAGCCAGAGTCGCTTATTTTCCAAATGCCACTCAGACATCACTTAGAGAGACAACTTACCCCTGCTTAGAAAAATATTGAGAGCACTTGCCCCTCTTTACAACAGCATTTCTCCATGTCAGTGATTTTCAGTGAGGATGTTTCTGCATCCCACCTACTACGCTATCAGTCACACAGTCCTGTTTTTAAAACATGAGTTAAACAGGCTTTTCAAATGCCCCTGTGGCAGCCTAATCACAATAAACCTCTGGGCATTGTAGCAGACCTGAGACACAAGGGAGGAAAACATCTGCTCTACATCAGAATAATATCTAGCCAGTTTCAGCAAAAGGTATAGACTGTTTTACCACTGACAAATTCAGTAACTAAAACTTCCTCTTTCAAGGAAAAACACATAAAACACTTTTATCGTGGTCTGAGATGCTTCCCAGAATGCAAAGCGACAGTTAGCTGTAGATTTTCTTATTTACCAAAGTTAAAGCTGTTTTTACTACATCTCACCAGTACACACATCTCACCAGTAAATACGTTTACCCATCTGCCCCAGCACAGAAACGCTCTGGGGAAGGTCATGAAGCCACCTCAAGCTATTCTGTGCATGGCATCAATAAAAAGCGCAAATTTCTAAAACCTCGAGGTTACTAAGATTAAAGAAGAATCCAGAGCAATTCTGTTCCATAATATTCCAAATTATATTACATGTTTATACAGTTATTGCACTTAATGAAACTAATTTTACATGAGGACAAAGCAGATACAAGGTTGGAGAAAATGAGTGACTTAGAAGCAGAATAATCAGTCAGCAGAAGGACTGACAAACATTTGGTGAGGATTTCTTCAAGCAAAATTTCCTAACTTCATACTTAAACAAACTTTAAAACTTCGGGTATTAGTTAATTCATCTTCTTAGGGTTTGTTACTGTTTTTTCAGATTCAAAATGGGCACTAGAAAATGTTTTTGCTAAGCAGACCAATGGCCTTGCTGTCTTTGTGGTATCCACTGCCACAGTGCAGCTTAGAAATTTAAAGAATGAAGCCGAATTCTTGCATTACAATCCATGAAGTTTTGTCATTTATCTCAGAAGGAAAAGGCCCAAGCCTTTTATTTAAAACAGTGTCTATTATTTTTGTGGACTACATATGGCAGGAGCGTTATGTACCTCTTATCCCAAAGTCACCTGTGCTCTACAAGACAAACAACTAAATAGAAAATATATGTAGACTTAGGGTCTGTTAGCTTAGATAGAATACCCAAGCCCATTAAACTTAGCCTAGTCCATAGAAAATTAACAATTAATTTTGTGTTCACATCAGGAATAGTAAGCGGTGGTGTTATGAAATTTTCTTAATGCAAATATGCTCACCACTAAAGCATTTCCGTTCCACCCCTCAAAGATCACTGAAAATGAAACCTTCTACCACAAAGCAGGTGCTGAAAGACAATAACAAATTTCATAGCCAAGGTATTTAATGCCTTTTTCAAAAAGCTACGCTGATGGACTCAACCCCTGGACTCTCTTTTGTACAATTCAGTACTAAGTGTGCATCAGAACAAGGCATTTGGAAAAGCATCACTCGGGCAGATACAGTGCATGTTCCCAACACTCACTCGGTGTTTTAAGTATTACAGACTGGTTGCTCTATGGCATAAGCACACATTCATGGCACACCACCCTTTTTCTACAAAGTGGATCTAGAATCGCTCAGCTGTCTGCCACCAGTCCCCTGCTCCGCTGGCTCAAATGCTTGCTAATTTGGCTCATGCAGTTTCTGGAACAGTAGGTTCTTAATTCTCCTCTTCTCATCCTTGACAAATCCAAAATGACACACGAAGACAAGTGAAAACTCTACAGGGCAACGTATCCGCTACCACGCACTTTAATTCCCAAGCACTAACAACCTGCTGAAACTAAAAATCTGTTGAACAGCCTTTCCGCTCCCGGGGCCTCTTTTCCCACACTTTTCCCCTTCGTTCTTGAGATGGCCGATGATAACCGTCAGCTCCTCCCGCCCCTCTACCCCCTTCCCCGCCCGCCCAAAAGCCTGACGGCCGGACTCCCGTTCCTCGGGATCGCCCTTCTCCTCGGACCGTAGAGGCAGGCCCCGGCCCGCCTGACAAGCCGCTCCCGCACGGGACCCCCGCTCGGCCCTGAGGGAACGGCGGCTCCTTATCTCGGAGGGAACAATAACGCCCCAGCCGCAGGCTTGGGGGCCCGGGCGGCGGTAACGGCGGCGGCGCCATGTCAGGCGGGGCGGCCGGGCCGTGGCCACGGCGATGGCGGCGGCGTGGGGCGGGCCGGGCCGGGCCGGGCCGGCGACCTCCCCGCCACATCCTGCCTTCCGCGGCGCGGCCTCGGCGCTCCTCTCGGTGGCACCCCCCGCCTCTCCCGGCCCTTCTCCGCCCCCGGGGCTCACCTAAAGTCAGCGCCCAGCAGCCAGCCGCCGCGCTGCAGCCCGCCTTCCCCATTGATCGCGGCGGCCACCGGGCCGCCTCACTCCGCCCCGCTCCCCTCGGCGGGGCGGTGCCGGGCCGCGGAGTGACAGCGGGCGGCGGGCGGGCTGCGGTGTGCGCGCTGGACACCCTCCTCGGCGGCCGCTCCTCGGCGGGGAGCTGGCCCCCCCCTCCCCTCCCCGGCCCTGCTCTGGGCAGCGGAGCCGCCGCCGCCGCCGCCGCTATGAAGCCGTGCGAGGAGGAGGAGGAAGGAGGGGCGGCGGCGGCCGGCGGCGGGGACCCCTGGAAGGAGTGCGCGGAGGTGGCGGTGCAGCTGGCGCTCCGCGCCGGGCAGGTGAGAGCCGCGCCGCCCGCCCGGCTCCGCTGCGCTCCGGGAGGCTGCCCGGCGGCGGGACGGGGCCGCGGAGGGGCCCGAGGGGGCGGGTCGGGCTGCCCCGTGGCTGGAGCATCCTTCTCCCGGGCGGTTGTACAGGGTGCGCTTCTAAAATTAACAAAAAAACAAACAAAAAAAACCACCAAACCCAAACCCGAGCGTTTTGAGGAAAGGCCGTGCGGCAGAGCTGGGGAGGACGAGGGCGGCAGGGCTCGGCACCCGCTCAGCCGGGCCGCCGCCGGAGCCCTCGGCCGCTTCCCTCTGCCGCGGGAGGGCTGCCTGCCTCGGGGTCCGCATCCCTCGGGGTCCGCATCCCTCGGGGTCCGCATCCCTCGGGGTCCGCTCCCTCGGGGTCCCTTCCCTCGGGGTCCCTTCCCTCGGGGTCCCTTCCCTCGGGGGCTGCCTCCCTCGGGGGCTGCATCCAGCGTAAGGACGAGGAGGCGCTTCAGGTGAAAACAGGTTTATTTTGTGACTGGGAGTATTTTTATTTCATTAAAAAAAAAAAAAAGGCGGAAAGATTTGTCAGCGTGAAAGTGCTTTGGTAACTTTTTTTCGAATATACATCAGGCTTTTATTCTTCTACTGTAATGTTTTGGAGCATGCTGTGATGCTAAGGTTGAATTTATGTACAACTGAGGGTTTATGCCATGGCGCATTTATCCAGAATATTGCGTATTTATGCATTACAGTACCAGCGTTTGTTTTTTAGCAGCTTGTGCAGGGAAAAATAGTCATGTCAGAGAGGTTTTGGCTTCTTGTTGTATATACCAGTGTCTTCAGAGTGACTGAAATTCACTTGCTAGGGATAAATCAGCAGTGGCTCTGTGAAGATCTACAGTAGCTTATTTAAGACCTGTGTTTCAACACAGCAGAAGGTTAGTCATCTCAGGAGACATCCTGGCCCCACTGTGTGCAACAGCAAAACTTCCACTGACTCTAACAGAGCCAAGAAGTGGGATCAGCAGATTGTTCAGATGAGAAATTGGGTAAAACACAAACCTCAGCAACACGTATTTCTCTTCTGCTGCCATTCTGCTATATTTTGAAACACACTTTGTACGTGTACACTATCATTTAAGGAGTCCCTTTTTTTATCTTGAGTCCAGGACCTGTAACTTTTCCTTATTACGTGTTATTAAATGTATTTTCTCCTTGGTAGAAGACAGACAAAGAAGAATAGAATGCCAGAGGAGAGAAGACTTGTTTTAGTAATACAAGCAATAAATGGATAATCCAAATTGGGATGACAGGTCATGCTCTCACAGACTCTCCAAACGGGAGTTTCTCCAGCATACTCATTCTGCCAGCCATTTCACAAGAGAGACTTTCATGACTGGCTCAAACTTCCACACCATATTTCTCAAAATACCAATTTGTGAAGATAGCTGTAACCATCTCCAGCCATTTTAATTGCCCAGATTACAGCTGAGCACCTTTTCCTGGAGGAAATAAACGTTCCAGGAGATTAATCCTTGCATCTTTTTAGTTCCCAGTTTGCTATCGCTGCCTTGCAACTGGCAGGAAATGGCTGATTCCTTGTCAGACCATATTTAAACCAGTCAAGATGTTGTTTTAAGCAGGACTCTGGAACTGGGTAGGGTTTTTGTTAACTTTGTAATGTTAAGGAACGTTTTTAGTTACGAAAACCATCAGAGATCCTTGTGGAAGAAAAGGTGTAGCTAGGGCTATATCTTTTATTTAAATGTCAATCCACTTCCCCAAAGCAGCTAGAGATAAGGACACCAAATGCAGTGTAACATAGATTTGATGGGACTGGATTTTTGTTGAAAATTGATAAAATTGAGTTTTATTTTGGTCACCAAAAATAGTCAGTTCCACTGGTCAAGTTCATCTTTTTGTTCTGCCTCTCTTCCCATCCCTCAGGCCTCTCCACCTTCACTTCCATCTCCAGAAATCTCATTGCGCTCTCTGCTTCCCCAGATCTGAGTGCTGTCTCCATCCCTGCATGAAATTTTGCCACTCCAGCCTTTCTTTTAAGGCCCTCCATTTCCCAGGCCCATGGCCGGTTAGGAAGGCTTGGAATCATTAGAAAGTGTCTACAAGAGTCTGGGTGCAGAGGCCAACCTGAAGAAAGCCATGCAAGTCAAGATTTTGGATTTCTAGGAAAAGTTACCCAATAATACAGTTTCCTGGTCTCCCCTTTTGGCTTACATGACTGTTTGGTTTATACTGCATCATGTTTCATGAATATAAGTAAAATATATCTTCTTTCCAACAGATAGACACGTATGCTCTGGAATAGTTTCTTCTAAACTTAGAAATGATTGCTTGAATATATGTCAAAAGGGATGTTGCTGGAGTAACTTCTATTCCCAGGTTAAAATCATTGCTCTTCTTGCCCGTCCTGTTACTTAGTTCCATTATTTTTATGAAATATCATAGGCTCTTGTTTAATATATATGGCTATTTCATAATAAGAATGGCCATGGTTTTATAATCTCTGTAATTGACCTGCATTAAAATTATGTGTAATTCGCTCTGTAAGGCCACATACAACTGCACTTTTTCAAACCTCTCTTCTGCTTTTTCTGTGAGTAAACTCTGCTTGCTGTGTTCACGAGAGTACACCCATTGGCTTAATATGACTTCTTGCTAAAGAAAAAAAGGTACGACTAGTCTCTGCATCTTTGATGCTGTTGAAAGCACTGAGTAATATTTGCACAGTTCTCTGCAATTACAGTGGAGAAACTCACCAAAATGAGTAGGTGTGCATCCAGGTGAAAACAAGGGTAAGAAACTGAGACTAGAAGCTAGCACGTTGAAGTCCACACAAACAACTTTTTTTTCCCCCTCTTTTTTTTGCCCAGAAAATAATTTTATGAGGCATAAGAGACCTAGCAGAATCCCACTAAAAAAAAAAAGGCAAAATTTCCACAGATGTTCTAAAAAGCCAAGATTTCTTTTCCCCATATTTGCTCCCAGGGGATATTGTTAGGCTATTTTCTATGGAACATGGACAGATTCTTTAGCAAACCAGATTGGTATTTCCTAAATTTTTTTTGCAGGTAGTTATGCTTTTTATCTAGATGTTTGATTTTACCAGTGAGTGAATATTTCAGGACAATATTGCAAGCAAGTAAATCCATCTTGCAGCTCCCAGAAGCGTGTGGTGAGTGCAAGCAGTATGGTGAGATGAAATATCTAACATAAGCACCTCACTGTAGGTGGCTCTCCTGGCAGGTAGTGGGGAAGAAGGGATCTTGGCCCTCTGTCCTCTCCATTTTCCTTTGTATGACTTCAATGTCACAAAGGCGTTAGGAAAGGAAGAGTCCAGGACCATGACTGCACTGAGCTCTTGTGGCTCAATTTCCCCTGCTCCATGGTGAATGAAGAAGGGAGCAGGGACAACCTGGGTCTTGCTCTGTGATGTGATCTCCATGTGTGTACTGGTGTAAATGCCCCTCGCTTTGCATGTATCCCCAAATGCTCCCAAGCAGGGTATAGGGTAAGATGGAGCCAATTCTTTATTAGAGGAGGGGCAGCATGGACTAAAAGTATTAAGTGATTCGGCTCTAAATAACCATGCTCTCAAAACCCAGCTGCTTAGAAATTGCTGGAAAATCTCCATAATCTAGGGGCAACCTATAATACAGTGGTAAAGCCTAGTAAAGTACATTTATAGCCAAAATACAGCACCTTGGTTGCCAATTTCATTATACAGTAGTGATAAGGAGCAATCTAGTGTTTTCATTTCATCAACCTGTAGTTAGTTCCTTTGGTCTCCCACTTACTCGCTCCCTGTTACCTACAGAGAGACTTTTATGGAGCTCCACACCCAGCTGGGAAGACCAGACAATTGCAGTAGGTATCTACAAACCTTATCATCAGGCTTTTGCAAGGAGAGAAGCTGAGTGATTCTTTCGAAGCACTCTGAGCCACCAGGCTCTAACACTCTTCGTAGGCAGATGATTTTTGGGGATTGTTCAACATAAGTTGAATTCTGGACCGCTCTGAGCTATTTGATACATTTCTGAAGAATAAAAGCTGTTTCATCAATGACGCAGGGAACGTGATCTTTGCATGTTGGACTCTGGCTTGGATTACATACCTGCACAGGCCAGTGCAAATGCGCCGGAGTCCCTTTTGTGAGACCCTTCGTATAAGGCAGAGAATTAGCAGGGGCCCATCCATCCCACAGCATCACCTGATACTGCAGGTGAGTTAGTACAGATGTGGTGCCCATTTGTGGCTGGTGACCTCAGCACAGCATCATGACTTCTCTCCTGCTCTCCCCTCAACACATTGGTTTCACAAGAGGTGGGGAGCAGCAGTCCATCGTAGGGCTAGGTAATGTGTCATGGCCCCTTGTCACGGGCCTGCAGAGGAGGAGATGGCCATCAGCCACCACGTCCTATCAGAGTCACACCCTTGGCACCTCCAAAGTGACCTCAGGCTGGCACATGCAGGTCACCAGAAACACAGACAGGGTTAAAGTTAAAAATGGTCATGAACAACTGGAGAAAGGAGCCAAAGTTAAAAACATTAAATTCAGTGCTGAGAGGTGCGAAGAATTGTATTCCGAAAGGAGAGCTCAAGTGCCCGAGCACATGATGAAAAGCAACCGCCTGCGGAGCACATCCACAGGAGAGACCTTTCACCTCCGCTCTTTTTTTTGCAGCAAGGCTCAGGTGTGATCTCACTCCCCTGCTGAGCGGTGGCATGTACTGGTTTAAATGGCTGCAAAAATCTCAATCCATTATGTATTAAAACGGAATAGGAGTCGAGAACATGGCACTGCTAAAAGAAAGTCAAACCTTCTGTATTGAAAGGAGTGTATTCCTTATCTGTTCAACTGTGCGAAGTCCTGAGCCCAGTCCTAAGCAGGGCATTTACTTATATATAGGCAATACAAAAGTAAAGAAGAGCAATTAAAATAAAAGGTATCAGCGTAGCAGTTTTTTTAGAATACACAACTGAGATGGCTGGAGTGTTTTGGATTTTGCTTTGGACTGAAGAGGAGCCCAAGGGCCTTCCTAGAGCTGTGCTTTTATGCTTCTATGGCAAAACCATCAAGAAAACCATGCAGGGCATTGAGGGTGTTAAAAAGATGAAGTAGAGGTAAAATTTTGGTATACAATAATGAACTTTAGCAAGAGGTCAAACCGAAAATTATTAGTCTATCCTCACAAGCTCGGTAAATAGGTGTAACTAATGTTTTACAGTTCACAAAACAGAAACGTTAGTCCAGATATCTTCCGTACTAAGGCAACAGTCAGCAATATCCCTTACTTGTGAGAACAATCGGCAGACCCTTCAAACGTAGTATTTTATCCTCCGAAAACCAAGAGCTGAGACTGAAATTTGGGAGTTGCTGCTTCCTTTTCCCATGCATAATACAGCAGAACTGTTTTCTTTGGTCATCGAACATTTCTCAGTGGTTTTAAAATACTTTGATCGATGGAAAGTTAGTTAAACAATTGAAAGTTATAAGTTTTGGAAGGGACTTGGAATATTGGTGCTGGTTTTAGTTACTATAATTCTAGACAAACAAGTGGGGCTTAATTTTCGCTTTGTTTTGGTTTTCCTAATTTCAAATAGTTTATCATTTTTACTGGTTAAAAAATAAGTCAGCTGCTTTTGCATCCTGCCTCTTTATTTTTCTTTTTAATGAAGGAGTGGAAAAAAACAGAAAGAGAATGGGAAAATTGGGAAAAAGCTTTTATTAACTGTTTTCCCATATGTGCTTTTGCTCTTGATGTGGTTTAGTTCTGAGTTTGTAACACTAAAACCCTTGAAAAGAGATAAAGACTTTTCCAGAAGAGAATCCAGGGTTAGATCACTGATTCCATACCTGGGGAAAAGTCTGAATTTTTGTTGTTGTTAAATATATAGCAATTCTTTGGGAACTAGTGGGTGGTCAGCCCTTGAAGTTCCAAAAACCCATATACACAAGAAAAAATTAACTTTTTGTGTCTTTGTTGGCAAAAAAAGAAACCAATGGGGTTTGCCTTATAGCATGTTTTTTAAAGTAAGACAGCAGTGGGGTATTGGCCCTGTAAATTAAAAAGGAAGAAAAAAAGAAAAAGAGGTTTCCATGAAAAATTCCTGAGCCTCGAGGCTGTTTCTTTTGTGTATTTTTTGTAATTTCCTAAATCATGATGACTGCCATCATTCTTTTATTCCATTAGCTGCATCCCATTCATCAATCCTTTTCTGAACTGTCAAGAGAGGTTCTGGCAGAGAGATCCAAAATGCCATGTTCCCAAAGACTGCTCATTATCTCAGAAGGATGTTTAGTTAGAAGAATTAGAACAAGCTCTCGTACAATTAGGCCTACCATTGGTTTTCAGGATTAGCTATAATTTTTCAGTAAATATATTATTTTACTGTGCACAGGATGAATGGCCAACAAATCTGATTTGTGAACTTCTGTTTCAGATTATTAGGAAAGCTCTAACAGAGGAAAAACAAGTGTCCACAAAGACATCTGCGGCAGATCTTGTGACAGAAACTGATCATTTTGTGGAAAATTTAATTATTTCAGTTCTGAAAGAGAAGTTTCCCTCCCACAGGTGAGTGCCTGTAGAAAGAGACTATCAATGACGTTTTTTCCTTTAAGAGCTGCATATCTGACTAGCATTTGAAGGGCATTTTAAAAGCCTATACATCTCTCATGCATATTAACCTATTGCTGTTGGACACTTTCATAGGACTCCTGTTTTTTAAAAAGTACCACTTCCCTATACTTAGTACTTTATATTTTCTAACATTATGTTTCTCAGTATATGTATTTAATAATAACGTTTCCCCTGCAGGGACATCATGTATGAAGGTTCCATAATTTTCAGAACACTGATCTGGTCTCTATTGTATATGAATTATGCTGGGGATATCTATTAAAATATAGCTGAAATTAATGATACCAAAGGTCCCATCCTGCAGACCTTCCCTTCACTTTCTTTTGCCATCACACATAAGCATTTGCCAAATCAGGACAAGTATCATCCTTGTGTTGTATAGAATCCTAACGTCAGTGAGAATCAAGCTTGTTTACCATCATCATTTGATGCATACACATAAACAGGTTATAAATTACTATATGGGGTGTCAACCCAAGGTTTTAAAAATAGATCAGATTGTGGACTCCTCTTGAATTATTATGGTCAATTTGAAAATAACAATTCCTAGCACATGCACAGATTAGAGAGAGGTTTTGTATTACTTGGCCAGGTTTGGTTTGATCCAGAGACTCTGCAATCGTTTTCCACGTTTGACTTCAGTCCACAAGGATAAAATTTATCTTCCTGCAGAGCCAGTGCAGAGCCTGTGTATCCCTTAAATACTGCATGACTTCCTTCTAACTGTGTGCATCTCTGATGGAGATGAGCCTCGCACTCTAGCGCTATGCAGAAATCAACAAGGATGAAAATCTGGAGGGCTCAGCTACTAATCTGATTGTCGGCGATGCTGCTGGAGCAAAAAAAAAAAACCACCATAAGAAGGAGTAGAAAGAACATTACATACTAAATATGGCTTTCTAAATACGTGTTGTATATGATCACATATTGAAGCAGTACTGTACAGCATAATGTGTGGTTCTTGGCCACTATTCTCAAGACAGTGCCAGGCTTTACAAGCCTATTATTTATGTAATAGTCCTACTATTGCTGGCTGTTCTCTTTTCTCATCTCCACTCTTATGTTGTGGTTTTTTCCCTTGAACAGTCTGGCAGAGAACATAAAACATACACATTTCACATAAAATGAAAATCATCAGAAGCACTGGAGTTGCTCAGAATAGCAACAAAAGTTGTAAGGTCAACATAGACTTAGGAACTGAAAAATCCCTGAATTTATTAAGTCTGTACAGTTAAGTTCTGACTTTATAAGCAGATGAAGGAATTGCCGTTTTGCTGATATTGGTTGTTGGTTTTGGCTGGAGTTTGTTCAGGGAGTGAATGCATTTAGATTAAGCAATAGGTTAACAGTAGGTTTAACTAGACTAGATTAAAACACTTGCAATGAGAAGTCCACAGTAGCAATTAAAACTAGATTTAACTAGACTAGATTAAAACACTTGCAATGAGGAACCCACAGTAGCAATCAAGGTTTAAATTAAAGTGTGAGAAAAACATTAAAAGATCATTTAAATTGTCTTCAGTCTTTTCCTTAATCTGGCTGTTGAAAGTATCCATGAACTTTTCTGTTATTTCTCTTTCTCTTAAATTATCTTGATTCTTGTGTTCTCCGTATCAAAAAATATGTGTCCTAGGAGTTAGAAAAATTAAAAGGGATGTCATTAGAATCTGTGCCATTTGCAGTGTGGCAGTGATGAGTCTTGAGATGTTGGAAATGTACTCAGAAGTGAAGAGAAATATCAGGAAAACCTATTATAAATGTAATTCTGCCCCACGTTTGTTTCTTCTCTCTGTCGGCTAAGTGATGTCTATCAACTTCATTCGTGCTTCACCCAAGTTTTCATCTTTGCTCAGTCTCTTCAGCACTCTGACACGCTCCAAGTGAGTCTTTTCAAAAGGGTACTTTTTCTGGTAGATCTTTGAACTGTGGATAGGCACAGCCAGAATATTAGGGGCTACTGGTTAAAAAAAGGTATTGTACTATTTGCCTGTGTTACACCAATTATCCTGGTGTTAAGTGTGGCCTTAATCCTGTAGACATTAAAACCAGGACACAGCCACTACCAAGGGTGACATCCAACTCTAGCTCCGTGGCTTTCTGCCCTCAGACCCCCAGAAGGGGGTAGGTGAGGGAGAGTCCCATTTTGAACCTCCTGCGCTCAACTGGGTATCACTCCTGCTGCAGCTTATGCAGTGCTACGGTTTCCCTGATGTTCCAGCAATTAATTTCAGAGTCGCACCATGGTATGAACAGATGTCCCCTAAGGCTAGGCTAAAATTACTGGACTCATTTTCAGTGGGAGAAAACTTTAATCCAGATTTGAAGAGAGGTCAACAGAGCTGGCAGATTAAATTAACTACTGTAGTAACATGGTGACCCCTCCCACTTCTCAAGCTGTTCCTACAATTTGGTCTCCAGTACTTCAGGCTGCATGTTTTGTTTAGTTTTACATGTTTTTACAGGACAGAAAGCCATAGAGCAACACATCTGATGTTGACCTTGAGGGCCTCTTACAGTACCCAGTACTGTATAACAGCAAGGGGTTGATTTTAACCTATTAGCCCAAATTTCATAAAATGCGCACCTAATTTGTCCTACATCCATTTTGGAAAAATTGTTCTTGGACATCAAGACTTTTTCAATGGCATTGCTGTGCCCCAGCTTCACATTAGCATTTCTGTATGTGAGGACTGCAGCGTTGCACCCGGCTGTAAGGAAAAGGCGAGGGAAAGACTTAGGATACTTGAGGGCAAATCACCTTACACAGAAATACTCTTGTCTTTAAAGGGGTTCCCATTTCACCTTTCTTCGACTGGCAAGACAACGACAGTTCAAGCTCTGGTTGGGGGAGGTGGCAGAGGGTTGAAGCAGAGGCATAATTTATGGGGAAGATGGACAATCTGAGATGGGATGTAAGGCGCTCCATCTGCGAGAAGATGAGCTTCCTCTGCAGCCCACAGCGCAGCCAAAGCATATGATTGGGTTTAGGTGCTAATTACAAGATTTGTAAAAGCAAAAGTCAAATAATACAGCATCAACAAGACAAAATAATCGAATATTTAAAGCAAGAAGTCTGCAAAGCGTTATGTTTGAGAATTCCAAACACTTGTTCAAGCCTGTCTCATTTCTCTGTTGCACGCTAACACTTCATCCTTTGGCTGTTATCTTTAATGGAGATTAAAATAGTAACAAATGTTTCCTACTTCCCTCTTCATACCAACTGGGGGCCCATAATGCCATCAAAATAGTCCCTTTCTACTCAGGGAAAGGCAAAGTAGCATTTAGAAAATTCTCCTCCTGTGCTGTTCTGGAGAACGTTTTGAGCTCATGGTTGCAAGTGTTATGTGGCATCATGTGGCGCATGTTCGAGGGCACAAAAGAAAGTAGCTGCTGTTCTAGTCCTAGGGAAGCAACTGTTTCTGCAAAAGACGTTTTCTCTTTATTTTATCCCATTTTTTTATCTTTGTGTCTTCAAGAGAAGCTTTTTTGTCTTCAAACATTTGCAGGAACTCTGAATACCACTACCAGTTGTTCGAATGTGAAACCAAAAGCAAGATTCAGTACTAGCAAGCTGATTCTACACCTTCTGTACATACAGGACTTTATTCAAATCTGTGAGAGTAGCACCTGCACGACACTTACAGTAACAGACCCTAAGCAGTTTATGGGAGAGCAGAGATAATTAAGGTCAGCAGGAAATGTGCCAGAACTGAATGTTCATTTCCCAGGAAAAAAGGAGAAAAAAAAAACCCCAACATATCTACTAAAAGAAATTGGGACAGAACAACAGAACAGAAGATGAGCTCAGATTTCAATGTGTGCCTTGTGCATCCAAACAACAAACAAAAAAAAATAATTTGTTGATTTTCTCTGGGTCATGGGAAAAAGAAAGTTCAGCTTTGTAAAGCTTTTAATTTCCTGAGTCAGACTACTGTAAAAAATTCAAGTAGGAGTGAGATTGTGGATTTTCTAAGAGTGCATTATTTCCTGCTGACTGAATTTGACTGAAAAAGAGAAGCAGCTACAGTCTGCAGTTTATATTACTTACTGCATGAGACAGGCCTAATCCATAAAATACATTCTGCTTAAAAAAACCTTCTTCTAGAGTTCCAGGGATGCCAGTTCTGATCCATTTCTGCATTCATTTTCATGACTTTCTTAATGGTGTATTGGGAAAGTGAACATAAACAAAATTCTTTTTTACCATGTAAAATAGTATGCTATAAATTTGAGAACTCTTCTTCAAAGTTTCTATGAAAGTTCCCCATTCCCAAATGAAAAAAGCAGTATGTGTTTACACATACATATATATTTATACAAAAATTTTGTGTATATATGTATAAATTAAGTATCTCTTCAAAAACAGAGAGATGGAGTTTGACTTTCCAAGTCACATATCTAAGCCAATTTTCTGGGACACTTGTTTTATTCCACACCAAATGCAGGTTTATTGCAGAAGAATCCACTGCTGCTGGTTCAAAATGTGTCCTCACCGATAGTCCGACCTGGATTATTGACCCTGTTGATGGAACGTGCAACTTTGTGCACAGGTAAGTGGACAGTGAACTGGGAAACACATAAAAAAAGCCAAATGTAGCTTCTCACAAATCCTCCCTTCCGCTTAAAGGTGTTTTACTGTGGTTCCTTTGACTCGTAAGTAGGAGTCACCCCTTTATCTTTTTGTACCTCGTTGTAATGTATGTGAGGGAGTGTGTGTTTGTGCTGGAGAGAGCGCTACACTGTTATCTGAAGGTAAGCTAAAGTTTCTGCTGATTGCTTAATGACCCAAAGCTGTTGACTCACAGCTCGTTTATATATAACCGCAGGTTAACGTGCAGAGACTTGAGCTGCACTGGAGGAACAAGGCTGTGCTCTGATGACACTTGGCCTAACGCCTTATGTGGTTGTTACACATTCCTTTTAGTAGTGGTGTTTGTCCCTTTCAAATACAAATGCTTCATTTTTCCTGGGATGTACAGCTATTGCATGTATCTAGAGTAGAACTGAAAGCTAAGCTGTACATAGATACTGGTTTTAAATTTCTATAATACCTCTCTGCAAAAAGAAATCTGGGGATCGTTACTGCAAAAACACAGAAGTTTAATTCATCGTTTGAGTGCTAGGAGTTGTAAACTAATGACTAGTCATAATGCTTCTACTTAAAACCTTAAATATGTTCTGCCTTATAGTTAGTGACTTAACATAACTGCAATTATCATTAAAAAAAAAGGCATTTCCTTGACTTTTGGTGCAATTACATAGAATTCAAGGGGAGGTGGGGGGTGTCATGTGCTGGTGTTTCATGCAATTAAGGGAAATTTTATCTTTCTAGCAATATTTTCTGGACCTTTACAGCACTTTTTAAAACATGTTTTTAAGAAATTAATTTATGTTATTGTTTAAAATAATAATTATGCTTTAGTCAAAAGGACCATATTAAATACATGAATCATCACTGAGAAAAGAGAGGGTAGAGGAACTGGTTTCTCCTTATGTTGATGTCAGTGGCAAGGTACCTCCATGCTACTTAACTGCTGTCTCAGATGCTTGAACTTGAACAAAATGTGCTTTTAGAAGTGATGACTTGTTATAACAACATTAAGGATTTTATACAGGATAATTTAATTACACTACAGCAAAAAGATCACTAAAATATACAACATGTTTAGTATAAAAATCCTGAAATCTTCATGTGTTTATTTCTTGCCTTCTCCAATATTAAATTACACTTTTAAAGGAACTGACAAAGTTTAAAGGAACTGACAAAAGAGACCGACAAAGGAGATGTACGATGTCAAGAGCATTTTGACACAAGTAAAATCACAGAGTTCCATGTGGGGTTTTGTTGCCTAAGGGAGTTACATAAGGAGTGAGTTGAGAGATTTTTTATCAATAATTCTTTGTTTCTTATTTTTCACAGATTTCCAACAGTGGCAGTGAGCATTGGATTTGCTGTTAACAAAGAGGTATGAAGTATGTTCTTTAAGATGGGTACCTGAGAGCTGGTTAGAAGCCTCAAAACCATGTGGGAACTTTAAATAAATAAAATTAAAAAAAAAATAAATCAGCCACTACTCAGGTTTTTCTGCACTTTTTAAATGCATTTGATCATACTCTACCAGTCTAAAATCCTAGTCCTGCAAAACTTAGTTACGCAAGCTGGTAATTGCAAGACAATTCTTAAATTTTTTTTAAAATATTACATGATATTTGTGGGGAAAAAAAGGGAGTACTGGTGTGAGCAAGGTTTTGTAAGACAAAACCATGATAAGTTAAATATACCGCGGCTTATTCATAATTTAAACATATCTCCCAGTGTTCTTATGTTGTTACTGTTATTGCTTCTTTCCTGCTAGCGATATCTGTGAAAGATAACTGCTGCTATGAGGCAATTCAGAACTGGTTTCTATTAAGAGTGCAAAATTATGGACCTAGTTCATTTAATCTGCCTTTGTGGTTTTCTTAACATAGTAAAATAAGTATATTTCACACATGAGAGCTTGATTACGGGGGGAAAAAAAGTACCTAGCCTTCATACGTGCCATTTTAAGTTTTCTAGCTATACTCGTTCATGCTAGCGCCTTTTCTCCAGATGTTGCCAGTTTGCAGTTTGATATATACAGAGAAATAGCTATTCAAATTGCCAAGGAATGTGCCTCTTTCAGCCTAATTCCACAATCTTAAATAGATGTGTAGCTGTAAATGAAGCCAGCAAGAATTCTGTGCAATAACAACATAGTTTTCAGATGCGCTAGTGGCTCTTGCTGATTTAAACAGAATAATGCTGTATACTCTAGTTAGACTTTTCAAACATGGCAACTGCAGAGAAACACTTCCATGATTTTCTGAAGTTTATTCATTCCCAAAGGTCCTTTTGAATACTACATGTTATTACCAGACAGCTTTCTCTAATATTTATGTTTGCTAGAACACCATTGTGATTTTGATGCTGCATATTTTGGGTTATGTAAACTAAACAAAGCTGAAACAAAAATAAAGGATGTTAAATCTTCCTCAGTAATCAAATGGGAAAAGCAGAAAAAAGCAGTAAGCTGAAAAGGAGCCAAAGTACACACAGGGGAACTGGCCTGAATGTAAGCCTTGAACAGTACTGAAGAAATTCCTGCAGCTGTCTTTAGGGAAGGAGTCTATTAACAGTGTGTTCCTCAAAAAAACCTTGGTTTAGATGGGACCTCAGGAAGCGAGGCCAGTCTATTACCTTTGAATTGTCTCTGATGAACACCGATGATTATTCACATTGAATGGAAGAGGGCAGCAGGAAAAGATTTGGAGCCTAGAACATCTGAGATGTTTTCTTGACCTTGATACCAACTTCTTCTGTGACCTTGGGCAAGTCACTTAATTTTTGTGTATCTGTCCACCCCTAAATAAAATATTGCTAATAGTACTTATCTAGGGGTGATTTTAGGAGCTGATCATGGAAGTTTGTAAAATGCTTTAAAATCTTCTGGTGAAACCTATTAAAGTAATGGAAATATTAAATACCTTGGGTTTAAATCAAGGGTCAAATTCTGACCCTCCTCTCATTGGTAAAAAGATACTCCCACAAAAATTCCAGTGTTGCTCATTCTCAGGCTTTCACTGAGGGTCACAATGTTTGGTATTTCTCTTCAAACTCCTTCTCTTGGAGTCGTGTGACTTCAGGAGATTCTCACTTTTATGTGTAAACAAAAGGATTTTGCAGAGAAACATTTGAACAAGTGACTGGAGCGTACTACTTTGGTTGAAAAGGCAGGCAAATTAAACGCACCATGGAAGGTGAAGTGCATCTAAAAGCATCCACTGCTACTAAACAGTGTGCCATGACTTCTGAGTTTGGATGCCTGACTGATGGTATCTGTGTATCTGGGGCTGCAAATCTTCAGGGTCCAGCTGAAGTCAGTGGGATTACTTCTAGGTGTAACTGCTCACCAATGAAAGTAAAGCATTCAGAATCTGGCCTTAGAGGACTTGCTTACTTTCAATAAAAACATACAATTGAATTTGAAACCAACTTAGCATTTAATCCATTCTAATGTGAACACAAGCTGCAAGTAAGAGTTTAGAAGATCGTGAACAGATTGCATTAACTTCTCTTTATAAACTGAATTTTATATGACTTATATATCAATATCACAGTAATAGTAAAATTATTCCAGTTTATTAGCATCAATATAATCTTTGATTACTTGTACCAATTAAAATATTGCTGATCTTTCTGCCATTAGTAGTTGTTTATATTTATGATGAGTAATTTGAGTTGCATTCATTTCTTTCCTTTTCAAAATCTTAAAGCTTGAATTTGGTGTAATTTACCACTGCACTGAAGAACGATTATACACTGGTAGAAGAGGTCAAGGGGCATTTTGTAATGACAAAAGGCTTCAGGTATCAAAAGAGACAGGTTGGTCTAGATTTTGTTAGAACTCTAAAAGGAATATGTTAATTTTGTTTCAGAGTTGTTGCAAATCATCATTAGGATAATGAACATCATTATCCTGATGGAAAGTATTTCAGCTGCATGATAATTCTGTTGTTATGTGTTTGTTTTTTTCTGAAAAAATCACATCTTTCCTCATTTTCTTTTTAAAATATACATCTGAATGTGAACTATTTAAATAATCCTAAATTATTTTGCTTCATAACCATTGCTTAAAATAAGGAAGAATGAGTAGATTCACCAATTTCATTCCAGCTGTACACTGGCATAACTTTTTCTGAGCAAGATGCAATGGGAATGGTGAATCAAATTCAGAGTACTATGGCGGCCGTTATTCACTTATTTTCCAATAAACTTGTACATCACAAAGTGTATTGTGTCTGTAGGCATACATGCTAACAGTAGACTAAAGGATGCATGCTTAATTAGGGGTTATTTAACAGCTTGCTTTTGTGAGGTACGTTTCAACATACAAATAGCTAGCAACAATTAGTCAACACCTTAATGGAATTCTTTTATTGGTAAACCAGGTCATAGATCTGTCTGTTTACTTAATGATAATAGATAACGATAATCAGATGTGTGTAGAGAAGTTTTCTTTTAATCAATCAAAATACAGAGGAGAACATAACACTCAGTAGTAGACAGAAGTAGACATGTGCCAAAAATGTACATCATTGTACACAGGAGATGGTAAAAATTTCACCCCAAAAAGAGATTTAATGAACTTGAAACACAGTTTTGTTGTAGTGCCCCAAGAAGAGCCTGCATCAAAACTTTCCTGAAATTTGGGAAGTTTGCCTATTCACCTAAATTAATAGTGAGCTGGGGTCTCCCTATTTGGAGAGATGGAGCAATTTGTAAAGTCAGTGACCCCTAAGATTTTAATCCTTGATTATACATCAAATTTTTGTCAGTGCTCGAATATCTCATGTTCCACAACAGCCCGTGCTGGCAGAGACATTAGGAAAAACTAGGGGTGCTCTCAGTTGGGCCGGCTGAGCCACTCTTGAAATGGCCTCACTCACTTTTGCAGTCAGAGAGTTCCAGTTTCCGGTTGAGCAAGGAACAATTTTGGCACATGCCACTTTTGTCCTCCTTTCTCTGGACATCCAGTCTCCATGAGTGTCTAGAACATAGCAAGGGAAGTGGACCTTCTGCCCTTCCAAATGCTTTGAAATTTTCCTTTGTTTTGAGAGACATCATTTGGTGGTGGGCAATTTCACCAGTGAGGATGGATCTTCTTTTGTCTCACTTTTATCGATGTTTTAAGTGTATAAACCCAGAGTTGCTCTTTTGCTGTAAGGACTGTGGCTCCAGTGAAATAAACCAACCCTGGAACAGAGAGCGTGTTTCCCCATATCTACCACTGGAACTCAAGTAGCCTTCACCAATGCACAGTGTGTTGAGATGTAGGCTGTCATGTTACTTCATGCCTTTTGTTTTCAGGAAATGTGAATGTTGTATAATATTGATCTACACTATACAGTAATTATGCAGATTTAACCCTTTGAAATCACAGTCCAGGCAAACACTGTTCTTTGTCAAAGGCAAATTTCGTAGAGGTCTGGTGTGGGAGTCAGGATGCACTTAGATGAAGGATCCATCTTCCCTTTGATCTTGAGTGATACCTTCTTCTCATGCTTAGATTCAGGTCAGGCCTTACATGTGCTAATACTGTAAGTGTATTTTCTTTTTTTAATCTTCCGTGTTCAACAGAATTGGTCTTTTCCTCATAAATCTATGCATATCACTGTTAAATCTCTTCTACCAAGCCTCTTTATTTTTCTGGCCTCTATCAGAGTGAGGAGTAGTCAGTAAATTTTCTCTTGTACCTTGAATTCCTGAAACCCCATAGTCTTGTGATCAGCCAGCTCCTTCTTCTAAGCAGAGACCTCCCTCTTCCTTGCCTTGGTCTCTTCATCTAATTTCTACCTGTAGCCGTGATGAAAATTGAAGAGATCCATTTATGCATTAGAAATATATTTAATAACTCAAAAGAACAACTGTCTTAGACATGACCTAGCTATGTGTGGTGTGAATGCTTGGTGCATTTCAGCAATGAGGTGTGTACTAAATGTTCCGTAATTATAAATTGGGTCTGTTATGCAAAAAAAATCTAAGGCAGATTGCTTTCACCATCCAGAGTTTTCAGTGGTGGCTAAACAACAAATACCCTGCAGCGTGCCTGGATTGGTGTTTCTGTATTTTAATGCAGTAATTTAAAAAGCGGTTGTTAAATCTATGTTCCTACATTTAATCTTTGTGATACCGTGTAACTTTTAATCTAATTACATACCTGTTACTCACCAACCATTTACTGCATTGCTTGAATCCATAAAGTTCCTCTGCAATACTAAATTCATTGGTTTAATTAAATGATGTCTCACTCCAGCCTAATTTGCTTTTGAAAACCTCCTTGCTACTTCCGCTAAGAAATTTCAACTTACGCAATTAGTTGTAATAACCAGGTAGATGTTCCCTATCTGAATGAATGCCTAGCCTTTAACCCAGGGTAGAAGGTGACACCTGACACTTGGGCACAGCCTAGTTAGTAAGTAATCAACCGCTAAACCTTTGAGTTTTGTCATATCTTTAACGCCTCCGAGTTCAGCTGGCACAGCGGAAGCAGGGACACTTGGCATTTGATCAACCATCTCCACCTACATTGGCATATGCTTGTTATATACTACCAATATTCAGATCTTACGTGAGGACTACTTCAACACCTTGCAAGTCACTGTGAGTCTCTCCTTTGACTGTACACAAGGCTGATATCCTCATCTGCTATACGTCAGAATTGCCCTTGCTGAACACAATACAAATATAACATTCATATATTATTATTAATTAAGATACTGCTTTAGTTTGTGATAAGAAAGGGGTTTTTTCAGTCATAAGGTGTCTTCAGGCTTTGAAATGTCAGAACAAAAGGGAGCTGTTACTGGGTGACTGGTGATTTAGGTAGGAACTTTTCTTTCCTCTTACTGTATTCTCAAATGTTTATCATTTGTTAACAAACTACTTAAAGTTCCCTATTCAAGAACCATCCTGTTTTCAAACATGATTAGATGAGCATCATTAATAGTTACTAGGTCACTGGATTATTTTTAGTTGACTGCTAATGTTAGTGAATTTGCCAAAAGCTGACCGGTCAATGAAATAAAACAATGTATGGAAAGAGAAGGAATGTAAGAATGCATTCTTGTTTTAATCTTCCTGTTCTTTTTTTAAAAGTGTGTTTAGATCAGACCATTTGATACGAGAAATCTAGTCTTGCTTGAATTTTTATGCAAAGTTGTCACTTATCCTATGAAAGAGTTTGGGGTAAAAAGAAGGACATGAAAATTGTTTTTCTGTGAAAAGTCCGTTAGTGTTTAATTTAAAAACAAATTTCCAGAATCTACCTGGATGTATTGTTGAATTAATGGAAGCAACTACCTACATTGCAGATATCTCGAAGGCCTTAATTTTAACAGAAATTGGTCCAAAACGTGACCCTGCAACTTTGAAATTGTTCCTTGGTAACATTGAGAGATTGCTCAAGGCCCAAGCACACGGGTAAGATATTTTACAATATATGTCTCACATTTGGGACCAAAAGTCATTTAAAAAAACAAACAAACAAACAAGTACATTGCACATTTTGCGATCTCGACACATAGGTTGAAATCAAAGGCATTTTCTGCTTTATGTTACCATGTCCCCTTCTCGCGGGGTTTAGGGTCCGTGTCATTGGGAGCTCGACCCTGGCTCTGTGCCATCTGGCATCCGGCGCTGCAGATGCCTATTACCAGTTTGGGTTACACTGCTGGGACTTGGCAGCGGCGACTGTCATTATTAGAGAGGCGGGCGGCACTGTGATAGACACTTCAGGTGAGTAAAATATCCTTGTTTTCGTGGACTTTTTGGGAACTGAGTGGCTATTTCGGGGCAACTTGTGTTACCTCAGTACAGTCCTTCTCTGTGGCTCTATCTCATTTCTAGCAGTATTCTGTAGAAACATCTGTATTCTCCACTAGACTCTGGCTGGTTATTCATAACACACTGATGTAATTCCAACCTGGGGTTTCACCACATCAAAGGTCTTCTGAGTCAAACTGTATTTCCGTGACTTTGGGTAATTCCTTTAAAGCATCAGACTTACAGTAAAGAACTAGCCCAGGAGATTGGTAGATAGGCTCAGACTCCAAACAGATTTCGGCAGAGACAGCCTCCCGAGAGAAGAGGACTCTCAGGTACATGTCTGAACATAAATGACTAGGAACTACTCAGAGGGAGTGAAGGACAGCACAGTCTCCAGATTATTATTTTATTCATTTAGATGGTACATATCGCAGAGTAATGGTTTGCTGGTAATCAATATGTGGAAAGATATGGTGGATTAAGAAGAAGGGTATGCTGACTGAACTAATTTCTATTCCTTCCTGTCGCTAAAGAAGGGAATATTGCATTTGTTGTTGGATACTGAACAAATCTAGACATTCACTGTTTTTGTTGCATACTTTGGCACTGTATCTAGACTTTTCTGAATAATTTTTTGCCAGAGATTTCCAGATAGGAGCTGCTGAATTAGGTTGTCCTTCCTATCCTAAGAGGAGCTACGTATGAAGTTGTTTCAGTGTTTCTGAACCTATCTAATTACAGCATGGTTTATATTTAAGAATACCTTGCCATTTTACATCACATAAGACAGTTCTCGTTAATCCTCTTGTCTTCAGGGGGACCTCTGGATCTTATGTCCTGCCGAGTGGTCGCTGCGGGCACCAGAGAGATGGCTATGTTCATAGCTCAGGAAATACAAACTATTCACTACAGACGGGATGACGAAAATTAAATACTTACAATATGGAGTCTGCCCTCCTGAACTATGTAACTTTTGCAAGATGGGTGGCTTAAAGGGTACGTGATTTCAGCAGGATGCTTTCTGTGGAGATTTTCTGTGTCAAATATTTTTTATAAATTTATTACAATGTGGGAAGGCATAGGGAGATTTTTAAACCTCTAAGAATCGTGTTTCCTTTTTAATATGTATCTCTTTCAGCAGTATCTTTTTATATAAGATAGCGTATTTTACTTGTAGTAAATTAGTCTCAAAATGAAGCTGTAATTTCATATCTGTGGGGCTGATATTTAGTCTTTTGTAACATGCAGCTAAAAATGGAACTTTATTTTTACAGATGCAGATCTCAGGTAAATGAGCTTTAGGACTGTAGTAAGGATGAGTAGTTAAGACGTGTGCCTACAATACCCTTGTTCTATGATACTTAAGAATGCAATAAAAATGACATTATTGTTTCCTAACTACATCATAGCTATGTATACGTATATATGTATATGTACATATGTGTATGTCTGTGTGTATGTGTGTAGATATATACACCTATACATGTATATGCATGTATACACACACATACCCATGTGTGTATATATATATATATATGGGTATCCTGGATGTTTACAGCAATTTAGAGAATGCATAGAAGAAAGCTAATATTGGAAGTTATTTTCAGGTAAAGAGTATAGGTTGCTTACGTGATTTCGGTGGGGGCTATCCAAATGGCAAATAACAGATCTGATCATGGAAAATGTTTAATGATTTTACAAACTGTCCAGCTAGTTCTTGTTTCCCTTCATCCCTCTGCATGGGGATAAATCATACTGTCCTACAGGCCTCTGTAAGATATTCAAACCTGCAAACATTTACTATCATAGGGTAATTATAGTTAAAACCAGGAAAATAGAACTCCACCGAGTTATTCACAGTATTAACTATGACACACAGCAGGAGGCCAACGGAATAGAGCACAGTGTCAAGGAGATGTTGATTTTAGCGAAACTTTGAGCAGAACAGCAGGATTTGGCCCCTTACAGGCAAGTTATTAAAAATATGCACATAAGGTATGCTTGCAAAAAGTTGTAAATCACAGGCCCTTCTCGCACAACATTGTAATGGCACTTTTTGATCAGAGAAACCTGTAAAATCAGTTACATACATTTCCTAAATACACAGTTGTTCTCTATCCTTGTATCTAGCATTGGTTTTAATTCCACCAAGGTGATCATTTCTATGTAGATTATTTTTTAAAACATGAGCACAGGGAAAATACAAGTGTGTCCAGAAAAGCAGTTGAGATGAAATCACTTCCATTTTTTTCTTTAAAAAATGAATTAAAAGGTATCTCTTTTTGGCAAGAGTGCAAATTAAATAAAGGGATGAGCCAAAAAAGTGAGTTGGTTAAAAATTTTTAACTTTATACACTGCATGTGTAGATTTTGTAAATGTGTTCAGATATCTGCTTAGAACATACAAACTAAACAATGTTTTTTAAAAATAACCTTATATGTGTTTCTTGCAATGAAAAATGTTTTTCACTGAATATAATGAAATTCTGTGTGATTTCTTGATGCTTTCTTTCACAAGAAATACAAAGTATTGACTGTGTGAAGAATGTCTAAATCCAACTAAGCATTTAAGAACTGATGGTTCTTACCAGAAAACCAACGCTGTCTGTCACCGTGATCAACGTTTTGTCACTGCTCCCTTTTATCCCCCCCACCTCTTTGTACCCCCCTATTCAGAAACGGAGATTGTAAGCCCTCTGGGGCAGGGACTACAGTACTTTGGCTCTGGGTTTGCACAGTGCTAATAGGATGCGATTCTGGTCCACAACTAGGCACTGAGGTGCTATAATAATACAAATAATAAATACTAATAGGCTCACTTGTCTCTTATTTGCCCTCCCTCTCCTTTCTGAGCACAGCGGAGATCTGAGTGACAGATGCGGAGCTCGGTGGCACCGCTCTGATCCCAGGGCACTTAGCCTTGGCAGCCGTGGGAGCCACTGGGGCTTTACTCGGGCTTCTGCCCTGGCCGTAAGCCCCGTAAGGAAGCTTACGCTGGCAGGGGATCAAGTGTGGTGGAAGCTCAGCCTCACTTCATCCGCTCCCCCTCCTCGCCCCGTCGCCCCCATTGCTCTGGGAGAGGAGCGTGTGCGAGAAGCTGCTGCATGGCTCCGGCAAGGTTTCCCAGCATACAAAGAAAGACTCTGACCCAGTTAGGGCTGGTGTGCGCTGGCCTCCCAGAGCTCGGCAAAGCAGGGAAATCCATGTGTATCGACTTCAGTGGCACACACCAGCGGTTTGCGAAGCTGGGAGCCAAGCGTGGTGGGAAAAGAAAGGGGCAGAAACCCATTCGCAAGTTCTCGTGTGTGCCGGGGAGGCAGTTTTGGTTTTTATTTGGGCTGTAGTTCAGGTGTGTTAAACTGGCAGTGTGCGTGTGGAGCAGCAATCCTGTCTCCCCCGCCGCCTCTGCTGCCTGCGTGCCAGTACAAACATTTCTGAACCCTTCCAGTGGACAAGATGAGCGAAGTGATCTGCCTGTAAAGTACCCCAGTAAACAAAAAAGGGATTATTTTACAGACAGATCGTTTTCCCATGCCAATTCAGCCCCCGGCCACCACGAGCAGCTGACTTCGGGCACCAAGGGGGGTAGCGAGGGGGCAGGCAGGACAGCTCTGTTCACAGATGATGCCGGTTCAAAGTTTTCATCAAAGTGCAACCTTAAAACTGTTTGATGACACATATTGAGTGAAATAAACCGTACTGGATTTTCCCTCCCTTCATTCTTTCTTGCTAGCCAGCTGAAACTTCACTCAGCGTGCGTGGCCGGCAGCTCTCCACGTGAGTGTGAGCATTCACCACGCAGTTAGTGCAGCACATTAGCCAGAAACTTAAATCCCCCAAAATGCTTAAACATGTGGACTCTTTTCCCTACCAGCTGTTGTAAAATGCTGCAAATGTTTTCCACCACATACATTACGGAATCCCTAAGTGCATCTAATTAGGCATCCAAGATGGATGAAGCTTTTCTCCATGAACGCTGGCACAAAGATGCCTGTGCTCTGAAGAGCGAGTGCTTCCCCTGTAAGCAAACGGCGCTCGGCTTCCCAAAGCTATCCCGGTTCGTGTCTGCATCCCTCGCCGGCTCACTGGTGGAGAACATTTTATACCTCCAGGCTTGCTGGCCTGGTCTCAAATGGTGCTTTCTGGTAGAAAAAAAGAGTGGAAATAGCTGTAAACTCCAGGAAAATGGTTGGTGGCTGATTCCTTTGCAGTGTGTCTTCTTGCGCTTGTCACGCAGAACACGTATCGGCATGTCTCATACGTGCTGAAGGACTGATATTTTTCCTTTGACTACAGCAGCTAATCTCACAGTATTAAAGAAATTTACATGTATTGGAGCACTCATCTAGGGGCCCACAGGCAGTATTCGCCATATTTCATCTAGAATTTGGTTCCTCTTGGCAATGGCTTCAATTAAAGCAATAAAAATATCATTTACCACCAACCATTCTGGTTTCAGCATTAGGGCCACACAGTTCCCGCAGTAAGGTTGGATCTGTTCAGTGTACGCACAGGAGATGTGCAAAGGGATCTTTGAATAATGAAATAAGACTTAAGCCACTATACCAAATTAACACAGACCACACTTTTTTCCCTGGTAACTTCCTAGACCTACCAAGACTGGTTTATTTTTTTCCTTTATGCCAGTAGGGAAACTGTATGCAAAAATGTGCTCGCTTTCAGTACTGTATCGCCAGACTGAAAATGGAGAGAAGTCAGAATTATGGTTCCTACAGCAGTTTCCATTTTACAGTGTGTTACAGTTAAATCTTTCATAAAACATCTCCCCAGCACTAAGGAATGCAACAAATCATTCACCAACAACAGAAAGAGAAATTTCCATTTTCTTTTAATCCATGCACCAGACATGACAATAGCACTATAGGGCACTGCATTTGACATGCATGTTGTATTCAGTCAGCAAAAGAACTACTTTTATCCAAAAGGGGAATAACGGTTGACACTAACTCTGGATTTCTGTGGGTTTTGCTCCTGAAGTTTTAATTTTATAATGCATTACAACAGTGGATTTGTACTTATGCACTTTACAGCCCATTGTATTTACAGAGTGAATTTTAGAGTAAAAAGGATTGGAGGTCGAAGTGTGTCCTTTCTCATCACAGAATGGGAAGGCACGTATTTCACAACACAGAGAATCAGAATTCTGTATCTCGGCATACTAAATGTTACTATTTTAGTTATAAAGAAATCATGTGCTATTTCCCTTGTATACTGCTATGAAATCCATGCATACAAACAATATACTGCAGTGCGGCCTGGTAACAGGACAGACAGACAGACCTGCCTCATACAGATGGTATGAGAATTAATGTTCAGGAGGCTCTTTAATTGCAGCCGCTTTTATACAGTTACTGAAATCTGTTCAGTCACGCTGCATACTTCAGTGCATACCCTAATACCCAGCGTTTATATGTTCATTCTCTGCAACCTTTTCTGCACGCTACCACTGCATGATCTGTTAATGTCACAACCTACTACACTACACTTTCTTCAGTTAGCTACTGACTTTCAGTTTTACTAAAAACTGTTATTCTTTTAGGGAATACTCAGGATTTTTATAATATAGCCATTAAAACTACTGCTTCCCAATTCACTGAAACAAATGGATTCAAAATCGAGGTCTGAGTCTTCTTGCCAACGCTTACTGGGATGAATTGGATAAATCAGTGGAGTTGCACCTGTTTGCAGGAGGAAAAAAAAATAGCCAAAACCATGTTTCACAGGCAGAACTTTCTATCTGATCGAAGGGAGGGAATGCCTCCTCCGGTGTCCAGTTTGCAGCATGGAAAGTTAGTCAGCTCCAAAAGGAGCATTTTCCTCTTTCTGGGAGGAAACCCTAGCAGTTACAGCCAAAATCACTCCTAACAGAAATGTGACAATACTATTTGAAAAAAATATTATTCATGTACTTCCATGCAGTCTTATTTTTCAGTACTAATTCAATGGTGGAACAATAATATTTTTTATATACATACATATATATAATAGATAAAAATTGAGAGCAGAGTAGGTTTTTTATTTACAAATTACTCATGCAAAGGCTCACAAAAATGATCTTAAAATTTCTGAGTGTTTGTATCTCCAGCCACCTGTCACAATCAATTTCAAAGTATTAATCAGTGGAAAGAAAAACATTTGTTCAGACATGTTTGCTGAGGTAAAAAGCCTGGCAGACACACTTCACACAGAAAGATTATGTTAGGTATTAAAGAGGTTAGTAGGGAAGGGATAAACTTTATCACATTAAGCTGGAAACCTCTTTAAGTGTGAAAGGTCTGTGTCTTTTAACAGTGCTTTTCTTTTAGCCATAAATAAGCAATGGTGGTATATGAATTTCAAGACTATTTGAGAAAGCAGAACTATATATGAAAGTGCACTCTTGCTGTATCAGTGAGGCAGCAGTCCTCCGAAATACTATGACATTAATGGTCACTTATAAGACTGTGAATTGGATATATTCATGGTGGAAATACTGGTTTATTCTATTTTGAAATGAATTCAAGCATTATTAGCCAGGCTGCCAGACAACATGGAACTAAAATGGGAATTCCATCACTTTTGTTTGCCCATTGCAATAAGCGACACATTGTTCTCCTGAGAAACACAGATATTCTCTCTTGCGTTGTTTAGTGTTGGTCTTGTTAAGCAGTACAACCAGATGAAGCTGGTGAGCCCAACTTAAGAGAACGGGGGTCAAAGCCTCTACTGGCACAAGGGGACACAACTTTGGTCACGTTGTGAAGCTCAGGGCACGGCGTGACTATCACGGTAACTCCTCAAAACTCTCCATTGTCTTTGTACTGAAATAACAGCTAACAGTCTTCTGCAATACAAATACTTACATCCATCAGGTGACACGTAGTCAGGATTTCTGGAGATTCTGAAGTGTTATTTCAGATGCTCAACATGCCTCAGGGTCACACTTAACATTTCAGACAAGAAATATTTTAATGATTCTTTTACTGTAAAATATAGTCATTATTATACATACGTGTAGAATCTTAGAAATTTAATGCTGGTCTTGTCCTCCCTTGCACCCGGTATAATCATTTACTATTTGTAAAAGGGATGAGACATGCTACATTAATAGAATATTAGTATTTTGCATTCACTTTTCAAATGTAGAAATAAATATACAATGTACAAGGGCTCACCAGTTTTTAATACTGTGTTTCCAAAGTTTGAGAGAAAATCACTTATATTTTACTGGAGATTTTTTCAGATGCGCTATATCCCTGCACTATTCCATCTAGACATAAAACAGCAGTGGGAGGAGGAATTAGTCTTATAGATGTAACCTGCCTTCAAAAGAGATTAAGGCCAGTTACTTACACCAGCATATCCCCCACTGACTTGCCAGTCTGTAGTAAATCTGAACCTAAGTGT
This sequence comes from Burhinus oedicnemus, assembly GCA_008921705.1. NCBI lineage: Eukaryota > Metazoa > Chordata > Aves > Charadriiformes > Burhinidae > Burhinus > Burhinus oedicnemus. The sequence continues at coordinate 16,182 of VFFE01006966.1, read as the reverse complement.
ACAACTGGAAACAAATAACAAGACATGAAAGTCATTGTAATTCATATAGACCTTCTAATAATTCATATAGACTTTTCTTATCCATAGTTTTGTCTAAGACATCCTTCTTCTGTAATTATTACATTGGAAGCTAAGAATAATTACCTTTAGATGTTTTATGAAGTCAAGGCGAAGATGGATGATATATCTGATAACCTACTTTGGATCAAGAAACCAAAGACCTTACTAATTCCTCATGGGAGTATGTGCAATTTCAGTGAATGCTCTCCACCCACTGGTATCAGTTGAATTTAAGCTCATCTCCATCACACAGAGATTTCATCATGAAAACATATTTTAAAAATGCAGAAATATCCGTGTTGCATTCTTGTGTTTCTCTTCTGCAGTGTTATTCTTTGTCCTTTGGAAACAAGCACTGGTTTTGTATTGTACCATATACAAGTGTAGTTTTAAAGAGTTTCTCATTATTTTGTAATGAATGCTAGAAATCAATGATCACAGAAATCAATAGAGCAGTGTGCAAATTAGAAAAACTGTCAAGTATGGTGAAGTTGTAATTTTTAGGTAAAAATATATATTATAAATATTATTATAACAACAATTATTATTATATATACACATCATCATCTTCATCATTATTATTATTATTGTTATTATTATTATTATTATTAAAAGAAAGAAAGTCTGTGGTGTTCTATCTGTAAATAACTTTCATGTTGTATGCACCTCTCAGTTTAAGCAAGTTCTGTGAGTGTGTGAGCTTTAATGAAGCTATTTCTGTTCTCAGTTCTCCAATTCCTGACAAAGAGACCAAGAAGTAGTAAATCACTCAGGAGGCAGTGCAGTCAAACTTCGCACGCAAAAAGGATGCTCAGATGAAATAAATACAAAGTGACTCATAGTAGCCACAGAAGAGTAGAATTTCATTAAAGCCTGTAAATTCTGCACGGTTCCTTCCTTCTCCCCACTGCCAGAAGCACAAAACCCAGAGTTTCATCATTGTTAGGGCTCCTTTGAGTTCCACTTCCCATTTAGTCCTCCTGCAAATCAAACGGTTTATCCTAATAGCCAGCCTCACAAATTCAGTCAGGGCCCTAGGCGCACTCCCCTGCCACAGGAGTTTAGCTGGCCGTGTCCAAGACCAGCTGATGAGAGCCGTTTGGATGAAAAGAGCTGAAAAAGTCTCAGAGAGGCTTCTTCCCACAGGACCTGCTTTAAAGCTGAAGCTCTCTCTCCCTCTTGAACTGGACACACACAAGTCCATGGGACCTGATGGGGTGCACCTACCAGTGCAGCGGGAACTGGCTGATGTTGTGATGCCACTTTTGATTGTCTTTGAAATGTTGTGGTGATCTGGGAAGGTTCATCAGCATTGGAAGAAGGCAAATGTCACCCTTATCATCAAGGAGGACAAGAAGGAGGACCCCAGGAATAACAAGCCAGTCAGCCTCACACCAATCCCTGGGAAGGTGATGGAGCAAATAATCCTGGAAACCATTTCAAAACACATTAAGGACAAGAAGGTGACTGAGAATAGTGAGCATGGATCTATGAAAGGGAAATCACACTTAACTGACCTGATAGCCTCCTATGGCGTGATGACTAGCTCAGTGGATGAGGAAAGAACAGTTGGTGTTTATCTTGACTTCAGTTAGGCTTTCAACACAGTCTCCTGTAACATTCTCATAGACAAACTGATAAGGTACAGGCTAGATAAGTGGACAGTGAAGTGGGTTGGAAATTGGCTGAACATCTGGGCCCGGAGGGCTGTGATCAGTGGCACAAAGTCCAGCAGAAAGCAGTCACTAGTGGCGTATCCCAGGGGCTGATACTGGGTCCAATACTGTTGAACTTTATTAATGACCTAATGATGGGATAGAGTGCACTCTCAGCAAGTTTACAGATTATACAAAACTGGGAGGAGTGGTTGATAGGCCAGATAGTTGTCCTGCCATTCAGAAGGACCTCAAGAGGCTGGAAACATGGGCAGACAGGAACTTTATGAAGTTCAGTGAAAGGAAATGCTAAGACCTACATCTGGGGAGGAACAGCCCCATGCACCAGTACTACACACTCAAGGAGCTAACTGGATGGAAAGCTGCTTTGCAAAAAAACGACCTGGCAGTCTTGGTGAACAAGTTGACCATGAGCCAGCAATGTGCCCTTGTCACAAAGAAGCCTTACAGTGTCCTGGGCTGCACTGGGAGGAGTGTTGCCAGCAGGCTGAAGGAGGTGATCCTTCCTCTCTGCTCAGCCCTGGTGAGGCCACAGCTGGAGTGCTGGGTCCAGTTCTGGGCTCCTCGGTACAAGAAAGAGAGACAGGCACACTGGAGTAAGTCCAGCAAAGTGCCACTAAGATGATTAAGGGCTTGGAGCATCTGACATAAGAGGAGAGGCTGAGAGAGCTGGGATTGTTTAGCCTTGAGCAGAGAAGGCTCAGGAGGATCTTATCAAAGTACATAAATACCTGGTGGGAGGGAGTAAAGAAGATGGAGTCACTCTTCTCAGTGGTGTCCAGCAACAAACCAAGAGGCAATGGGCACAAACTGAACTACAATAATTTTCTTTAAATATAAACAAAAAGTTTGTTTGCTTTTTATTTGAAAGGTGACTGTGCACTGGCACAGGTTGCCCTGAGAGGCTATGGAGTCTCCATCCTTGGAGATATTCAAAACCGTGCTGGACACAGCCCTGAGCAACCTGCTCTAGTTGATTCTGCTTTGAGCAGGTGGGTTGGACGAGGCAATCCCCAGAGGTGCGTTCCAACCTCAGCAATTCTGCAATTCTGTGATCCCTCCACAGGACCCTTTGACATCTTTTCCAAGACACAAAGGAAAAAGCAAATAAGCACCATCAGCATACAGATGTTAGCAGTAAACTACTGTACCCTGGGACACCTGGAGATCCAAACTGATCTTCATTCTTTTCAAGCTTAAAAAGAGCAAGCTGAACAACATGTGCTAGGTAGCACCGGTCTGTAACCAAAAGACAGGAAAACTCTTCTCGGCAGTGCAGTGTGACAGCAATGTGATGAGCAGTACCTCGCTGTCATTGCAAGGCTGTATTGAAAAGCAAGGTACACAGGGAACCTCAGGAATCTGATTTACTTCTTTGCTCCCTTAAAGGCTTACTTTAGGTTTATCTTAGGTAAACCAATACCTTGAGTGAAGTAGAACACTAAAAACAAACAAAAATCCCCCCCATCCCCAAATAAACTGAAAATAAAGCTCTAATTACAGAGAAATAATTCACTGCCAAGCAGAATGTTGCAGAACAGTATTGGTATGACTAGAAGATATGTCAGAACTGAATTTCAGAAACGGATGTAATTTCTTGCTGAATCTCATGAAAAAGATCAAAACACCTTCAGCATAAGTGCTGTAAGTACATTTAGTTCAACCTATATGCTGAACTATGGAAATGCACAGGAATATTTAGCTGTGGCTAGCATATTATTCCTTTTTTCCCCCCTCCTTAAACACTGTACACTCTCCACAGCCCAGTTACCCAGCACAAGCCAGTTTTCTCTCTCAAAACCTAACTCAAATTCACTATTTTCATATGTTCATAAAGGCTCTTAAACATACATTTGCGCAGGATCCTCTCACCTGCTTATGAAAGACAGCTGCTTCCCACCATTAAAATAAGAAGATAACTGAAATACTGGGAAAGCACATTCCTCTCATTTATCCAGTATGTTATATTGTTTATCTAATTAAATTGTAATTTCCTTTGGACAAGACACATGTGCAGACCAGCACGCAAATTAAGTTTCCAAAGAAAGCCTGAAAAAACCAAACTGAGAAACAACAGTCACGCGCGCAGCGCAGGGTGCAGGGCATCCCTGAGTCGACCTTTACCTTCGATAGCCGCAAAGCTTCCTGGGCTAGATCATGAACATTGTTTTGATAGCTACACAAACAACTTCAAACAGGGATATATTGTTATATATTCATGAGGCCGTCGCTGCAGCTGGGTTAGCTTCAGACTCCATCTGAGCTGCATCCCGGCCAGGGAGCCGCTGCAGCAACCCTCAGCCTGATGCTGTGAAGCACCGAGGAGCCAATCCTTCTCCCATTGAAAGAAATGGAAAAATTCCCATTTACTGCAGTAAAATAGATAAGATCCTAGGTTGCGGCGCTTCCACTAACACTATTGTGACTCAGTGGCATCATAGCTAGAAAATGTCCTTTATATAAGTAGTAGGGATTCTGAAAGGAAAACAAAAAAACCAAACCCTCAAACAGGAATAAAATGCTGGATGCATTACCTGAAAACCTGGTTGCATATCTAGCAGAGCTGACATGGCTGCTCTTAAAATGACCAGACGTCTCCTCTAGCAGTGTAAGGTCAGCATTACCATGGTTCCCTTCAAGCAAGAGATTCTAATTTTCTTATCTTTCCCCTGACAAATATCTTTCCTACTGACAAATCATAGGCCTTTATTATCTTCCTGTTGGCTTAAAAAATAAAATAGATCGTTTGAAACAGTTCCAATTCTGCACGTACACTGAGACTAGAGCTCGGGCATAACACAGAGCCACCTGCTGACAGCTAAGTATATTCATTTAAATCCTTAAAATCAGAACTGGTTAGTGTTCAAATCACATATTGATAATTAGAAAATAATGGATAGAAAATATGTAAGTCAGTTTTAACTTACATAAACCTGTTATTCCTACCTACATTGAATTTGGACTGCTGTCTCTGTTTCCTAGAAAACAACAATTCTTGGCAATTTTTTTTCTGATTCTTTATCTGCATCAAAGGGCTTTGAGGGATGGAAGTTAAAAGGCAGATCATTAAAAACAAACGTAACTATGCAGCTATCCTGTTGTATCTTTAAACATTTGTAAACCAGCACATGTACTACATGTAATATTTGAGAGAGATTCCTTTTAGCAGTTACCAACACTCCTGGATTTTTATTTCAGAGGCGGGCAAATTTCCGTTCACCCTGATGCTGTTCAGTAGCAAAATGAGCTGCCAAAGCCAGAGGGAAAAGAGAACGAAGTGACACAGCACATCTCTGACCAGCCTTTGGGTCAAGAACGTCTGATGGAGCAGCTTGCTCTGAAAGACATGTTCAGTCTGGAAGTTTTAAACTGGGCTGTTCTCAGACTGATTATTCTGTCAGCTCTGCCTCGTGCACCCGGGCACATTTCAGATGCCATCACCTGTGCACGCCCGAGAGGCTATGACAAAACGCCTGCATTCAGCCCCATTTTACGCCAAACAACTAGTGCTGGTGTATTAGGTGGCAAGTACATGTGACGGCTTCAAGCCACAAACCAGAAGCCATGCAAAAGCAGAACATTTTCTGCAAGTCCTGACGACTGTGTTTGATTAATTCTGCTTAAAGTTGTATGAAGAAGCGAGGGGGGTTGCACACACGAGATCCTTAGGTATCTTTTTATTTCCTTGCCGGGGTTGTACAGAAGCAGTCTGACAAAATCTGACGCGGTTATTGATCTAGCAATATTTGATGCCTTTCCGGCCTTGTTTTCCTGAAAGTCTTGGATGTGAGGAGCAGATGACTGCTGCCTGGGGCTGTCCCTGGCTGTCTTGCCATCGTGCACCCCTTGTCAGCTCAGGGCTTGTGGAGCTGTGACTTGCCCTAACTTCAGCCCTGCCCATACACCAGAAGAGCCCCACTTTCCTAGAGGCTAACTCAGCCGGGCTGGCTTGCCGATAGAGGGCAGTCCTACATCGGGATGGGTTTCTGTGCCCACGGGCTCCGGTCCACCCGTGCCTGTGCTGCCTGCTGGATGCAGGCTGGCACTGGCCATACTGGACTTGCCCCATCCGTCCCAGTCCGCCGGCCAGGGCGAGCACCAGACTCGCTCTGCACCTCTGGCATTGCCGATGGGCTGCAATACAGGAGCACAAGAGCAGCGCTTTAAAACCTCACCCTATGGCTCTCCTTGAGCTCCGTGAGAAGAATTAATTTCTGTGCCACATCTCTTTGGTTAATGCTTCCATAGCCTCTGTCAAGCAACACATAGGCACCGCATACTTAATGCTTTTGCGCTTTTAAGAGTATGTGTGTTAGGAGGGAAAGACTAAACACATAATCTAAGACAGAAATTATTCATTCTAAAGGATCGTGGGTCTACACATACCCAGTGTAAGAAGCAAAACAGACATTTTGACACCGATAGGCAGGAGCCAGCATCACAGAAAGGAATGTGCTGTGCAGAAAAGCCAATTAGATATTGTGATAAGCTCCATATGGTTTGTTCATCAAACCTAAATTGGTTCATAAGAATGTAACTGCTTAATAGGATGTGATAAGATAACCAACATTTTGCTGTATGAACAGGATGCGCAAGCAAGGCTAAGTCGCAAGGTCAAGTTGTAAATTATAAAAGGTATGCAAGCAAGGCTAAACCGCAAGGCCCGGTTATAAATAGTAAAAAGACTTGAAGGAGGGGAAGGAGGGGGGGCTCATGAAGACGAGGAGTTCGTGACGTGAGGAAGAAGAGGAGCCTTCATCCCCAAGACCCCACAACAAGTCGCGCAGACGCAGAGTACACCACTAAAAAAATGCCTGTACCGGAAGACGAAGGATATAAAACCAGTGACTTTCGGGAATTGGGTGCGCGCCGTCGGTGGAGTGGGACTCCCGGGCCGCCCAGCGCTGTTTTGCTT
>VFFE01006965.1:775235-787211 GCA_008921705.1 Burhinus oedicnemus | reverse complement strand
CCCAGCCCCTTCTCCCTTCCCACCCCTCTCCTGCCTCTGGCTCCTGCTCGACCAGGGCATGATTAGAAAGTCAGGGAGAGAAGTTTCTATGGAGGCAGGGTTGCTGCAAGGAGGAGGGTTGGGAGAGATGCTCTCATGTTGCTTGTTAGTGAAGTTATTGGTGTAGCTTTAGGCAAGTGCTCCTGCAGTGCCAGAGTGTTCTGTGTGGTTTCCCTGACAGGTCAGCTCCTTTTCTGGGAATATCCTTGTACTGAGAGAGTCACATCACTCTGTGTCATAAACTTTCTAATGAGTAATCTTTGATACGAATGTAGTTGATATGATGGCTGGATCACCGCGGCTCTGTCCCCATTGCCACCCCAGCAAATACACAAGAATAAAATAGGTGGGAGCTAGTTGCTCTTTTCCCATTTCTGTGTGGGTGAGACTTTTCACCACACTTGTCAGGATGCTGCAGCTCCAGCTTGGGGGCTTCCCTGCTGTCACCAGTTGCGTGGGGTCACTCTTGCCAAGAGGCTCCTGTGAGCCTCAGACTGTGGCCATGGTGCATGAGGTTGTGCCCTACAGCCTTGGCAAACAGCCCATATCTTAAAATCATCAAATGCTAAATATCATGGATGTAAAGAACTGATTAAAAACACAGGAGAGGTTTGGGAGCAGCAACTCACAAAGCTACAGCTCAGCACCAATTTCTCATTAACTCCTCAGACACAGAGCAATTCTCTGCAGCCGCTCCACAGAAAGCAGAATACTTGCTAGTTCACCTTACGGAGTGTGCTACTACAGTACAATATTTTTCCATCTGCATAGTCTAAACCTTTCACAGAGCTCAGGAAACATATTCCAACTTTCTCGCCCACATTTTGTTGGGTTATTTTCTTCCCTTTAACTGACCCTCTTGTCCTTTTCTACTGTTCTTCTCTCAGTTCTGCAATTTATCTCCTTTTCCTTTTTACACTAGGACATTTACACTAGGAAACAGTGCTTGATCATTTTGTGATCATGTTCCTTCCTACTCTGAAATCCCTCATTTTTACCACTTTTCTTGTCTTGTTCACCCTTTAGGAGTGTCCTTGTCCTTACTCTGGGCTTTGACAGGAGATCGCTGATGTGTTGGGGAAATAGTAAGCACTCAATTGATAACCACAGTGAATCTATAGCAATAAGATTTTATTAATCTATGTCTGATATTACATGTGGCAAGGACACGTGCTTTCACATGGGATCGGTCAGCAGTATCACCGTGTGTTTAGCAAACTCCATAGGGATTAGTTTGCTTGTAGTATGCTCTTCAATTCCTGTCCCAGTTTGTATCTAGGAGATTATTAATTCCCTGTTCTCCCATTTTAGATGAAACAGGCAATAACTATCCTTTCTGTATTGTAAGCAATGTAGAATATAGAGTAATATTTTTATAATAAAAATGGATGTGAAACTCTAAATCCAAGCAGAAGCCATGAATGTAAAAATGAATAATGAAGAAATAGGATTTCTTAAAGATGCTTGGAGATGGAGAGTTGAACTTTTTTGAGGGGAAAACAGTGAAACAGTATTGCAAAACAGGTTTTCTAATGCACACTGAAATGTATTCTCATTACTGTCTTCTCTATTTGTTCTGGTTTGGATGGCTCTCCATTTCGCATCATTTTCTTTTAGTATTTTATTTGCTTAGTGAAATAGAAAGATTAACCCCCCAAATCCCCACCCCACAGTTAAATACCAAGGAAGGTCTGAGAGAAAGGTCTTCTACTTATTTTCCCTTCTGGCACAGCGAATGGCATATTGTTCGTACATTAATATTCCCAGCTACACCCTTTTCCAAGCTGACGTACAATGAGGTAGTACTAGAGAGTAAATTGCCCATTTTGGACCATTGAGATGTTTAAGTAAATATATTTTAATGTCCTCAAAGATTTGAACTTTATTTGTAGTTGCTTTTGCAATCAGTCACAGCCTTACTATTTCTTTTAAAGAATATTTTCTGTTAGAAGGGTGCAATACTTGGGGAGTGCAGCTCTGAAGGAGTGCTTTAGTCGTTTCTAGAAATACACTTTTCATAACAGGACTTATTTTCTATAACTGAGTCCAGTGATGAAAAAGGATGGCATAAACCGCTACAGCGTACCTTCTTTAAAAACATTCATTTTAACTGTCATTTTGGTTTGGAAAAAGAAAAAAAGCTCTGTGGGCTGAAAGTGCTAGTCAAACGCACCGTCAGCTCGACTGATGTGAAGCGGTGCTGACATTTTTTGTTAAAAACAACTTTGTTTAATGAATTTTGAATGTAAAAGAAAAAAAGACACTATAGGGTGATCAGCGAAATGCTGAATACAGTAAACATCTTTCATGACAAAGAATACAAATACCCTGCAGATCTGCTTTCAATAGCAATTACTAGGCCCCCTGCTTTCAATAGTTAATACCGAGGCCCCTCTCTCACCAAGCCTTAGTGGTAACAATCACAAGCCAATGCTTAAAATGTTGACATGCTAAGCACATTTAGAAAAACCTATGTCTGCATTCCCTATGGATGGTGTAGCATAACTGTCTAACACCTAAAGTGCAGCAATTAAAAACAAAGTGAATTGAGCGAATCAGTTGTATGTAAGAGTAATGAGTCCTCTCTTAGATATTCCCCTTCTCCTTTGCATGATGTCAGTGGACCTGTAGCTGGTCCATATACGTGTTTACACCCTAACAGGCTATATGTCCATTGGAAAATATTTAGGAAGAGTTTCTCTATTAGAAAAAAAATAATTGAAAGCTAGAGAGGCATTTGTATTATGCTCATTCATCCCAGCTGCTGGGATCAGGCATCATCATCACAGATTGTAAAAAAGTATATCAGCAAAGCTCTGGAGTGAAACTTTTGGAGAAACAGTGAAAATAAAGACCATAAATTGATGCTGGGGGAGAGATATAAAAAGGAGATGCAAAGGAGAAATAAAATTAATATGCTGAAGATTTTGAACCCGTATCTAAAGAAAGTGATGGGGGCGGGCAAAGAGTAGTAAATTTCTGGAACAAAACTCTGAAATTTGATAGTCTGGAAATACAACATTCTCAAATGAAAGCGGACATCCTCCCTCGTCTTCCCTTTAGCCTGGCTGGGAGCTGGTGTACAGGCAGTTTCACGTGCAGCGTTTGGAACATGGCAGAGACGTTACAAAGCATTTGCTGTGCCAGTTTTGGCCAACTTACAAGGTCCATTAATCCTGACGTGAAAAAGGACAGCATCCATTCCATCCTACCACTGGGTCAGACCAATGGCTTTCAGTCGACAGTTTGGAGACCTTTCTCCTGGCTCTTTTTCCATAGGACTCCACGACAAATTATTCTGGAGTGTAAATTAATTTCTGTCTGTACTGCAATCTGTATGTGATGGGGTCCACATGTCCACTGAAACTTTTTTAGGGGTCTGCAGCTAAAAAGGGCTGAAAAAGCTTTGCAGTAGGCTTTTCAACTTTGCCCAGCGCTTTGGTGTCTGATGACGATGGTTCCCGGAGAGCCGGGAGCTGTTTGTTGCCCACTGTCCCAGGCTGGGGACTGCTCCTGAAGGGCTGCAGTTGGCTCACGTTATTCAGAATTGGTTGAGGATTTGCAACACCCCAAGGAGAAGTAAAGTCCCAAAGCGACAGTGGACTTTCTTCTGGCTTGATTCTGGAGGGAAAAGTGGCTGGTGGATTGTGTGGTCGTATTGCAAGATGGAGATTGTGGGCAGAAGAAGTCTAACACATTGGGTTCCCGAGATTGCTCTTACAGCCCTGCTGCAAACAAGCAAACATACGTGTATGTGACTCCTTAGGAAGTTGGTGTTGGTGTGTTTGCATACAAACTTTTTGGCTGGGAGATAATGGCAAAATTAACGTTTCCCTGAGCCAGACAATTTTATTTGCTGTAGCCAATAATTGTTTTCTCAGCTATTTATGCTTAATGAAGTGTCTTCAGTTTTCTCGAGAACGGAAAGGGCTCTTGCAAAATTTAATAGCACATAGATTAAATGGGAAAGAATCACAGCAATGGTAGGAAAAGACATACGATGCTGATGAGCCTGGTAAGGTGCTTTAAACGATAGGAGTTTTACACAGCTAGTTCAGGCTTACAGTATTCTGTCTGCACGTGGCTAGAGATTTTATTTGGAAGGACCTCTACAAGACTATTTCCTCCTTGTCATCGTGCTTAACAGTGGCTGGTTGTCAGAATCGGAGTAGGTTTTCAGACATGTTTTCCCGGCGATGACGGGTTTCGCCCCGTTTTCTGTCCACACTAGTTACAAGGAAGAGGGCGGGGACAATGCTCCTATCGGCAGCATTGGTGGTTCAGTGGTAGAATTCTCGCCTGCCACGCGGGAGGCCCGGGTTCGATTCCCGGCCAATGCAGTTGAGTGTGTTTTTACACCCCCTCCCCCCCTTTTTTTTTTCCCCTTATTTCTCCTTCCTTTTCCGCTTCCGCCCTCGCCGCCAAAACCTCCTTTAGCTCAACCCCAGTGTCCCCCGCACTGTCCCCGCCGTCGCCGGGCGGGTTGCGGGTGTGTGCGTGTGTGAGGGGAAGTTCGGCGCCGGCCAGGGGCGGTCCCAGCGCGCGGCCGTGCCCGGGGCGGACAAGATGGAGGTGTAAGGACCGGCCGTGGGGGCGCGGGGACGGGCCGCTGCCGCTTCCCCTCCAGCTGCGACCTCCCTGGCGGCAGCGGGGGCTCCAGGGCCGGGGGCGGAGGTGTGCGGGGGGGTACATCCATGTGGGCCTGCCCGCAGTATGTGTGTGGGGGGGTGGTGGGGCATATATCTGTATGGACCTGCCAGCCTGTGATGTGAGGGGGTACATCTACGTGTGCCTGCCTGTGGTGTGTGTGGGGTATATCTATATGGCCCTGCCTGGGGTGTGGGGGGTACATCCATGTGGGCCTGTCTGGGGTGTGTGTGGGGTATATCTATAAGGGCCTGCCTGGGGTGTGTGGGGGGTACATCTATATGGGCCTGCCTGGGGTATGTGTGGGGTATATCTTTATGGGCCTGCCTGGGGGGTGTGTGTGGGGTATATCTATATGGGCCTGCCTGTGGTGTGGGGGGGGTACATCTCTATGGGCCTGCCAGCCTGTGTTGTGGGGGGGGTACATCTCTATGGGCCTGCCAGCCTGTGGTGTGGGGGGTGTACATCCATATGGGCCTGCCAGCCTGTGGTGTGGGGGGTATACCTATATGGGCCTGCCTGTGGTGTGTGTGTGGGGTACATCTGTATGGGCCTGCCTGTCTCTGGTGTGGGGGGGATACCTCTATGGGCCTGCCTGTGGTGTGTAGGGGTACATCTCTATGGGCCTGCCTGCCTGCCTGTGGTGTGTGTGAGTGTATCTATATGGGCCTGCCTGTGATGTATGTGGGTTATATTGGGCCTTTAATGCCCCTGTAACCAGCAGTATGTTCAGGCATTCTGATGAGAAACTGACTTGGGTTTTTTGTTTGCTTAAAAATCTTGCTGAAGCAACTGTTTGGGCAAGAGGCTGCGTGGCTCAGCTTGAATCCCGCTTTCTGTCCCCATCCCCCCTGCCCTCCTGTCTCCTTGCTCCATTTTCCTTTCTGCCCCGGGCGAGGTGAAATGTGAATCCTCTGCTGCAGCTTCTGGGAGAGAGTTATTCCTGTGAGCGTCAGGTGGACAGCTGATTGTAGGAGCTGAATATGTTGGAGAAAACCTAACCAGTGTGCTCCAGCAATTGCAAATACAAGAGGCGAGTCAAAATTTTGGCTAGCTGGTAGTTCGTGGCACTTACACCAGCTGGCCCCCAGGTTGCCATCCCAGGCAGCAAGTTTTGTTGCCTTCCTATGCTGACAGCACTGTGCATGTTTCTGTCTTGTTAGCGTCACCTGGGCGCAAACCAATAGGATTTTACCTATTTTGAAGCTTAGAAACTCATTCTGTTGAGTTCTGTGGGGCCCGTTACATTGTGTGGTTATATATGTGTATGCAGCACCAGTTTCTAATGAACGGGGGCACAGAGGATGCGAGTCCCGTGGGATGTATGTCAGCATCCACCAAAGTCAGCTGAGCTATTGCCGTTGATGTTATCCATGGATGCTTTATTGTCATTAAATCTTCTATACTATTAAATTATTAATTAAATCTTACATACATAAAATTTGAAAGAAACATCCATTGAGATACGGGTTTGTATTATGTTAGCCTCAACATGAGTAGCAGCCTGCAGGGAAATGCTGTGAAACACATACACAGGCTGCAAGTTGCTGTTGCATATGAGGAAAGACAGGATTTGCCCTGCTGAGAAAGGTGCTTTCGATACCATTAGTAGTATGTCTGTGGTGCCCCTTATACCTCCACTTGTTTTTTACTGCCTTGAGTAGCCCATCTTACTTTCCTGGTGCTACCTCTTTTAGTACCAATAGGAAGGTGCATCAGAGGTAGAAGACCTGGGGCTGAAGTCCTGAGCTGAGGGTGAATGTCCCTTGCATTGGAATGGAACAATTTAGTCCATTTTGCACTTGAATTGCTGTTGGAATTTAATCTTCCTAATCCTTTGCCTCCTGCCTGGCAGTCTTCATAGAGGGAAGCTCTGCAACTAGGAAAACCTCTCAAGTTCTTACTGTGTCAGAAGTATCTTTTCTCTTACTAGAGATGAGACCCTCCAGAAAACGTTTTGGTTTAAATATACAACATGTTTTAAGCAGTAGATTTGAAAACATGAAGCGTCAGTGATATTTTTAGAGGTGTGATGCCATATACCACGATATTTTTCTGTTATATGGGGAAGACCTTCTCAATAATATTTTGGTATGGACTAAAATTTGCACAAATATTACCTGTTTAAAGATTCTGAAAAGTGTTTATACATCTGATGTGAACATGAGATTTCTTTCTTTTTTGTTTAAGTCATAATCTTGTAAAAATTGACTACTTAAAAATATACATCAGAATTCATTTATAATTTCTTGTTTTCTGAATGTAAAATTGACAGTTGATTTATGAGAGTTAAGACTGAAGGAAATTGTATTTCTACTTTGAAAGTTTTGCAAAAGTTTTTGAAACTGGTCTTGTTTTTCAGTTTGTAATTCTGGTATTTCAGCACAACGAAAATTGTTGAAGGTTTGAGACTGACTCATTTGGTATCCATTGTTAGAAAAAAAATATTTTTCTGAATGACAAAGTGTTTTTGAATTGAAAAAGAAGCAGTTCTCTTAAATAATTTAAATTCAGAGAGATTTTACAGACTCATTTACATAATAATGTATTTACTCTATATGACCCTTTCACTTATTTAACAGAATAATTCCCTATATAATTCTTCTGTAGCATTATTATTTCTAACAAAGAATGTCTTTGATCCATAGGGATTTCTGTAGTGATAGTCTGAATGCAAACATTCTGAAGAATTGCATTTACCTAACAACAAAAGCTATATGGTTTGTAAAACATGAATGAAAACTAATGCGTGTGTGAGCTCACTTGCTGAAGTTTCACTCGAGTCAGCGAAATGGAAGTTGAAGTTCATCTCAGCGTATTTTAGAGGGTCCTTTTCATTTAAAAACAATGATAGAACCTGTGGAAGTTTGTGGACGCATTTAACTCGTTTGAAACTGATGAACGTGACAGTTCTATTCAAACAGTTGATGGTGCTTAACAATACATTGTACCTTTTTTTTTCTTTTTTTTTCATAAGCGGCACAGACCTGAGAAAGGCCTTTTTTTCCTTTTGTATGGAAACTTTCTGTTGTTGTGGCTACTGACTGCTCAGCAGAATGTGTTGTTCGGGAATATAGGATGTTGTACACCAGTTTTGTTCCCTTTTTTTAATTTAAAAATATAAAACTACAATATCCGGTAGTAATAGAGGCGTGATTAATTTAAAAATATGCACTTGATTCAAAGAGAGTGCATTTGGCCTACCAGTGGTGGATAACGATTTGTGTTTAATTGCGACAGAATTAGTGGGGAAGTATTTGGCTGATGGAAAATGGGAAGCTCTCGGCCTTGCCCTGCTAATAAAGGAGTAGCCACATAAAGCGTCAAAGAATAAATAAAGTGGAAATGCAGTAAGGTTTTTTTACTCAGTACAGTATGTGTAAATATAGTTCCATATCTATACACACACCTGTACATGGTACTAAAAATAGTAATTGTGTTTTCTTTTTCTGTATTCTTGACTAATAAATAAATAGTGTGTGTAACCGGCATGATTTTTTTTTTTTCTGTCATTCTTTATTCAAATAAATCTGGAGGCCCTTTTTTCTAAGGAATAGGCAAGGCAATTTGGTTTTAGGTTGTAAAATTGGGTGAGTGAATGAAAGAGCAGGGCTGAGTAAAAAGATTATGTTGTATAAGTGTATTATGATTTATGGGGCAAATTGTGCAAAATATACCGTATATTTGTGTAATAATTTTACTAACAACATGGAAAAATATTTTCCAGAGGTGGCCACAACTTGGTAATTACAGAATCACCAAAAATAGATATCTTGATTTTTTTTTTTTTTTAATTTTTTTTTAACTGTATGAAAGTTGTGTCTGTTCTTTTAGAGTCTGCATGACTCAGCAAAGAAAAATTTGAGAGTTTCATTTGGAACATAAATTAATTGTTTTTGTTTTTCCTTTTAGAAAAGATGCAAATGCCGCATTGCTAAGTAACTTTGAGGTAAGTTAATCTGCATCCTGGTTTTACATCAGCAGTTTAAAGCTGTAATCAGTCACTTACATACTACTTTGGAAGCTGAAAATTGCCAATGACAATCAGCAAGACCTGTATGTGATTTCCACCCACTCCATTTGATTTGTTATTAAGAAAAAAGCTTTTTAAAGAAAATATAGTTCTCTAGAAAATTACTAGTTTTCACTAGTAATGGGTACTCTATTATTATTTGGTTGATCCCAAATCTATAAAAACAGATATGAATAGATTTTTCCAATAGATGAGGAGCTGATCTTTAGAATGTCCGTAACTTTAACTTCAGCTATGTTGTATTTACTCTGTTGCTGTGTGGTTAGTTTGTTGAATTATCTTGTGTATGGTGGTTATTCAAACACTGGTGTATTTGGGCAGGTGCACGGGCTGCAGTGGTGCTTTGTCTGACGTATGGTGCATCGGATCCCAAATTGGGAATGTTGACACCTCTGTAACTGGGCAGTAATGCCCAAATATCTTTTTTTGAATTTTGTCTTATGATAAGCCAATATACCACCACATAAGTGACACGCTGATTGCTGGAGTCTCTTTAATATTGCAAATAAAATTTCTCGCAAAAAAATTCAAACATTTTTCACAGATGGCTGCTGCTAGAATCAATGTTTGGTATTTGACTTTAATCTTGTGATGTGCAGTATCATCTGAGAACCTAACTCATTAACACATAGTTTTATTAAAGCCAGTGCTACTGGAAATGCAGTCTTACACCTCTGGATGCTTGACAGTATTGTTTTTTAAACATCTTGAGGTGTTTCCAAAGTGGGTTAGGTTATAGTAAGGGTGAGGCAGTTTGCGAATCTGAGATGTGTTACTCAAACACTCCTAGAGGCCAGTGATGTACCTTGATCTGGTGTCATGGGGAAGCTACAGTGCCCTGTTACAACAAACAATGAATATTGGCATGCAAATAATAAATAAAAAAATATTTTCTAGTATAGATAAGTTCTGAACCATTTTCCTCTCTCCTGAGCAAGAGTCTTTTTTTAGTGAGGTAGAAAGAAATCTCATGTTCTCGTTGGTCTCGTTGGTTTAATTTCAGCCAGGTAATGGAAAGATTTCAGTGCTTTGTTTATGTGTATAATTTTTTTGGAATGGTTTTAATAAGCCAGGTGCTTCGTTTATACTGTTTTATTGCCGAAGCTTGAAAGTTGCACAGCTGTTTCATCCTATTCTGAAATCTTGAAATGTTTTATCTTGAGCTGCACCGGTCTGAGTACAGCAGAGCAACCATCTGGTGACTGTTAGAGGAACTTTAATGATGTACTTGGAAAGAACTGTCTTGCCTAAGAAATAGATGATATTATGTCAGCCAAACTAATCTTAAGTGTCTCTTTGTTAAAAATGTGTACTATTGCAGTAAAGAAAATAGCAAGTATTTCAGAGGTTACTTACTGCAAAATCATCTCTGCCGCTATAGGTTTTTGGGGGTGTGGCTTTTCACTGCCCTTCAAAGTACTGTTTCCCCTAAAACTACCAATCTCTTTCTGTTTGCTCCTCTTTCCAGTTGCAATTTGACTGGCATAGCTAACATTCTCTTTATCAAGGTGATATTTTGCACGGAAAGTGGTGTTTGAAAGGAATATTCAGGACTGACATGTTGTATGTTCCATGCCTACATTTCTTCTCTGAGTTTGGAGTTGTCATTTCCTGTTTTGTTGTCACTGGCTACATTTTCTTCAAATATTTATTAGATAAAAGTTCATAGCTTGAGTCTTGGCTTTCAAGTCAGGATTGACAGGTGTTCCTTTTTTGTAGAAGATGCAATATAAAGTAATTGCAGGATTCATAGCCCGTAGTGTTCCTATTTCTCATTGTCTAGAAATGTTTGTATTATTTCTATGGACTTGTCAGTTTATAATACCATTGGAACTGGATCTTGAATGAAGCTAGTTAAAAATGAGGGGATAAGCAGCAAGAAGTGGTCTGTTACTTTGCTGTGGTTATTGGCTCTGCATATATGGTAAAGCCTGAAGCAAAACATCTGAAGAAATTTCAACATAATGTGATTTAATATGGGAATAAAAGAGTAATTGTGATGTTGTCTCAGCATTTTGGTGCACATCTAGCTATGATGAATAAAGGTGTTGTGGTGTTGCAACGGATTTGACAAAGCATAGTTGGAAAAATCAAAATCTTTGCCTTGCCTTCAGACTTACCCTCTGAATCTCGCTCCTACATTAATATTCGCTGCATCATAAATGTGAAGACAACTTTATTACATTCTCTTCAAGAATGTCTGCTTGTATTACATTGTTGTGATGAAATAGGGAGCTAATTTAATCTTCGTGGCTTAACATACCGTAACACCATACTGGTCACTGTAACATTTACTATCATGAATAGCTCCACTGGAATTTACAATAGGATCACTAATCTCAGGAGCATCTATAGGTCAAGCCTTTATTTAGTTGGTTCCTGGCAGTGTGACAGTTTTAGAGTTCACCTTTTTTTTGCAAAGAATGTAAAATTGCATCTCTGTGAGACAAGATATATATCCATTTTAATATTATAGGGACATCAGTCGTAACAAATCCAGTAGGGTCATAAACGTGTGTGACATTTTGCTTCAAGCATCACTCATATTTAAATGGAAGCTCTGTACCAGTACAGCAGTGTATGGCCCAACTCGATTCAGGACATGAGATAAAATAAACAAGTAGGATGGATTCATCCTGGCAGCTTCGCCTTTGTGGCTCTTCGATAACATTTAACAAGCGCTGAAAATCTGTTTAAAATAGTCACAATTTTGAAAAAACCAATTTACATACTTACTCATCATTCTGGTGCCAAAATATTTTTCATTTCAATTGCTGATGCATTCACCAAGGAAGCCACGCTTTTTTTTGTTGGTTGGTAGGATTTTGCATTGTTCATTTATGTTTTCCCATTGTAATATTTTTAGATACTCTCAAATGTTCTAGAACACTTTATTTTTTTTCCCAGGTGTTCCAGTTACTTACTGATCTTAAGCAGCAGCGCAAAGAGAGTGGAAAAAACAAGCAGAGCTCTGGTCAGCAGAATCTCAACACAATAATGTATGAAGTGAGTAGCACTGTTAAATTCCTTTCCAAATTAGCCCAAGGTGGAGTAATTTACACCTTACGTATGTATATTAATAATTTTGTTTCAAATTTCCTCTAGTAAAACACACAGTAACTTTTTTTTTGCCACTTTTCTGTGGTCAGTTTCTTCAGGGTGTAGGCTAATTACACTGTCAAGGCAAAGGCATGCTGCTGGTCTTATTAAAATCACAAAAAGAATAACCTCCCCCTTGTAATTTAACTGTTTAGTTT
>VFFE01006965.1:747952-775185 GCA_008921705.1 Burhinus oedicnemus | reverse complement strand
GATTCCAGGTGTTCCGTCCTTTTAAGACCCAGGGCAGAACTTGGTATCATCTGATGAATTGATGATACCACCTAATCATAGTTTCAAAGCTGAGGCACAGATATTTTCTTATTAACAGAATTAAACTAATAATTTCCCACTAAAATAGATTATTTATTTATTTATTTATGTCAAAAGAGCAAGACATGGACAACCTGAATAACAAAATCACATGTACAGATACCAACATCAGTTGGATGCCAGATTGCTAATGTTCAATCTATTGCTAGGAAGAGCTTTTAAAGTCAGATAATACAAATATTTGACATTTCCAATATTTCAAATTAGCAGCTTTATAACAAAGTTGCAGTATGACCTATTGTGTTGGTGTCAGAGAATTGCATGAGTAGCACCACGACTGGCAGTACAGTGACAGCAGTTTGCCTTGCTTGCATGAATAATCCTGTTGAGCAGTGAAATTACTCATGTGAATAAGATTTGGCCTAGGCTTTGTTTTTGTTTTAGTTCTGGCTTTGTTTTTGTTTTAGTTCTGGCTTTGTTTGAAAAGGTATAGAGTTGTAATTCCTAAGCCTCATATTCAACAAAATAGGGGCTTACAAAAAATCTAATTTAAATCTTCATGGAGACTAACAGTCTCTTCCTGCACCTCTTTGAAACAGCTGAGAAAGATCCTGTAAGTATATTTTTGTCAGAATACACCTTAAAGCTTTAATTGCCATGTTATATTGCTACACGTTAAATAACTATAGGATGCTTGGTTTTGTGCATGGAGTGAAGCTGGTGTAAACTCTAGGTACATTTTCTTTATATTTGACTGAAAGAAAACCTGAATTTGATCTTGCAGGATTGTTTTTATTCATGCTGAGTGTGTCTTCATGAGCTCTATGCAGGCTTGTATTCATTGTTACTGAAATAACTAGATAAAACTTGCTAAACTGGAGCTATGTTTTGCTGTATGTCCGGCATTTTAATTGATCTGAAATGGCTGAAAAAGACTAAACTGGAAGAAATTACTCTTATTAAATAATCTTATTACATTATAATGCGATGATTTCATGTCAGGCATTATTGGTGTATAATAACTCCATTTTATCTGAAAAGGTCAGGATGGGACTCGGAGAAGGGAGGGTTATCTAACACCTTATTGTGCTTTTAAATCTATTTCTCAGTAGTCGAGTGAAACTGGTGCTTAAGAATACCAGGGATTCATATTTCATCGACACTATTATCTGTTAAGTGGGATGAATTATCCTGTGTTGTTGAAGTCTGTTTTCCTTTAACTAGCATTTTTAAGTGATAACAGATTTCAATGGAAATACACTGGAAATACATTTGCATATTTTCTTATTTGCCGTACTGATCTTGTAGCTCATTTTTTCCCAGTATCTGTTGTCTTCTGCTCTGTGAATACTGATTCAGCTTTTTTGGCTTCTGACTTTTGAAATATAAATACTCAGTTTAAAGATTTTCTGAGAAAGAAACTCAAATAGTATCATATAGAATTGTATGGTTTTTTATTATTGTTATAGATATTATAGATAATCTGTGCATGTGGTATCCTACCACACCTGTCTCTGTATTTGCAATCCAGTTAGCGTGTCATGAGTCAGTTGTATTGATACTTTTAAGCTTTATGTATAGCTATGCAGTATCAACTGATGAAGATTTTCTTCCTTAATTCAAAACAAGCATTGTCAATACTCTTTTAAATCCTCAGTTGCTGATGCACACAATGCAGACAATGGAAGGATTTCCTTGACTTTTCCATTGATGCTCATTATTTCCAACTCTTCTTTTTGGGGTCTAATCAAAGCAACATTCAGGAAGATTCTAAGCTACTTCCAGTGAAAAGACAGCTGTGAACTGGAATTTGTGTGGGGTTTTTTTATCGACAATTTTTTTTTCCTCAAGTCAAATTACATTATGTGTTATCTGTCTGCTAGGCGTTGTGTTTTAAATAAAGAAAGCAGATGTAACCTCAGCAAAAGTTAGCTGAGGTTGGTAGGTGTTACGTGTAAAAAATGGAGGAAAGATAAATTATCTCAAGTTAGATACTAACATTTCTAATGCTGCAGTACTCTTGCAGATTTTCATGACAACCCACCTAACCTGCTTCTATGAACTTTAAGAAAGCATTGCCAAATATGTGTATAAAGGATGAAAACGACTGTAGATTGGAGAGCTTAATGAGTGATTTATGAGTTGGCAGTGAGAGTATCCCTGGCACGTGAAAACTTGGCAGAAGGTAGCATGGTTTTAAGGATGAATAGTATTCAGCGTTTCTGAAGTGTTACTGCTTTTAAAAAAATGAAAACAAAACATACAAAAAAAACAACAAAAAAGAAACGCCACAAAAAATCCAAAACCCCTGTGTCTTTGTACCTTTTAAAGCTAGCTTTGAATCTGTAAATGGTTTTTGGTTTTAAAGGAAAAGTAAATCTGAGTGATACTATTCAGCACAGCTCTAAGTATGTCTTGATCACAGTCTTGGCATCAGCTGAGATTATTTCAAACCAAGAAAGCAAATGTCTTTCACGAACAGCAGGTGTTGTTTTCATAGAGCTAAAACTTGCTCCTTTCCTGTACTCTTCAACATGCGACTTCGGGCTTTGAACAGATCAAATAAATGGCCATCCAAAGCTGCAGAGGGAATAGTCAAAGCTGTAATTCTCACCTGGCTGTGTAGTGAGCTGGCTGGGTCACGTCTTTACAGAATGAATTCACTGGGGCTTTCTGGAGAAGTATTAATGTAATTTCTATTATATAAGATTGTGGTTACATATTGCCTGTTTCTTACTCCCTCAGCAAATATCAGTATAGTCTTACTGAAGACATGAAAATGTGAGTGATTTTTCATCTATGACAGCACTTCCCACTGTTTAGGGGGAAAAAAAAAAAAAGGTAAAAAGCCAAACCCCAAAACCTGAATTGACTTTTATTATTGTATTATTATCCAATTTTTCTGAGTAGCACTGAGGAGACTTTTCAAAATCAGCTTGTTTCATACACAACTGGTAAAACAAATTGTAACTGTGAAATAATGTATACTTTCTTCCTATCCCTTGCAGACACTGAAGTACATTTCAAAAACACCCTGTAGATACCAGAGTCCTGAGACTGTGCGAGATTTCCTCGTAGCAATGAAAGGCCATAAGCTAACCAAGTAAGTAGAAATGTGCCTTTGAACAAAAGTATAAACTCATGGATATGTTGAAAAACTGATCCCCACGTACACAGTATGATAATCTGTCTGGTTTAGATTAACATATTTTAAGTATTTTGTGCCATTATTTAAATAATCATCCAAACATCTTTTCCTTCACTCATTAACGCCTACATGGATGAGTATTTCTGTAAGTAGGCCTGTGTTAACTGATGTATTTCTCAAACAGATTCTTGTCAGTATTTTGGGGTTTAGCATGGTTTCACATCGTCCAAGCACAAAGTAGGGTTCATAGAATATTTTCTGAGGAAGAAGTTGTAAGTTGTAAATGAGTTCTGAACACAGTAAGAGAACGGCAAAAAAAAACAACCCCAATCCAGCCTTGCTTTATTACCAGTCTTCTTTTTATGAACTTCCTTAAGCAAAAATGCATTCATTCCTAAGAGGCGAAAAAGGTGGCTGTATTGCAGGGACATAGTAAGTAAATAAAATCCTAATATAGATGTATGGGAAAGAATGTTATTCTGAAGTTTTGTGTGAATCTGTGAACCCCAGCTGCTACAGATATCTCTCAGGGTTATGGTCTCTAACTGGTGTTTAGCAAACTAAGATGCTCATCTTCTCTTTTTGTGCTGTTTGTCCACTGATACTTATGTCCACTAGGATTTCTGAGATGCACATTTCAGTTACCTAAATAGTGTGTAGATCAACCTTCCTTCCCCCCCCCTCCCCCCCCCCGCAGTTTCTAGTAAACCTGAACATACAGTTCATTCTTCTTATTTTGGGAAGTCCTGCATGGAAAAGAAAAGATTTTCTTCACAGTTACAAGAAGACTCAAAGGCAGTGGTGTGAATGCCTGTTCACAGTGCTTGAAACGCGTAATCCTCTTGAACCTCTCTCCAGAGTGTGAGAAAAGCCTGTTGTAAATAGTCAGACCCAAAAGAAATTTAATCAGTTGCCTACTTGCTTGGATAGCTCTAATCAGTCATCTGATTTTTAAAGCAGAAAGAGCGAAGATTTATTTGCTTCTAAATGACTCCTCCTTCCCCACGAAGGAGTAGTTTATGCTGTATAGACACTGACTGCATTTTTCTTCCCTGCTGGAAGAACTCCCACGGAATTCATGCTCTGAGGAGGAGGCTCTTGCTAATAGTTTGGTCGTGTCACAAAAAGAAAAATGCAGAGCGAGAGCATCCGGAGAGCGCAGTGCTGCAAGGCAAGTTTTTGCCCTGTCCAAAGCATAGTAAGTTGAGTAGAAAGCAGATTGTCAGCTATTTTCTTGGGTTTCAGTGCCCCCTCTCTACAAACAATTACGTTTACATCCAGTATATCAGCAACTCTGATCACAGTATTGCTGTCATTGCAGACACAGGGGTGCTAGTACTCGGAAGCTTTGTCATGGGTATTGTAACTTTGCTTGTAGTGCTTTCTTTTGTAGAACTAAAGCTGCCAGGTCAGTATGTCAGTGTTTAATCCTCCTGTAGCTTGTTTTATATAGTGGGGAAGATATCTTAATTATTTTCTGTCATGGAGATATTGAAGCATGGAGATAATACTCTGTTTACTCTAAAGAGCTGATAGCATGGAAATGAAAGACATTATCTTAAAATTGGCAGCAAACTATTTATTGAGTAAGTAGTGAGCATCCTTCATTTCTGGTAATGTGAAGTAGTCATCCTGTTTGAAGTGAAATAAGCTTGTTAGTCTGTACAGGGCAACAGTTTAGGAAAGCACCGGAAGAATGCTGTATCACAGCAAAAAGCCAGCGAGGGTTAAAAAGGAAGAATAGGATTTTTTGGAAGTAACTGAATGACTTAGGTGTAAGAGTCCCATTAAAAGTCAAAGGGGTTTTTTTTTGTTTTAAAGCTTATTTCTAAACTTGTTTTTGGTAGAATTTGACCAGGACCTCAGGGTTAACTCTTACAAAAAGGTAGGGGAGCTCTGTTACCGCGTTAGATACCTTGACCGTATCTGCTGCCCCATATGGGGTCTCCAAGAATGAAGTACTGAACAATATTGGGTCATAACACAGAAAATTCTAGCTACAAAATCTCTCAGTCTCCCATAGTGCCTAGCTGTTTTGTAGATCTACCCAAATATTTGCCTTCCCATGCCTGCCTGTTCTGTGAGCTTGAATATAGCACTGCTGCGAAGGTTGAAAGAGTTACAAGCTTTAAATGAGCTTTTTGACTATTTTATTTTTTATGGACGCTAGGAGGTGCCTTTGGTTTTAGGTATCATCCTTGCTGTCCTTTTTCTCTGAATCAGTCTGTAAGATAAGCAAGAGAATTATTCCCAAGTCATTTCCTTTTGCATAATGGCAGAAGGATGAAAGTGAAGAGCCAACCACTAGTTTATATTACAAATTTACTGCATTTATGGCTTATCAGAACTCAGATTGGACTGTCATACTTTAGTTTCTTGAGCATCCTGTACAACTTTTACTTCATTAATATCTCTGTCATCTGGTAAAGAACTTGCCAGCTTTGCATTTGCCACATCCTTTACAAAATAAGAAACAGAATTGTTTAGTGTGATCCTGGCACTTCTTCTTT
Organism: Burhinus oedicnemus; assembly: GCA_008921705.1. Classification (NCBI taxonomy): domain Eukaryota; kingdom Metazoa; phylum Chordata; class Aves; order Charadriiformes; family Burhinidae; genus Burhinus; species Burhinus oedicnemus. The sequence continues at coordinate 769,467 of VFFE01006965.1, read as the reverse complement.
CTTCTAATCTTTTCCATTCAGACACTCCAAGCTAGAAGTATCGGAGCCCTTCTGGCAGCCTCTTCACACCAAAACACAGAAAGCATATGGTGTGCAATTACTATATAATGCATTTTATGTTAAACCACTTAAAATAGTAATGCATCCAAGGAAATTCTGAACTACCCTTTGGTTCATAACCAAGATCATTTCAACACTGCTCTGTTGTTAAATAAATTAAAAACTAAAGGCTTTAATCACTTCCATTCTGTGGGATGGAGGTGGTATTTGTATAAGACTTCACTAGAGATTTCTTCCCCTTTGAGAGGAAAGAACCTGCAATGTTTACTCTCCAGGACCTTGCTTACATGATCTCGCTGTAATGAGATTTCCTCCCACGAAGAGTAATGAACTCCAGAGTCTGTCTTTGCTACTTCCTTTCTGGGTAAGGCATTCAAAGATATGCTCTCTCCCTTAATCTCTTAGCTGGTCATACGCTGTCTCTGCTGGTAACAATTTTCTGAAGGTAGCTGATTTGGTTGAAGATGTATGTTAGTTGGTGTCTGTCCTCAGTGAGGGCACAGCAGCGTTGCTGTTTTCTCATTGCAAGAGGACTAGAGAGTCTGGTTAAAAGGCATGACTGGTCAGAAACACCTCATCATCTTAGACTGCTTCCTTTGCTGTTTAAATTCCGTGCTACGACGCTTGGCTCTAATCAAGGAGGAAACAATTAAGCAGTGTGTTTGTGCTGTTAATTAGGTTCAGCAACTTTTTTTCTCATACAAGGACTTCAGGGCTTTGAATATAAGAAGGATTTACAGCTATATCTAAAAACCTGATGGAGGTAAGGTGGTGCAATGAGCCGGCTTTCTCTGCTCAGCGTGTTACTGCAGCACGCAAGCACAAGGTTGTGCTAGTGCATGGGAGAATTTCCAGGTGGTGAAGAAAGACCAAACACCATCCAGAGAAGCACCAAGAATTGAGGCACATTCATTTAAAGAACAGCTTTTTATCAAGTGAATTCTCATTTTTCCTGCTGTCCTCCTACAAACCTGCAATACTAACCATGCAAAATGCATTGCTCGTCAGGCTACATGTGATATCGTAAAACTTTCTGGCTCTAGTTACAGAGCTGATGACGTTGTCCTGGCAAATGGTGTAGTTCCTGTAAAATCACGTCAAGTCTTTTCTTTCTGTTACTGCTGATATTTGCTACTCAAAATACCAGGTTCACAGACCATCATATCTTTTCTGCTGACAGCCATCCATTTTGGTTTTTCTCATTAGTGTAACAGGCAGAAAAAAATACTTTTTTCCCAGAAGGCATATTTTAAAAATAAATACTAATGTGTACAAACAACGTAAACCTTTCAGAGTCATTTCAGATGGCTGTCTTGCTAAATGGAGCAAATTCAAAGACATCTGAACATGTATTTCGCTGATATAGTCAGTAAAGTATGGTAAAGCACAGGTTTTTTTTCCTTGTCATCAGTTATTTTGCTAAAATTGAAACTGCAGAACTGAGATTTTTTTTTTTTTTTTTTTTAAATGAAAAGCTCTGAACTGGCATCATAGTGAATTGTATTATTACCTTTTTGAGGCCTCAAGCTTTGGCTGATGCCACAGTACAGTAAGCCATGTGGTACCTGGAAATACAGTTTTAATTCCTGGAATGGCTTCATATTCTCTAAGGTAGTGTGGGTGGTATTGCATGGAAAGAACATTTATTAAGCTTGTGCTCTGTGATTGCAGTTAAATGAAAATTGGCTTGACTTGTACTTCTTCCTGTTACTGATAGCCTATCTTAGATCTAATTTTGGAATAATCAAATTTCCTATCACTGCATATTATTATAATTTTAAAAAATTGGATATAGACATTTCCCTTTTTGTCTTTAAATCAACACATTCAAGGAAGTGTTGAGCTGAAAATCAGTAGTACTTTTAGAAAGTATTTTCCCTCATTACTGCCAAAAACCACAACAAATACAAACCTCTACAGTATTGAAGGCTGAATGATTTACTTTGTCATTTTTATCTCCTCCTGTGCTTTCGAAGTGAATATTCAACATGAAAGTCAGGATGGTGCTAGTTTAACCATAGCATCGCTTAATAGTCTTCAAAAAGACTATTTTATTTCCCTCTGAATTGATGGGAAATGAACCCTTTGGTCTGTAGCAGTGTTGCTCAGTGTTTTGTATTCAGATACCATTATCAGCCCTCAGATTTTGTGCTGGACAAACGCACTGACATCGAAGCACAGTGGTAACCGCTGCAGAGAATACAGCCCGGTATGTTTGCACAGACCACGCGCAGACTGGTACTGTGATTTCACAGACTATGGCTTGGGACTGCTCATCTGTAAGCCAGATCCTGTGATCTTGATTTAGACAACATTTTACATGAGTTGCTGTGGTTGACTCAAGACTACAGGATTTGACCCTCAGGTATTTTCAGCTAGTAATAAAATACATGGTTATGCATACTACTGTTACTTTATGCTTTGCCTAGCAACTAAAAAACATATGTTCCTGAGGATAAATTTGCCTCTGCACAGGCACAGATGGTTTAGGTTTGGGGGTTTTTTTAGCTCTGTGTGCTGTATCTTGGCACTAATACTGTTCTCTTCTTACCCATGCCTATAGATCTCGTGCTAGAAATACAAAATGTACATGTATTTACATACAGCCTAGGAGTTCAGTAGCTAAAAAGTGGGCAATACCAGGACACATAATATGAGGTTTTGCTTAAAATATAAATGCTGTAAATATTTGGCTCACTGCTGACAGAATATGATACATTTTGTCTTAATTTGCACAACAGTATGTAACTGTTTTTATTATTTTCTAGAATCTGTGAATTTATTATGCACTGTAGCAATGTGCTGTCCATCCTGGCTACCCAGATATGCAGTGTGATCTTGAAGACAAGGCAGTGACTTTTTTTTTTTGTCTTCTAGGAGAACATTTTTTTTTGATTGTGAAGGATTACCCTATTGTAATCCTACATCCTCACCTCCTACAATATACCCTCTCCCCTCAAACACAGACCTCAGACCCGTTTTCTTCTCCCGTAACTGTGCACATTTGTGTCTCCGGCAGCCTGAGCTTTATATGTCCCAAAGCCCACTCCACATCATTTTGCCCTCAGCTGGAAATGCCGATCTTGGCTCTGGCTGAGTCTCGGCTACTGCACGATGTGGCCTGGAAGCGGGCAGGCTCTGCCCAGCCTAACAGCAGTGATTGCCGTTTGGGGATTTCTCACTAGGCAGGTCCTTTAAGAGTCTGCATAACGGACAGTTAAGTCTGATTAGTGGAACCTTGCTTTTATGTGAGAAAATGGCTTTTAGCCGTCACTCATCTTTTGTATGTATTCTCTTGAACGAGCAGCTTTCATGTTCCAAACAGTGTTACTGAAATTCAGACAGTCCAGAGAAAATACAGAGACTTACTTCTTGGGGGCAGTTAAGCTGAAAATACTCTTCACCTTCTGTTTAGATGAATGGGACCGTTATCCTTTTTTTTTTTTTTTTTTAAACGGACGTCAGTGTAAACATGTATGCTGTAGAGAGTGTAAAGATGGATTTATCTGAGTCGGAAAAAGTTCCATTTATTTTTTTAGATGTAATGGAGCGTGAAGTAAATTCAGGTTTATCACGTCTGTGCCCATGCAAAAAGCTGCAGTCAGCACTGATACTGATGCACGTTCAGGCTTGCAGCGTTTGCGTTCCTTAAAGCTTCTTTCTGGTGGAATTGTGGGTATTTAGATTCTACTTTGTGTACGTGCTAGTAAGAAATCTGAGGTACACAGAGACTCTGATCCTAACAGTCAGTTTTTGGTATCAGCGTTAGAAAAAGTCAGCGCGGTGGGTAGAGCTCCAACTCATACTGTGTGCAGTGATATGCTGCTTACTGCTAGTGTTGCGGGCTGAGGAATCCAGTTTCCTATTGCAACGTTGGACTTCAGAGGCATTTTGTGAGTGTTTGTTTCAAGGGGATGCCAAGAGTAGCAACCTTCTGATCACTCCATTTGTTATGAGTGGGAAGGTCAGAGATTGCATGCAGGGAAAAGAGCTGGGACCAAAATACCAAAAGGGTCCCCTGAGCTGATCTCAGATCATGGACTTGGAGTGTGTGTCTGTGTTCTGTACAAAAAGCAAGAAGAGCTGCTAACGTGAACCGCCCCAGTAAGCAGAGGTAACTGCTCATGTCTTGCACACATGCATGCTTGGTATTTCTTAAATAATCCGAGCAGCTGGATATTTACTAAATACTGTTCTATATTGCAGGAAGAGCATATCTACCCATGCTAGTATCCAGTGTACCCACACTAGTATCAACATATTTGTCCAAATGTCTTCAATTACAGTCAGTTATCCCTTTGCCATCTTGCAATATTTTGCCAAAATGAAATAACTTACATCTTCATTATCAGAATGATGTTTAGGTTGATCAGCAAATAACTGGCTAGGTAGCAATTTTCAGATGACAGTTACTGAAGAGTTGGTCATTTCTCTGCAACTTTGGATTCAATCTCTATGTAAGTAAAACATGCATTGGTCAAATAATAGTTATGTAGTGTTAAGATGTCTAAAGATTATTATTTTTTAGTGTTAATTAGTGTTCATAATTTCTAAAACCCTGAAACACTACACAAGCACCTTCAGATGAAATATGTCATTTATGTAGCTTTTGGTTTTTTTGCACCCTGCAGCTAATTCCTTTCTGATGTTCTGAGTCATTTTTCCAGTAGGGAGCTTTGCAGATCAAAAACAAGCATGAAATTTTTCAGATAACACATTTTAATGATTTACTTGCAAATTATCTCTCATTCTTCTGTACACGTTTTTAAAACTGCAAATACTCTGAACTTTTGTTGGCAACTAATTTCAGGGATATTACTTTGAAAAACAAGAATATGAGAAAATTAATCGTACGTGTTCTTTTGTACAAGTAAATAATACGTTTTGTCTGGAGATGTAGTGGAGCTATAGGATTGGACTGGAATATGTCTTGCTGAAAAAGTGACAAAAGACTTGTTTGAAGAAGCTCTGATCTCAGAAGTGGCACGCGAGTGAGTGTACATTGCAGTGAGAAACTTGTATGAATTCATTAAACAGTGAACGTGAAAGTCTGTCTTTGTAAGTAGGGCTTTGGGAGGAGGGGGCGATGTTTTACAAGTAGATATCCTTATAGCTCCCCTGTGAGAGCTGAAAATGTTGTATCTGTGTTACATGTCTGGAAACTGAGGCACAGACACGTGCTTGGGCAGGGACCGTAAAGCAAGTAACATTGAAAGCCAGGACCAAAGCGCCAGCTTCTGTGCCTCTGTCAAGTGCTCCAGGCACTGACCCAGGCAGTTTCCGAGCTCTTGAGGAGAAAGCACTAAATCTTTCATATGTTCATTCAGATGAATTGGTCGGATTTTTGTATGCTGAAGATGTTACTTAATATCCTTTACCCAGCTCTGTTAGGACTTCTGCTTTTATGACAGTGATGTCTTTTGCTACAATTTTATGAGGATGGACCTTTTCTTTCATGATTCCTTAAATGCCTGCTCTCAATTTTAATTCTGGTCTAAAAGATGATCAGTACTTGTCTTCCATCAATATTAAGGTTTTATTTCTGTCCTTTTGTTACTTATGACAGTAATAAATGGCAGCAGTTATAAATACCTTCTCTTTTTGACAATAAAGCAGCCAACAGTGGTGCTCTCAGTTCAGTGTTGAATTCAGCCATGCTCTTAGTAGTCTCTTCTTGTAAATATCAAGCTGCCAAATAGATATAAGTGATTAGCGTGGGAAAACAAAGGAGGTGTATTCACAGCTTCCCACCAATGGAAACATACTTGGCTTTCATCCTTCATTCTCCAAAACCAAAGCAATCTAATAAATCTGGCTAACCAAGCTAATTCTGATTCCTTTGTGTGGTCTGTAAAAATCACAGTATTCAGAATTTAAGACCAAACCCTGTGCTGTCAAGGCATTGTTAACAGGAGAGGGAGGAAAAATGCGAACAGTTATTCTGCAGGAGGAAAGAGAGAACGTGGTCACTACAGTGGGAATTGCCTTTAAATACTGATTTACACTGTAATTGACACAAAGGACCTTCTCCCCTCCTGTATTTTTGCAGCTTGACTGTGTCTTACAGTTCATGAATGCAAGGACGGATCCTTTTCAGGGCACTACAGAATCTCCAAGAGGAAGGAGAAGGTCTGCCCAGTCCTTTTCAGCTTTATTTAGCAGAGCCTTCAGAGAATACAGCAACGTCTGCTGCGATGTACTGTCTCAAGGGCCTTTCCTTTTCTCCTCCCACACCACATCTCTTCCCTGTTCTTACACCTCCAAAACCCAATGCCTTTAAAGCAGTCACTGCTTAATTGTTCCCCTTCGGTCTTACTGTCTGTAAGATAGGAATAGTGATCCTTGCTACTATATACAAGGTACACAAGTAAGTGTGGGCAAGCTCAAGAAACTAATTTGATAATCAGTGTTTCTTAGAAAACGCTTTGAAACCACTGTTAAAATATTTGCTTTAGGAATGTATTTAGGCACCTTTTTTTTCCTGTTTAAGGAGTAAGTTGATTGCCCTGCTTGGAAGGGCTGATGCGCAGGTAGAAACATCTTCCTGTTCTTCAGCAAAAATAATCTTTTAGCTGTGAAACGTGAAATCGATGTGAAATCTGCCACACTTGTTGGCATTTATCCAGATGCCAAATGTCACTTTATTGAAAGCTTTTTCTGAAGGCTGAGAAAAGTCTTCTGATGTGGTTCTGTAGAAGTAGAAAAGAAGATTGAAAGGATAGGGTGGTACCCAAAATGTTTGAGCTCATTTTTTTTAACAGACATTTTGAACAGTTCTGTGGTTGATTAAAATGGAGTTTTCTTCTTTTTTTTCCCTCCTTTATAAAGTCCTAATTCATCATCCCCTTCTCCAATTTTGAAATTTAGAGAGGAAAAAATAGGTACATTTGTAAAGTAAATGCAAATTCAAGATGTTGAATTGTGTACATTTTTTAATGGTAAATTAATATATAGGAGTAAAAGTAAATGCGAATTTTGTAAAGTAAATTTGTAAAGTAAATGCAAATTCAAGATGTTGAATTGTGTACATTTTTTAATGGTAAATTAATATATAGGAGGATTTCTTGGAGTTTTCTGTTGTGAATTGTTAATATTTCACAAATGCTGCATTTTAAAATTGCAAGCTTTTCTTTTGAAGCTGGAAGTCATGATTAAAATGATTTTCCAATATTTTGTAAAAATGATGGCAGAATGGCTCAGGGACAAGGTGGAACAATTAAAAACTTTTCCTTTTTTTAGGATTTTGGTTTTGTTACCAGCAGGCTGGATCTAAAACCGACAGCCAGTGTGTCATCTCTTCAGAGCTATCTACTGTTCTTAAGGGCTGTGAATACACATCACAAAACCCTCTGGTGTAATGAAGCCCCATGTTTGGTATCAGCAAAGCTCTTCTCTTCACTCAGCCACAGTCTCCCATAGTCCTATTCCCATCACTTCGTTCGTCACAATCATGGACATTTTAGCTGAAGAGGGCCTGTTAGATCACCCAGTCTGTGGTAATACAGCATTTTTTCCTTCAGGAGACATCAGCCAGGAAAATTTTATGCTGGTGCTGCTCGTTCTGTGTGTTTGGTGGATAAAGGCCTTATTCTCTTTGGGTGCCAGCTGCCTGCCTTCTTAAGTATTAAATTCAGTCTCTTGACACATACATGTGTGTGCATGTCCACACCAGAGCAATGCATCGCCTGTCAGGCTTCTCCTGGTCTTTGAACATGTACCGGTGCACATACGTGAGTGGTAAAGTATTGAAATGCCTGACAATGTTAAAAGCTGTTACCTGGTGTTAGATTTCAAGGGCAGCCAGTGTCAGAGGCCGCTTGAAATGGGATGGTGTCTCTGAAGTATCTCCAGACACATAGACATTGACCTCTTGGTTGTAAACCCCTGCATGGGAGAGCTTGGGGCTGTGAATTACAGCATCTGTATTCTCCTGAAAGCCACCCACATGTCCCGTAAACCAGGGGGAAACTCTTCGGAATCAGTTTAAATATGCATTAAAAATGCTTTTTAAATAATAATAAATTCCAAGCTTTAATTCTTCAAGATCATAGTTTACGACTGTGTCATAGACTGGAAGATTGTGCATGTTAACTGCCACTTCTCACTTTAATGCATGAATGTGTGTGTAGAGGTGCTTCGTAAAAATAGGTGGCTGCTGTATGTCAAGTAATAATCATTCAAGTGGGTTTTTTTCCCCTCAAAAAATGTATGTTCAAGTTTGTTTACTCATTGTATCTATTATTATTGCACTGCAATTGTATGGTTTTATTGTAAGTGCATTTGTTACTGTTTCATATGCCCTTTTAAACATCTGTTTTATCTTTCGGAATGCTGTATTTTTGTGCTTTTCTGCTCGAAAACACAAAGATCAGCTCAGATCGTTAGCCTTGCTGCTATTATGTGGTCAATGTTAATGTTTTGGGCTTCTGAAATTAATGAAATATGCATTACTGTCATGTGACAGCTGTTTTTACTTTGTTTTTAGAATTATTTGTATTTAAGTAGAGTGTAAAATTAATAATTTTTGGCTGCAGAGCTATGGCCTAAATGTTGTGGTTTGAATTTAATGAACATACTATTTGATCACGTCTTCAAAAAAAAAAATTATTTTTAAATGTCAATGAAATCTTCTCCCTCATACCCTTTCTTTTCTATTTTAATGATCAAAGTGTTTTGATGGATATTTGTGAGATGTTGTAATTTCTTGGAAAATTAGAGCTAATAGCTGTTTGGTTAAAATGAATCCAGAATAGCAGAGATGCTGGGTGAGCTTAATAATGGTTCTGAGTGTATCAGGGATTTTGCTACTGGCTTCAGTGGTACTAAACTGTCTCCCCAGATATTAAAATGTTTAGTGTTCAAGTACCAATGTCAGACAAATGTTACTGACTTCTCTTTGTCGGCAGAGAGGAATGGAATTTGAACTATTTAAAAATACAGATGCAGCATGGTTCATATCTAAAATCAAAACAAAAGAAGCTAATATTGATTGAAGTGCTTTTGTGCTGAAGGCACAGGACTCCAAATCTGAATGCATAGAATCACTTTCTGTCTGCCTTGGAGTGTGGATAGGTAATCAGAAGTGTTTGAATTACTGTAAATTAATGAATATCACTTGTATTTTACATCACAATAAGTGACCATACCTTTACAACTCAGGCACTGATTGTGGGGGGGGTGTTGGGTTTGACGTTTTCTGTACCTTTGCTACCTTGCTGCTTGTGGTCACAACGGTCTTTGTGGGACCGTGCAATGAATTATGTCAAAAACAACCTAAGAGAAGGAGGTTGGTGATCTTTACAGTCCAACTCAGTCCAACTCAGCCACCTGGTTTGCTGCCCGGTGCCCAGCAGTTGTAGAAACACAGCAGAAAGGTAGACTTGCGTAGGAACAGAGATGAAGAGACGTTTTTGCCTAAAGATGCACGTGTAAAAGTATAGCCTTAGTCCATTATAATAATGTGTGAAAAATACATTGGCTTAAACTGTGTGGGGTGCAGAGAGTACGTGTGACCAAGTGGTTTCAAGCTGTTTGGATTTTAACTTTGCCTTTGCAGTTGGCTAAAAGAATAAACAAGTTATTGCCATTTGGCTGATGGATTGTAACTTCTTAGGTACGATAATTGTTCTTGTGGTTGTGTGTTCATAGCAAAACACTCTGTGATCTTTGAGTTGTTTAGCATTTCTGTACAGCATTCAACAAAGGAACAGTGCATGTTAATGAATGCTTGTACAGTAACGACCTAAGGTCCTCTGCCTTTCCACCTAAGACTAGAGATGGCAGCAGCAATATGTCTAAACTCACAAGGAAGTACTGTATTTAAAATACCCAAATTATCATGGCAATTAAAGCACATTGCAAACCCAGTCAGAAACTAAACTATCAGGAATGTATTTGTCTCTTACCAGTCATGCTGGAGGATCCTGAAATTATATAGTAATGTGGATTGTTTTACACTTTGCTTTTGAACAGGGCAGAAAAGCTCCAGTTGCTTAACCACAGGCCTGTGACGGCAGTTGAAATACAGCTGGTGAGTAACAATGCTCCTGACTGTTCAAAGCTTAAATGAAAGCAGCTTTAACCTTGAAGATCAATTGAACAATTGCTTTCTCATGGTGAGTGATTGAATGTATCCCTTTATGCACATCTTTACATTCACAGTTTCAAATCCACTCTGCTTCCTCTCTGAGACCTCCTTAGAGACTTGCCCATCTTTCTCTCAGAGAGATTCTCCACCTCTGCTTCAGTGTCACATAATGAAAGTGCCCGATGCAGTCATTAAAGGTTAGTTACAGTATTGCCACTAAGAATACATTTAACCTGAGTCTTTTTGCTGTGGCTCTGTAATCAAGTATTTCACTTTTTGACAGCTCTGATGTCATGGTTGTTTTGGTGGCAGGGTTTTATGTTCGAGTAAAACCAAACACACTGAAAAGGAGTTGAGTAATGACTGATACGGAATTTTGAGCAGTGGTGCAGAATAAGAAATGGATATAAACAGACTTTCTGATGGAAAGTAGCCACAGTCAGTCTGTTAAGCATAATTCTGGTGTAAAGAGGGATTGTCGCTAAGTAGAAATAGATGGTTATATTCGCTGAAGTATCTTCTTAGGAATACAAAATTCTGTGGTAATAAAGAGATTATTATAATAAGGATATTCTTTTAATAAAGATTGCTTACATTAAGAACATCTGTTTGCAATCTTACCCTGAAACCAAACTATGTAGTAACAGGATCATATTTTGCTGCAAAAAAAGGGAAGAATTAAAGAGGTACCAGTAGGACTATTTTTCTTTCATAGCCAAGGAGTAGACAGTGTAATGTGTCTCATAAAAGAATGCTTCTAGCTGAGGAATTAATACTGTGTTTTGTGATTGAAGAGATCAGTGTCGGTCATCAACCCTACCAAGAATATTAAGGCTTCATGAGTTCTGCTTAGGAAGTTATTCATAAGCGATGATGTAGAGCCTTGTCTCATACCTTTATTAGCTTCATGGGCTTAGACACAGATTTATTATATTTCCATATAGGCCTCATGCAAGTCTTTTTTTCCCTATTCTTCTTTAAATGCAATAATCTTTTGCTGCTTTCAGGTGACTTTGTGGTTTTGTCTGTCTTTCTCCTCCTCCCCTCGCTATCCTACCTAATTCCTTATTATCTTATCTATCCATAAAATATTGACAATAGTTTTGCTCCTGTGTCATGTTTGAAGTCCAGGAGGCAAGTGTAAGAAATTTGGGCCTTTATATTAGAAGTCAGGTTTCTGTAGAGTGTCACACTTTAGATATTCCAAGGTTTGTAATGTCAAAGTTAGATAAAACTCATTGCTAAAACTTACAGAATAGAGGTACAAAATTTGAGTTCAGTATCAGTCCATTATTGATACTTAACCCTTCTCTAATGATCAAAAGCAACTTGTGAAAAAGGTAATATTCATACATTTGGGGACTAGCCTGAATTCGTATCGTCATGGAATTATTGGGGATGCAGTTAATTCTGTTCTGTTGTGATACCCCTGTAATTCCCAGGGCAAGTTTCTCCAAAACTAGTATTACAGTCAACTAGGTTGACTGGATTGTTAACACTGTGTTAAATTAAGCCTCTCCAAAATTGCAGCACACTTACTCTTTCATCAAAGCACATCAAAGTCTTTTGAGCTCAATAACTGCTAGGAAAACTGCAGGCCATTTTTGTTAGGGAAATACAGAGACTAGGAGCAATAGCAAGCAAATGATTTTGCTGTTCGATTGCTGTCCTGAATCATTTTGGTTTCTGGTGAGGACAGGGGAAGGAGACTAGCAGTGCAACTAGCAGTGCAACGTCTTTGAACACAGAAAACCTCTGTCTTCTCTGAGCATCTTTGATTATAAAATAATGCAGAGCTGTGGAAGCTACGAGCATTTTCTTCTTTGATGTTGGTAGGGAGATTACCTATACACGGATTTTGTGCAGGCAAGTCAATTCACTGCAGTTGATGGATGAGAGACAACCCACAGAGAAGTGAATACTAGGTCTAAAATTGCCTTGATTCTCTTTTCATTGAACTTGCCCCTGCCACTCAAAAGCTTTAAGTCACTCCTGGAGTTGATATCAGAAATAAATGATGATGAAAACTGCTGACCACTTCATATAATGTAGGCAAATCAATCTTGTTTTTCAAAAGGCCAGCTTTAAACAAAGTGCCAAACAAGCCCTATGTCTGTCTCTCACTTGCTCAAATAGTTTTGCTGTCTCAAACTTCTGTTCAGTGCTGCCTGTCCATGGAATGCAGTCAGTTTACCTGACAGACTTTTAACAGCTGATGTGAGAGGACAGTTAGATTTATTGCTGCGTGTTCCTTTTTGGCCTTTCCAGCTTTTGGGGTTTTTACTTTCCCTCTATAAAATTCCCTGTCTTTAGTTGTATGCAAAAAATAAATCAATTTTGATAAAATTATATTTAAGCTAAAAAGCAAATTTATGTTATGATCTTTTGATCTCAAGTTCTTGTGTATGTCTTGATGCATAAATTGCTGTATTGTTCATATTTGTCTTTTCCGGACTGTGTGCCAGGATTTATTTTCGAACAACAATAGCAACAAAAGAAGCATGAAATTCTAATTCATATCCCACAGGGTAAAACACTGTACACATTGCAGCTATCTTGACCTCCTGTTTTAATCTTTAACATATGCTGTTCCTGGCTCAGTGATTCACAAAGGAGCTAAAAAAAAAAAAAGACTGTGATGTTGATCTAACCATGACAGTGGTCCAGCTTTACTTATTGCTGAACCATGATGGGTTTCAAGATTAAGCGTCATCTTTTCCAATTAACAAACTGCTCTACATTCTTCTTTCTGAATGGAAAAGTAGATTTTAATTCTGTGGTTTTTAAACTTGGATTTCCATCTCAGAGAACTTTGTACCTCGTAATATGTGCTCTGCTTAACCAGCCTGGCAGATTGTCTTTTATTGTTGAATAGAAAATAATAATTTAAAGTATTCCTCTGGAAAATGGAAGGTGTTAGTTATTTTCTCAACAATATATTTTGATTCCCACTTTGCATACTTGGCTGTAGTGGTTAACTTCTTTCTTTTTTTTAAATATTGTAAGAGTTCCACTTTGTAAAATGCTTTTGTAATGAGCTCAGACAATGTCTTGCATCCATTGACAATGGTATTTCCCAGTTAGTTGAGTCCTTCTGTTTGGAGCTGAGGAAGGAAATATGGATGTAACAGTTACAATAAATTGTTTTTTGACCTGCAGATGGTAGAAGAAAGTGAGGAAAGGCTAACAGAAGAGCAGATTGAGTCACTTCTCCAAACAGTCACCAGTATTCTTCCAGGGGATTCAGAAGAACAGAGAGACTTGGCAATGGCAACCGTAGACAAAGGTGACCAAGCGTAGGAGGCATCTAGACCAAAGCTGGCAACAATTTCAGCAGAAGAGAATCAGCTAATATTTTTCTGATTTTTACTTGATACCAGTTTAGTCTTGTATTGGACATCATTGTAAAATATATTACAATTTTCATTACTCAGAGGTGATGAGGGAACCAATTGTTTACAAGAAAGCATGGAAAAGGACACTATTGTTTTGGCATTTTGTCATAAACGGGGATGGTGTAACTGGCCTTGTAATGTAGCAGTCTGAGAAATATGGGGCACAGAATCTGAAGCTTTTGTGTTTTTTCCATTACCCATGTAACAGCTGTACACTTGAATACACTTATATACAGCTGGCAATGTTTTCATTATCACAGCAGTACTATAATTATAATTGCTTTCATATGCTTTTGAATTGCCCAACTGGTTTTCAGAGTACAGTCTACAATACAAAGCCAACTTTTGGAGCTGTTTGTGAAAAGGGCTGTTTTCAGTGGTCAGAACATAGAGGGATGTACAAGAGCTGCTTGGTATCTGGCCAGACAATTTCAAGTAGGCTGTTGGCATCATGGAAGTGAGAGGATCTGCTGGTAGGGTAACTGTTTGCAGGATGTCTGACAGTCTGTGCTTGATAGAAGAGAGATCCAGATCATCAGCTAAATCAACATATTGCCACTGAAATAGCTGAGTTGGACCAGTTTACAGCAGTTGAGGCTCTGGACTCAACTGTTAAGGCTCTTAGTAATAAAAACAGAAGAACATTTAGGCATAAGGTGTATATTTTCCCTTTGAACATTTGTTCCAATATTTATATATAGAAAAGTCACAGTCCTGTGAACATGCTGTCGACCGTGGAGTAAATGAATGAGTCGACACTGAAGTAAAGTCCTAATCTGGTTTAGAAGAATGAGAACCTGTCCTGGTTGAAGTGGAACTTTTTGTGTATGGAGCTTTTGTCTGATTAAAGATTTCAGGATCAAGTATTTAATGTTGAAAGCATTGATGATTACAATAAACCTTTTGTGTATATATACGTATCTATACACTAAGTCATGAGTTATATATGGCACTGTTTTTATACTGTGACTGCAGACCATTCTTTTATAATTATTATAATATACTGAAAATAGAAATAAAGTTTGAAGTACATCCTGGGAATTTTGTGACTTTTAGAAAAGATATAAGACTTTGAGTCTGAATCTCTGACTTTTTTCCCCTGCTTCTGTCATGGTTTTATTTTGTGTTTTTGTGCAAAGAATTTACGCATTCTGAGCTTTAGTTGTGCCATATATGAAAGGGAGTCATAACTTCCAGTGTCTGGGGGTTTTATGATATGCATTTCCGTGGTATTTTAAGCTTCTTTGATGTTTGGAGAGGAAAGGAAATTATTGGAAAATATATTTGTTACCTCAGACATAATTTATTGTACATTAAATGCATTCCAAGCCTGAAGACTAAAGGTACATTTTGACTGCGTAAGTATAGTATTAGAGGGGAAAAAGTCCTTGGTGGTTTTTGTGATAGATCAATATATATTTTCTCTCTAAATGGGAAACAAAACAAAAGAGATGAGTAGAGCATATCACAGAATGACGTGAAATTAATTTTAAAATCAGCACTTTTACTCTTAGCAGTCACTGGTGTTGTCTGACACACTGTGGCCTTGGGCTGCAAGAGTTTACATTTTTATGTCTTCTTTTTCTAAAATTAAGCAATTGTTCTAAACTTACGAAAAGCAGATGGAAGCAGGTCACAAGTATCTTTAGCCAGCAAGAATATTTTAACAGATCTCTGAAGCTATATGTTCCATCTTGGGAATTGCTTGCTTGTTATCATAATGGATTTTTGCCAGCATCCATGTTGTCCTTTGTTGTATGTGTATTGTACAAGATACAAGAAACCCATCACTTGCTATTTTATTCAGCCTTTTTATCAAAATCCATTCCAGCTGGATACATACGTTAAACGTGTACAAATGCATGGATAGCTTGTTCAGTCTCAATTCAGATACGTAAACTATAATTTCCCAAAAATTGACTTTCTAATGAAAACATCTGTGCTCTTAAATTGGGCACAAGATCCAAGTCTGAGGATGGGGCTGAGCCATGAAGCCAAAGGAAGGTGTTCCCTTGCGGGTGGGCTGCCAAGCGCTGGCAGGGTGGCCTCTTGGGGCTAGTGGCCATGTCCCCTTCGGCAGTTTATTTATTTAATGGTGATCAGAGGGTCATGTTTATGCAGGAAACTGAAATTACACAGGTTCCTCTTGTGTCTAAAATACAATTGTGGGAGCAGATCCTGAGCTGGCATACATGGACGTTGCTCTCCTGACCTCGGTGGTATGACAGCACCGTGTGCAGGAGCATCCCGTGACTCAAGGAAAACGTGGGGAGGGCAGCGCTTGGTGTTATCCCAGTGGGAGAGTTTGCAAAGGGCAACTTGGGGACACCAAAACCGGCCTTTCTGCATCAGCGAGGTGTTGGTTTTGGTGGGGAAGACCCAATTTGTGTCCCAAAGTGAATGCCACAGTAGAGCTGATGTTGGGGACACGGGAAGAGCAGGGCAGGGAGCAGGCAGCTGGAAAGCCACTGCGAGATGAATTAGCGGTGAGTACCAAATTGAGCATCGTGCCTCTTCCTTGGCTGTGAGAGCGATGCCTTCATCTGGGCAGCGAGATCCTGCCCTAAGGACACTGGTTCCTCACCACCAGCTTGACAACCCAATGCTCCTGATGCTGCAGTGTGAGATCAGGATTGGGATCCTTGTTCCCAGGTGAGATCCTGTAAAAGGGGAGGGGGGTTGGGTCAAGGTAGGCAGGAAACTGGTTGTCTTTGGGGTGTTAAAGCTATTTAAAATATTTCAACAGCAGCTTGGATGCATCCAAACCTCCCCACACCCCCAGACGAGCCCAGGGAATTCTCTAAAGAAACCCAAAGCACCCTTTAAAACCGCAAGCGATGTTTTATAACCTTCCCCGAGAGAGGAAGGTCATGTTAGCCCCCTTTCCAAAGGGCTGCTCTGGAAGCGCAGTTTGGGATCCAGCCAGTGTCCTGGAGGGAGTCGATGCGTTGACAGAGAAAGTATTTTCTGTTCCCACAGAAAGAAATCCTGCTGCAAAGTTTTTACTGAGCAAAAAGAAATGCTTGTGCTGAAAAAATCAGAGCTGCAGCCAAGGCACAACTCAAATGCAGCGAGCACTTAGGGAACATTTGTTAAGCCCCAAGAACCTTTGCTTGCCACGAGCAAGAGTCTCCCTGCACATGTTGCTTAAATTAATTTCCCTCTGCATTAAGGATCTTTATTTTGTTAACATGAGTGTTTATAAAAACAACCATCAAAGGTAGCTGAGATGCTGTTAACCTTTAAAGACAATTAAAATAAAGCCAGCCTGAGACCAGCCAAATGGGATGAGAGGACATCTGAAAAGAGATGGGAAAGCCGAAAAATCATCGGGAAGGACTCGATGCAAATAGGAAAGCTGGGAAGGGAGCTGCAGGGAGGGCTTGGGGATGCTGCGAACAGTCCCAGCAGGGCCGAGTGTCCGGCAGGAGCTGCGGCTGCTCTGGCTGGTACATGGGGGATTAAAGAGCAGGTTTGCTCCCTGTAGCAAACCCAGCAGCATCTCAGCAAGCTCAGAGAAAGCATTAAATGCCCCGTTCCACTTCCGAAAGACCACTGTAAAAATAAATGATCGATGGAAACCAAACAAGAAGAGGGAGCGCCGCAGAAGGTACCGCTCCTCCCTCCCCTATTTACCCTTCTCCCAGACTTTGGCCCGGGGGGGCTCAGGCTTCAATGGTTTCACAACAGGCCTCACTCAGGACCTGAAGTTACAGCCTCAGGAATAAAAAATGGGTCTAAACTAAGGTTTTTCAAGCAACATCCTGGGCTGAGCTGTTCAGCTACTGCAAATGGGGGGGAAACCACAGGCAGGGTAGGGTGCTGGATCCAGCAAATGAGCCTGTCCCTCGGAGCAATAGGATTTTATTTATTATTTTTTTAGGGCATCACATTACCCTCTTCATCTCACCCAGGAATCCAGCCGCTGAACCGACGCCTGCTGGTGATGAGCCTGAGAGCAGCGGGGCCGCACGGCAGCCCCCGTGGAGGGGGAATTAGGGTTTAATTCCATTTCTTGTAGCTGACAAATCAAGCTCAACCATCAAGGAGGCAGGGGATGATGAAAACACCGCAAGCCTGGAACAAGAAACCATGGTGGGGATGGGGTTTAAATTCTGCCTTGTCTGGTCTTTAATAGTGTGAATTTTAACACCACTTTTAAGAAACTCCAAGAGAAGGGCTGCACCATGTATGACTTCATTAGCAGCGTTAATGTTGTTCCTGCAGAGCTTTCTGTAATTCTAAAACCGTTTACACTTCTGTCGCTCCTTGCAAGCTGGCCAGCTAACGACGGGACGAGTGATGGACCCGCCGGGCACTCATTGTACAGTCACCACCTTCAAAACGCCCACACCTTGTGGGTAAAATACTACTGAGTCATACCTGGACTAGCAAGCTTTCTTTTGCTTCTTAAACATCAAACTGGAATTGAATTAAAGAATACTTTTGGAGTGGAGTTGGTGTCAGGAAAAACATTGTATTGGAAGTCCAGGGAGGAAAAAAAAAAGAAAAAGACCCATTTTTGTCTCCGAATGTGCCAGCTAGCGAAGGTCAGGGCAGCAGCACTGGGGACTTCACTTGCTCACGTGCTGGCCCAGCAACTTGCATGCTGTGGTAGGTGCCTGAGGTGCCCTGCACCCGATGTGTGAGGGGACCTCGGATGCAGCCACTGGGCTTGGTCCCTCCAGGCGATGATGTCCAGCTTGGTCTCTGCCCTAGCAGTGATTTGGAGAAAAAGGTTGGTTTATGTTGTGGCTTGCATTTGGAAATAACATGAAAAAAAAGTTTAATGTAGGCTCCTAAACAGCACCAGCTTTCAGGACTCAGGGCTACTCTTCCCTCCTCCTCCTCCTCCTCCCATCAGTGGACCCAGACGCGCCGTGCGGCACTGCTAGAACTTAAAGCCTGGGAACAACTGTAAGTTGTGCCACTGCTGAGGGAAAACCTGGCACAAAGCAGGCACAGCCACCAAGACCCACTTCTGTTTGTCTTGGAGCTCGGCAAACCCCGGGCTGTGGTCCCGCAGCACCGACTCCGCTCCCCCCGGGAGCTGCGGCTTCGGTCCTGGGCTGAGCCCCCGGCAAGGAGGAATTATCTGCCAGCATTAAGGTAGAAAACAGAGGAAGTTCTGTTGTCCAAAAGTGGGATTGTTTACCTGGTGTGCTAGATTCCAATGTACACACAAAGCAGGGGTATTTATTTAAATCATTTCTGTGCCTCCTGAAGGCCCTAGGGCTCCCCTAGAGACCCTACAACCCCTGTGCGGCCCCTACCGGCCTATCGAGGCCCTGCGGGGCCTCCTGAAGGTCCTAGGGCTCCCCTAGAGACCCTACAGCCCCTGTGCGGCCCCTACCGGCCTATCGAGGCCCTGCAGGCCTCCCCTAGAGGCCCTACAGCCCCTGCGCGCCCCCTACAGGCCTCCCGAAGGCCGCAGTGCTCCCCTAGAGGCCCTACAGCCCCTGCATGACCCCTACAGGCCTCTCAAGGCCCTGTGGGGCCTCCCAAAGGTGCTAGGAGTCTCCCCTAGAGGCCCTACAGCCCCTGCTGGCCTCTCGAGGCCCTGCGGTGCCTCCCAAAGGCTCTAGGAGTCTCCCCCAGAGGCCTACAGCCCCTGCACAGCCCCTACAGGCCTCTCGAAGCCCTGCAGGGCCTCCTGAAGGCCACAGGGCTCCCCTCGAGGGCCTACGCTTACATATCTGTTTAGACTTTTTATGTATTTTGACATATACCTATTTACATCTCTTTAGACTTAATTATCTATTTACATTTATATATAATCTATGGAGATGACACAATATCTACTTAGACACACACACACAATAAGTGTAGAATGCTCTCTCTATTCAGACTTTTTTCTATTTTCAATTCCTTCATATACTAAATATATTATCCTATTGTTTTGCATTTTGAAGTCTTATTTTTTGATTTATATACACAAGGGTTTTTTTTATTTTAAAATCCTATGTTTCACTATTTACAAGTTTTTTATATTCCAAAATCCTTTATATAATATAGTAGGTATAGGGGGTTATTATGAAATCCTTTTACATATATAAACAAATGTTACTTTTCAATATATATAAACCCAAGAAATTGTTCTCTGTTTTAACACCTCACACATATGTTTACAGGTTTTAATATATTTTAAAGAAACCATGAATTTTCACACATTTTTAGTCTGTGACCCCCCTCTTTTGGGGCAAACCCCCCATCACCACCCATCCCCCACTCACCTGCTCCTCTGCCACATCATCAACCCCCCAGTGACCTTGGAGTTCCCCAAATGACATCATCACCCCCCCCCAGACCCCTGCCCCCCTTTTATTCACCTCAAAAGGCGGCACAAAACAAGGGAAATGGCCCCGACCGGGAGCTCATTATTTTAATAATACTATTTACATACGTACACACTCCTCCCAAAAAAAAGGGGAGCTCTGCTAGACAAAGAAAGGGGAGGCAGCCCCCCAAATGCTGGCAGCCCCCCAGTCCCTGCCCCACAGAGGGGGAGTGGGCCAGGGGACAGTTCCACATCTCTCGCTGGGGCTCTGCCTCCTGGGACAGGCTTCCCAGGGCAACAAACGCCCCCTGGTGTTGACACAGAAGGCTCGGACATACCACAACAACCAATATGATCAAGTTAATGCCACTTTATTGCGCAGATAGCTCAGTTAATATACATTGTGCTGTCCAAGATTACGCGCCAACAACTTACTGATTGGTTTACATCATCAAGCACGCACCTAAGGCTACTCTTGATTGGCTCAAAGTACAAGTCCATGCGGATGCTTTGTCTGCCTACATCCTGCTTCAAGTTCCACCTTCACTGCAGTCTCCTCCTCCATTCTTGTCTACTCTCTTACCGTGTTGACCGCAAGTAACCTTTCCAGTGCAACACTTACATAAGTTAACTACAGGTCACACACAGATCATTGAGACTTGGAGTGATCACAGGATGCTCACTTTCCATCAAGAATCTTCCCACACCCTGGCCCCTGTTGGCCCCTGTCTCTCCCCCAGTCAGCCCTCGCTGCCACCCTGCAGGGCAGGGGCACCCACTGGAGACAGAGACAGCAGCCCCCAGACCCAGGGCTGCCCCTTCCCCTCACAGAATCACCGGGGCTAGAAGGGACCTCTAGAGATCATCTAGTCCAACCCCCCTGCCAAAGCAGGGTCACCTAGAGCAGGGTGCACAGGATGGCATTCAGGCATGTTTTGAATGTCTCCAGAGTTGGATACTCACCACCTCTCTGGGCAGCCTGTTCCAGTGCTCTGCCACCCTCAAAGGAAAGAAGTTCCCCCTCATGTGTAGATGGAACTTCCTATGGTCAAGTTTGTGCCCGTTACCTTTTGTTCTGTCACTGGGCTCCACTGAAAGACGACCGGTCCCATCCTCCTGGCACCCTCCCTTTAAGTATTTATAAGCACTGATGAGATCCCCCCTCAGTCTTCTCTTCTCCAGACTAAAAAGACCCAAGTCCCTCAGCTGTTCCTCATAAGAAAGATGTTCCAGCTCCCTGATCATCTTCATAGCCCTCTGCTGTTCCCTGTCCTTCTTGAACTGGGGAGCCCAGAACTGGACACAGTACTCCAGGTGCGGTCTCACCAGGGCAGAGTAGAGGGGGAGGATAACCTCCTGCAACCTGCTTGCCACACACCTCTTGATGCACCCCAGGATGCCATTGGCCTTCTTGGCCACAAGGGCCAAGGTGCTCAACACAGCTCACAAGGCTCAGGGTGCTCAACCACCAGGCGGCAAACCTGGACTGGAGGATCTATCGAGCATCATGTGTACATTGAGACAGCTGAAAAACAAAAATCCCCAATTAGATTTCAGCATCTTAAAAAGAAAAGAATAGCACAGAAGAAAGTAGAGCAATTCCGTCAGACTGAGGGACAGAACAGCAGCTGAGCTCCAGGAGGATTCTAGGGAAACAGGTCACCTCGAAATACAGCACATCCTTTAAAAACCAGAG
>VFFE01006965.1:602509-735314 GCA_008921705.1 Burhinus oedicnemus | reverse complement strand
TTGGGGGCTCCCCCCCCCCCCCCCCAGGAAGCTGCTGCCAGGCACAGCCTCAGCGGCATGCCTGAGAGTCGAGCCCGTGGGAGATCCACTCGCGGATGTTGACATGGCTTGTCCATCAGAGACTGTGGGTGCTGAGGCCAGGGGAAGCCGGATGCATGCCCCACGGCGTGGTGGTAACTCCAGGCAGTGGGTGAGTCCAGCCCCACAGAAAGGAGGCAGGCGGCCCATGTCTCACTCACTCAGACACTCTGGAGTTGTCCCTTCAGAGCACCTCTCGGGAAGCATCCTTGCTGAGGGCTGTTTGTGCCATCTGAGAAAGGCACAATGAGATCTAGTACACGTAGGCAGAAATGAAGCACATTCGAACTGTAGAAAGAAGTTTGTTTGATTTTCTTTTGTGGGAGGAATCAACTGTTGGAACAAGTTGTCCAAGAAAGAGGTACTGGATTTGCTATTGCTTCGAGTTTTCCAATCAAGATGATATATCTGTATAAGATTAAAGTGCTGTATTTTACTATGATGAGGCAGTTTGGCCACTCTGTCTTTTGTCCTAAGTTTAGTTAGCTGAATGTACTCAAAGGCAGTAGGAGTTTACTTCTTTCTAGTATGAGTGATCCAGAGTTTCTGTTTCATCAGCTACCTGGGAATGACAGGCAGGTGGGACAACTGAAAATTTGTCTAGAGGAGTTAAGTCGGTGTCACAGGCCTTGAGACAGCAAAGGGTATTTGAGAGAACATGTTACTAAAATCTTAGCTGTATGCTATTAGCTAATAGACCCTGCCTGAAGAAGGAAATCATCCCAGTGCCCATTTCTCTTAGATTGAGACTGATTAGTTTTCTCTGGTGGGAAGGTTCCTGCCCTCCGCTGCTTGCTTTCAGTGCATCCCTGGTGTGGTAACTGGGGTGTCAGTGAGACTGTGCTCCGATACCATTACTCCTAGCTTGCTTTCTTTAAACAAACAAACAAAAAACCCCTCCATCATGGGGATTATCTCCATTATCTAGTTTATACCCTGACTGCTCAGACCATTGTAGCAGATGGGATGGTTTGAAGGAACTGCTTATCCTAGCTTCGCTGCCTGAGCAAGCCTGCCTGTGTATGTTACCCTGAGGCCAGAAAGAGAGAAATGATTTGCCTAGCCTGGCTGAGCCAGCCTTTGTCAAAGCTAAGTTAATGGCTTGGCCATAGCTGGCTTCTGGCCTGCAGGCAAAATGCCAGTGCGCTGGCTCAGTTTGTATGTATTTGCAGAGTATAACACAGAATATCCACTCCTCCTCTGCTCCTGCATCCAAAGTAAGGGAGTGAGAATATGACAAGCAACTGAGAGCACTTTGCACATCTTTGGTCTTAGGAGAGTTTTACTCATTCTGTCGGGAGTTTCAGAGAGTTGTTTTGAGAGATGAAGTCACGATGGCTGCATGTGTTTGAGGCCAGAGTCACAGTATCATTTTAGCTGTGTTCCTCGGCTTCTTTCTTTGGCTTGTATTGTAGGTAACAATTACAGTTATTTTGTGGGCCATAGGTCTGGATTAAGAGGCTCTGACCCGCCTCGGGAGGTGTTAATGTCCTGTCTGTGATTCTGGGTATGTGTGTAAAGTGATTGAGTTGTAAAACAAAACAATTGAGGAGGAGATTTTTCTTTTAAAACCAAATAAGTCTCTAGGTGCGCTCTAGCTGGCAGCCCCATGAAGCTGCTATGGCTATGGTAGCCTTTGCTCTGAGGGGACAGAAGTGAGCAAAAAGAAGTGGTGCTGGCATGGCAGTGGCCTTAGGAGCCACCGCTGAAGGAAGTACTGCTCGTGCAGATCCTTGCAGCTTGACTTCCTGCTGTGCTATTAGTTTCAACTGAGGACAGAATCCATGGAATCTAGGGTCAGTAGTATTTACCTTGTGCTGTCTCTTGGACATTGAAAGGGTCTTGCAGACTCTTGCTTGCTGTCTGTTTAGCTGTCACTGACCTTTCTTGGTATAGGACACCCATGATGGGGCTGTTGAACCCAGCTTTTCCAAGAGCTGTTTCACTGTACCTTCCTCTGTCTTGACTGCGAGATTCACACATGAGACATGCCTGCTCTACTTTGTTGCATAGGCAAGGGATCTTTTCCACAGAGGCTTTTCTGCATTGCACATTTACTTAGCCAGTCTCCTCTCTGGAGAGAAGGCAGGGCTTCTTGACTGTTAATAACCTTCCTTTGGAGCTAGTTGTTGCCTTTCTTAGGAAAATTGTGACATGGTCAAAGGCTGAGCCTACCCTTAGAAACACAGCGTGATTGACAGGATGATCTGTGGACCATGTGCCATCTCCAGAGAGGATTCAGTGACAGTTACTTGGGTTGTAGGAAGACAGCTGGTGACAGCTGGCAAGTTTATCGTTTTATCGTTGTGGCTGTCAATGTTGCTGTTCTTCCCTTAGTTCCATTTCCATGCATGTCAGTGCTGCATCTGTGCAGACGACGAATTCACTCGCATGTTATTTCAGCCTCTTATAGATCCAGATCCCCTTAATGGGTCTACCTGGCAGACACAAGAGGAGAGTTTGTTTGGGTTTTTTTTTAATCTTCCCCACTCCCTCACCGTTTTGTAATTTGATTGATAAGAGGTAATTCTACAACGCAGTTTTCACTCCTGCTGAAGCTATAGTATCATGCTTAGCAGGGAAAGCTGCAAGTGAATGAATGCACATTGCATTCAGCTCTCAGGATTAGCTTCCCATCTGTCCATCTGCATCGCACACAAAATTAGAAAGCAGCTCTTCCAGCATGCAGCTCTGCCCTGCATTTCCCCCAACTGAGTTATTCAATCCCCAAATTGTCAATTTTGTCATCTTTGCAACTCTTCTTCCGAGCCAACGAAATACATGTAAAAAGGAAGTGCCTGCAGGCCGTAAAAGTATAACTGGAAGTATGGAATGAAAGCCGAGCTAAGCTTCCTGGTCTTTTCACAGCTTTCTTGCCAAATTCTTTGGCCTCACTAGCTCTCAGCTCTCTATGGGAGAAGGGGCCTGTAAAAGCTGCACAGAAACATTAACCGGCAAGGACAGAGTAGCCTTTCCCTGCCCTCAGCTGCAGGTTTTGTTTACCCACTCTTTGGCATCCACAGTGGTGTACTGAGCTGAGTCAGGGCTGAGAATGGTGGGAGAGAAGCCTAAGGACTGGAGTCACAGGTGGTAACAGCAGCCTTTGCGCTCCGGGCATTTTTTGTTGCCTCTTTTTTGAGGCCTTGGGTAGGCGAAGCCCCTTGTGCTTTCAGGGGAATAAAACCCCTCTTCCTTCCTGCCTGTGTGTCGTACTCAGGGGACAGGCTGTCGCCACGCAGGGGCACATGAGCCAGCAGGGACTGTTTTGATGGAGTCATGACTGCCATAAATGGAAGACACTGCTTGTAAAGTTACCCCAGATAAAGCGGAGGAAAGTGCCACCTTCTCTCTGAGGACTGCTGAGTAGCTGAAGCAAGTCTTCCTGAGCAACTTCCTCGTGTGGTTTGCAGAGTTTTGGTAACAAAATGGGGAGGGGGACCAGACGGAATGCTGCTCCTGTTTTTCCTGCAGTCGTATGTCCTGGTCCTTTGGAGCCTGAAATAATATGTAGCCTCGTCAGTCTTCATGTTAAGCGCTGTAGCGTGGCCTATGATTTTCACAGGTCTCTGCTGATAATTGTTTTGGTTGCTTTAACCCATGCATTACTTCTTAGAAGTCAGCTCACCTGTGGCTTTCTCATTGCCTCACCAACACTGACTCTGGTATCATCTCTTATTTCCAGTTCGCAGATTCTGAAATGTAAAACACACTGTCTTGTCTTGTTCCCTGCACACTACACTTGCTACCTGTCAGCTCTCACCTTACACAATCAGAATGCTCTTGAGGACTGGGACAGACTTGGCTCTCTATACTGCCTCAAATATGATGGAGTCCTGATTCTTGATTGAATTTCATCACTGACTGGATAAATGCCATAGGCTTCTGTTAGGTAGGAGGTCAGCCTGGAACAGGCATTCTCAGATGTTTTGGGTCATAAGTGAATGTACTTTCTTGCAAATGGCTAGCCACTGTTCCCTTTAAATTTGGAATGAGAACAGTATATGATGATACCGTTTCGTGGGCGTGCTGTGAATCACTTACCTGCACCCTCCTGACTGCTGGCGGGCTGCAAAGCATGGTTGGGAATGCCAATGAGATTATCCAAGTGTCCCATCTGGTTTTAAAATCTAGTGAGTGAGACCTATAGGAATTACTTTAACTTTCATAGTCGTGCCTGATATGTTTAAGTAGCACAGAGGCTACTTCTAAGAGTCTTCAGAATGTCTTTTGGGTGGTAATAAATTAGTAAAAATGCAGTAAATAATGTGGAACTGGAATATTTACAGAGTATATATTTTCCCCCAAAGCTCCGAAAGGCTTGATAAGGGAGGAATATCCCTGCTGCTCACTGAGATACGGCTCCCTGAGACAGAATGCAACAGAGGTTTAACAGGCTTGAACAGCCCCCAGACAATAATTCAGGACCAGATCTGAGGAGTACCATGTACAATGGAAAGCAATACTGGGAATTTTAGAATGTCAGAAGAGAGTCATTCCCAAATAGTAGGTGGGCCAAAATAGAAGTAGTGACTGTCCAAAAAGAGCCAGTGCAAGTTCCTCGCTTCTGTTTTTTGTCCAAATGATGGTGCCTATGTTGACACGAACCTCTCAAACACCCTGCAGATTGAACGGGGGCTGCTGCCAGAGAGCAGCATGATACCACATTAATTGCTGCTTGCTCCAGAGTTTGGCTTGCATTTTTCATGTTGGCTCGGCTTGGTTTGGCTTGTGTTTTCATCATTACCCTGATTACATTCCCAATTGGGTCAGTAGGTACCGTTAGAAAGAAGTACTTTGCATTCTTCACCATAGCGCAATTTACAGATTCCTGACTTACAGGTTGTAGTCTTCTGTGTGAGATAAGGAGTAGGGGAGGAGGAGGGCATAGAAGATCACTTCATTCAGACTTTATTTCTCCCCTTCCCAAGATGTGGGCTTTCTAACAGTTTGTTGGCTGCTGCAGAGCGGCTCAAAGGGGGTCACGAGATGTCTGCGTTTTGCCTCTACTGTCTGGATTACAGGGTGGTACCCAGTGGCCTGTTGAAAATTTCTACAAGTGTTTTTTTTTTTTTTTTTTAATGCATTTTATTTGGGCCCTGAGACTTTCCTTGTTTCTTCCTTTCAGTGATATCCAGCACCAAAGCAGAGCCTTAGTAAACCAGGAGCAATCCTGCACCCATGACAGCTAAAACAGATGTGCCACCATAGTCTGTGGGATGCTTCTTCTGTTACAAGCTCCTTAAAGAAACCTAAGTGGTGAGTTTTCTCAGGGGGAGTATTTTCCATAAGTGAGTATCACAGCCTTACTGTCTGTACTCTGTCTAAATGTTTTAAATATCTAGTTCCTAGAGTTCATCTTCTTTTTCATTCAACTGTTCACTATGTGAGAGAGGCCCCCTACTCCTGTTAGCACTATAAAGAGCCTGATATTCTGGAGTTAAAAATCTCATCCACCAAAGGCTGAAAAACAAACCATTAATTGTGGTTGCTCTCCTGAGAAATGGCTTCTCTCTCTCCTGCCTCTCTCCTCTCTCTCTTCTCTCTTCTTTTTTGAACTAGGCAGTGCAGTTGCAATTCTTGCATTAATTGGTTGATTGTAGCTCAAATTGCAGATTTTACTTCTTTCTGCTTTACACTGACCACTTTATAATCTCAAGATGCTAGAGATATGCCATGTCTTAACTCTCAAATGCTACGCTCTTGGGCATTTGCATTCCATTCTGTTCTCTGGAGATGCTTATGCTGTACACCTCGTCATGTTGGGTGCCTTCCAGTGGTGCACCAAGTGAGGTGGTTAACATCTGTCACACTTTCTTTTTGAACTCCTCACCTTCCCTCAGGGAGAAGAGTGTGCCATGGAAGTTCTGCTTTGGTAGAATGTTTTGGCTTTGGACTTTTTCTTGGGAAGATTTGATGTTATTTTGGTGTGTTTTTAATTTTTCTACAGCTCTAGGTTAGGAGAGATGCATTCAAAAGAACGCAACTTGTTCTTGGAAGGGCAGGAGAAGAGATGAGTGGTGGTCCTAGTTTCTGGAGCGTGATCAAGAGCATTGGGAATGCTTGTTTCATAGATTTGAATCAGCTTGTAAGAAAGGCTGACTTTCAAAGCAAGAAAATGGTCTACTGGTCATCTTGATCTGTGATTCATAGTACTCAGAAAATTTAATGCCTCAGATGTGGCAAATGCTAAGTGCTATACAGCATCTGGACTGAAAGATTAAAATTAATGATGCCTTTGAACATGTGGGTTGGGAGTGCTGAGGAGAGACAGAGAGAGAGGTCATTTTGATCTGTGGGGAAAGCAGGAGTTGCTTCCAAAATCTGAGTGTGGGTCAGGGCATAATTTTGAAAGTTCAGCTGTGCAGCGTTCTGTCTGATCCTCCTAGATTACAATAACAAAGACAGTGAGTACGATATGAATCTTGAAAAAAATTTAATATGCAATGATATTTTGATTAGGTTGAGGAGCTTTTTGGCATGTGCATGCACAGTGGGTGTGGATGTAGTCAGTACCTACCTTTGCAGGCTTTGCATGGTCCTCTCGATGTAGCTGTAAGTGGCCATATTCATATTTTAGGCTTTGGTACATCATTTAAAAGTCTATGTCTCCCTAAGTCTCTTTTTCTTGTTGATGGAGTGAGAGGTTCCTCCAGAGAGCCATTCAGAGTACCTAGATTCACCCCAAATCTAGCCATCTTAAACGCTTTTGTAGGCGCTACGTGACTAATTCACAGGCCTTTGGCTTTCTCTCTATTTTATTCTGTTATTGAAGGTACCCCTTCTGCATTCAGGTTTTTCATGGGTTCTCTGGGTTTGAGTGTTTAGGAAGGATCTCATTCAGCCATCTGCTCAAGGGAGTACCCTGCACCTTGGAAAGTCATTCATGC
Source organism: Burhinus oedicnemus (assembly GCA_008921705.1). Lineage (NCBI taxonomy): Eukaryota > Metazoa > Chordata > Aves > Charadriiformes > Burhinidae > Burhinus > Burhinus oedicnemus. Next base: position 728,349 of record VFFE01006965.1, on the reverse strand, counting down.
TTGGTGTTAATACATTTGTTTTTCCATTGACATGGGGAACATTAGGTACCAATTCCTTTCAGCGGACATGGATGGAGCAGATCAAGAGTTCTGAGAAAATGTTTCAGAGTTGATTTGGTTTTGGTAGGATTCTATTGAAAGTGCTAAAGGTGACCTCAATTGCTAGGGATGGACGATAGGTGCAGATTTGAAGGGACAGTAACCTCTAGCAGGGAAAAGAGGAAGCAGTGGATGAGCAGGAAGAACATGTTCGATATGAGTTTGAATGACTTGACCAAGGTCATGCACCAAACCCACAGCAGAGTCGGAGCAAGAATCAAAGCTACTAGTTTCGCCTGCAACATCTTCATCTTGGGACCTTCAGCCATTCATTTCAATGCTCCGGTGAGGTGCTATGCAGCTCAGAAGTGGGGGCTAAGAGCCTGAGTTAATTAGTTGTTTACCAGAATCTCTTTGCTTAGGCACATCCATTCAAAGTGCACCCTTCTAATCACTGGCCATCTGATCTCAATGTTTCTCACTGATCGTTATCAAACGCATGCACAGCGATTCTGTGGTTCTAAGTCTCAGTGGGCATCTTGTTACAAAGCTCGCTGCTTTGTAAAGAATCATCCTGCTGGTAATAGCATCATCATGCATTTCCCGCTCCCCTCCCCACCCCCTTCTTGGCTGTTTGTTTGTATGTTTGTATTTGGTGAAAATAATATCCCTTTGCCATAAAGACCGCAATGTCCGAGCTGGGACTCTCATTACTGCGTTTTATTTGCTCCTGCTGTCACACAGCCCCTGCAGGTCATAATTCACTGTGGGTGTCATCACAGAACAACCTTGCTTGCCCTGTTATTGTTACTTGGTCCAGAAAGATGAGTTGCTGACCTTTCCCAAGCGCTATTTCTGTTGACTGCTAAAAACCTTCACAACAAGGTTCTGTGTTTCTTAGTGGTGTGAGCCAGACTCTTAACTGCCTGCAAGCTTTCTGAATCTTAGTACATCTGTGAAGCTAGCTCCAGGTGTTTCAAAGGAGAGCCTAGTTTACTCTGCGGAAGGGTAAGCTTCAGGCCCTGACTACTGGTACTAAGTGCTACTGGTTAATCACATTCATGTAGCTTCCTGTTTGCTTGTAACAGAAGAGTGAGCTCACCTCTGCTGGTGAGCTCCCATGTAGAAGTTGAACTGCTGACGACCACATAGACTACCTGCTGTTGGTGTGGGTAGCCCAGTGCTGGTCTATGCTGTAAGGAGCTCATTAGGAATACAGTAGCAGGGCTGGAAAAAAGGCATCATATATTCCACTGGTTTCAGGATAACGGTTGTCAAATGCCTGCTACTCTGCTCTGCATCTCAACCCTTTTGGGTGTTACTTGCAATGCTAATTTGGAGCGAAGCTCCCAAGCTGTACCAAGCCATACAGGATATAGGTAAAGGAACTGCCAGTTCCACAAACCTGCACGTTATGGAAGAAGACCCCACCTTTCTGAATATGTCATCAGGGATGGGAGGGGGAATTTCTGGAAAGATATGATGTTGATATTCATGGGAAAGTTTAAAACCAGAAGCATATGAAAGGTCCCCATATTTTCTCTGATTTTAGTGTGAAGGATGAGGAAGTCGTATTAGTTTAATTCTGTTGGGGAAGTCTTAAATATTTCTTTGCCCTCATATCTTAGGGCAGCGAGAAAGAGACAGATAGGTGCACTCTCCTGGCTTCCTTGTTTCATGGGTATCCGGGCACATGCTGAAGCAGCATGGAGGCAAAGCTCAGGCTTGATGCTAGAGGACTAAATGGGAACGATACAAAGCTGAGTTCTCGTCCAGCAGTTTAACCACTGTCGCTGTTGCCAGATCGCTTCAGAAACTGAAGGCACAGCAATGGGCATGCGGTGGCTATGGTATGTTCTCTTTCTGTCTGTACAAATGCACCCTCCTGCCGCCCCCAAAAATAACTTCCTGCTTAGTTTGGTCTGTCGGTTAACCAGCCAGCATTCCCAGTAGCTGGATAAAGGCCATCTGGACACCGATTGTCTCTCGATGTTCTAGATCATAATCTGCGAAGTGTCCAGTATTTGTGGTACTGTGACCAAAGCACTGACGTGGAAGCTCTCTCAGTTACCTGTGTCCTTATATCATCAGCATGCTATATCCTGTTATTCTACAGATGCCTGGGGGAGCAACTCTGCACTGCATATAAATATTTTTAGTTTTAGTAACTTCAGATGGTCTAGGACAGTTCGTGCTGGCTAGAGATGAGCTTCCAATTCTTTAGGTACACTTGAACTACACTAAAGTTGAGGTCTTAGGATTCATCCAAATACCAGTCATCAACGGGAGTCAGTCCTTTATTTTGTCTGTATTTAAACAATGCAGTTAAGTGGAGGAATGGAGTTCAATGTTGGGAGAAGCAGAACTTTGTGAAGGGTCTGGATATAACTGTTGCATGTGAGAGGTGAAACAAGGAATGCTAGTGTAGTATCAATGCATTTGTACTGCCTTAAGTACCGGGAAACTCGGGCATGTTCTTATAGCGAGTTTGCATTAAATAGATAGGTGTATCATCAGAAGGAGTCTTTAGCATTGTTTTACTTCACTGGTAATACAGTTTAAGAACTTAAGAGAGGGTAATCACCTTGAGATTGTATCTCACCACTGCCCCCCTTTTATTGTTTGAAGGGCTGGTTTCTGGGAATATACTGAAGTGGCCTTTAATATCTGCCATAAGGTTTTACATGTTTTCAGTGCCGAAGTTTATATGTTCAAGTGATGTTCTGGTACCCTTGTTATTATAGTGGCTTGCTGTGGCTGAAATGTAGTCTCCCTGCACGGTCCTGGCTAGTTCCACAACTGCAAATTTATAAGCAGCTGAGATAGCTTGCTTTTTAGCTCAGAAGTCCCTGAACAGCAATAAAGGGAGAACAGAGCTAGTGAATTAGAGCATGTATAGCTATTTATGAAGGATCACATATGCAGCCAGGGTTGGAAGCGATGGCTCGGTGGAAACAAAATGTGACTCCATTGAGGTCAAAGCAGTTGCATCAGGATTCATCTGTAGCCCCCATTTATTTTTAGTTTCCCTGTTAACATTCCTCCTTATGTACTTACAGCATTTCCCCCCCCCCCAATATTCCCCTCACCCACTCAGTTTCCCCGTCCTTCCTCATGACAGAGTGTTGGGGCTCTGGTTTAACTTATGGTCAGATATTAAAAAAAAACCCAAACAAAACCAAACAAAAAACCCCAAAACCAAACAAGAAAAAAACCCCACCCCAAAACAAACAAAAACCCAACGCCCAAAAAACCCTAACCAGAAGGCACCTAACTGCCATTGCTGTCGGCGGAAGTTGGCTGGGAAAACATCCTAATAAATCCAGTACTTAGTATGTGCAGTCTTCAAAATCAAGACCAAGGCCTACATCCTGGTTTTAGAGACACAACTGTAAATCTCAAGTAACTGCAGGAATTGATAGAGTAACTCCATATTTACCCTAGTATTATAGTGGAGACTAGAATTTGCCCTGTTATCTTTTAAATTAATAGCATAGCATATGCATATTTACCTTGATTAGGAGTTTCAGATCATTCCTTCCATTATGTTTAATGCAAATAAGCAAGTTCTGGGTTCTGTATTCAGTAGAAGTCTTTCCCAACCTTTCAGAAATCTTACTGCAAACCTTACATGGCTGTCCGTGGTGAATGTCTGACTCTATTGCCAACTGCTGGTACAGTCAGTGATTTAACGAACATTAACCGTGTCACCTATGTCACACAGGCCGAAACGCCACAGCAGCCAAGTGCCACAGTTCTCCTGTTGAAGGAAGAGAGCCGACTGCTCTCTCTTTGGGACTCTTACCAAATTTGTACAGGTTTGCCATAGGCTGTGAGCATGTTTTAACACTTGCGATCTCCCTCCAAAAGAAGATGTAATGAAATAGATTCACTGTAGAGCTAGAGAGGGACAGATCATAGAAAGCTGGGAAGGATAACAAGCCAGAAAAGCAGAGCATTCAGGAAAAAGGAAACCCCAGTCGGGAAAAGAGACAAGCTGATATACTGGTCAGGTCACTATCCAAACAGTGGGAATTTTGTGTGGTACACAGAAATGCTTTGGAGGGTTTGTGAAGGATGCTTGAGGAGCCCATCAGCCAGCATTATCAGACAGGAAAGCCACTATCAATGCCTGGCCTGATAAATGGTCAAAGAGCCCTGAAGAATTCCGTAATGGAAGCTGGAGTAGTTTATGAGGTGTTTGGGGAATTCAGAGTGAGATAGTGGGGTACCTAGCAGTAGATTACACCCGAGCCATGAGCAAGAACTGCATGCCACTGGTCTTTTGACATCCCTGAAACTCTCCAGATGCTTGGCAAAGGTGTTTCTTAGAATGAAGACACAGGCAGACTGCAGTTAGCTGATTTGGGAAGAAAGCACTGGCCGTTTTAGCTGGAGTTTTGTACATCTTTTGGCAACTCCGCAGGGAGAGCTCCCCAGCCATGGAAGTATGCAGCGGTGTTCCAGCCTGACAGAATGTTGGGATGTTAACCACAGAGCTATTGCCTTCCCGTAGTGTTGAGCGATGCTGCTCCTTTCAAATGCAAAATCCAAAGGTCAATTCCTGCAGTAGCAAGTTTTCATCCTCCCTCCTAGGGATTTGCTTGTAGACCCTCGGCCTGGGTCACACTTAGCGCACCAGAGCCCCGTAAGACTTGTGGTTACTTCTCCCATTTGCCCACCTCTGCCCTGGTCTCGGAATTTCCAGTGGTGTCACCTCTGGCCCCCAGACTGGGTAAGCTCAGTGCTGTGGAAAATAATGGCTAATAATAAGCCACATTGTAAGATGCTGTGCATGATGAAGCAGGTGCTAAGGAGGAGATGTGATTAAGGAACTGGTTTTGGTGAAGTGACTGTAGATTTTTTCCACTTCTTCTGTAACAGAGTGCTTTGAGACAGGTGCTGACAAAAAATGTCCCGCTGCTGAGGCCTTCCCCTTGGCCGGCAGTCCTGTGTGAGCTGGAGCTAGGCCAGAGTATCAGGTTGCCTTCTGCCATGAAAAGCTAGAACTCTGATCTGGAAAGAATTGGAACTGCCCGTGGAATGCTGTCAGACACACGATCAGCGATTTGCTGAGGAGAGGATGACCGGGCCTCAGTGTTATCCAAGATCAGTATTGAGAAAACAAAGTTTGCAGCCATGGCAGCAACTCCTGTCTCTTAAATGTTACCCTTTACAGGGCTTGGCACCCTGAAGTCTAACAGAGACTGTTATTCCTTCTTGTGGCGAGTGAACAGGGCCAAAGGAGCTGAAAGACCTTGCACAAATTGGGGAATGGCTGCTCCTTTTGCTGCCTGTGGATATATGTAATAGCATGTATATCCGCAGACACATGCCTTGTGCATGTGCTCTGTTACTTTCCGCCATCATCATTTCAGTGTTGTGATAATTCCTGGTGCCAGGCAAGGATGACACAGAAAAGTTGCCTGCCAGTTATGTTAAATAACTGAGGACTCTTGGCTCTTAGCCTACACAAAGTGATTGTTATCTTCAGCTGTTTTCAAATAAGCTTTGCAGATTAGAACTAATGACCAAGATAAATCACTAAGAACATAACTGATTTTTAATATTTAGAATGTTTATGCTCCTTTAGTTGCTAAAATCTTGTAATTTTACATGCCATCAGGCTGTGAAACTTCATCTGAACAGCAGTTGTTCATGTGTGCTCAACTCATCCCATTTTAGAATCGGCTTCTGTTATTTAAACTATCCAAAGTGTTTCTACACCTAAGGCACCTCTTTAAATCCTTGTTGCATAAATTCCAATGGATTACTTAGCTTTTAGATTAGTCCGGTTTAGTAGGTTGTGTTTTCTCAAGGTCTGAAATGAGTATGACTTAAGACGAGTCTAGAAAGAACTTATTTTCAGGTGAGGGTTTCCCAGCTCATGCTTCAGCTCACAAATGCACGTGGGCACACCTACGCATGTTATATGGGAAAATGGTACCAATCACACAGAGACACGTGCATGTTTCTGTCGAGAGTCTGTAAGCTGTAGTGAATGTTGACCAAATTTGCCATATCATTCTGTTTATTCCATCGCACTCATGTAATTTAATTTACGTTGCTTTTTCTGCCTTCCAAGCCCTCCTACCTTCTTGTTCCCCCAGATCCTCTGCCTGGGAACGTGGTGTTAAAACACTATTGGAAGCAGTTGCATGAAAGGCAGCCTCCTGTTGTCCTGAATGACAAGAGTGCGGTGGGGAAAGTGATGGTTAGTGAAGCGAGAGAAAGATTTTATGAGGTAATAGAGAAGAAGGCATGGAAAGGGTTGAGAAAAGCTATAGGTGAAAGAAGGGGAGAGAAAAAGCAAGCTACTGAAACAAGCAAGGAAAAATGGTATTTCACTTTCTCTCTCGGTGTCTATTGGGAGGAAGAAGGATGGTGACACTTAATGGAGAGGTCAGCTGAAACTTACCAAGTTGCCAGATCATTGTGAGAATAAAGGGAGCCTATTCCCTTGCTCAGCTGGACACAACAACTCCACGATCAGTGGGCTAGACTCCCCTACTCTTCTTACACTGGTTTCATCCAGATACAGCCGCACCAGTTTTGGAGGGATACCTCCTCTGGTCAATGCGAGTAAACAGACAGGCATCTATTTTCAGATGCTGGCTGGTGGGAGATGATAGGCATGATCCCAGGCTTCCCTGCAGAGGAGTAACTTCCAAAGGGTGGAATGTGGAAAGTCCTCTGATATATCAGCTTGTTTTCTGCAATGCTTAATTGTTGTTCCAAATGTAGAAGTCGTCAACTGTGCTGTCCAAGAAGATCAGTTCACAGAACCCAATAACGTATCCGAGCTACTGTGGAGTAGGAACCTACTTCTCTCTTTATATGATTCTGGCTTTTTAAAGAATCCTTACAGCAAACTGAAGTCACATCCACTTCCTGTCACCCCAGTTTTGGCAGAAGAGCGTAAAGGGCCTTTAAGCTTCAGTAGTCCCAGAAATTCAATAGCTTGCCCAAGGATTGCTGGAAAGTCAGTCGCAGAGGGAAGACCTGAGCCCAGTTGCTAGTCCCTGCTCTGACTGGTCTGCTAACATGAATGAAGAGAGACTGAAGCAACTAAAACATTTCATAAAAATAAAACAAACTTACAAATGACGTCCAAAGGGGAACAAATCTGAAGTAAGGAAATACAACAGCAAAGCACTTATCATATGCAGCTGTAGTGCACAATTGATTTTAAGGGCTCTGGAATTAGGAGTGCAGTGTGCTGTGTTGATCAGCACGCGACACGCTGGCAAAACACATTGAGGGCACTAGCAATCTATTCCCATATGCACTTGCCTTCTGGTAATAATCATGTTTCACACAGTAAGTGCAAAGCCTCTGATCTTTTGCCTGTGCGTTGATGTGGTTTGCGCTTGCTTTGGCACTGCGCATCTACGTTTCTTGTGTCACGCTGAAGTACAGCAAAACACTCAGCAGTATCTGTCTTTAAGAACAAAGCCGATCAGATGCAAATTTGGACACAGGTGTACACGTCTTTTTGAGTCGGAGTTTAAGTGGACACGTGTGCATTACAGTGATGCAGTCGTTCCCTCTGCTTTGCCTGATGCTGTGAAGCTGCCCACTTAATCCAGCACTTTTACAAGCGGTATTTTTCAGTTCTGCTTTGACGCTGTCAGTGATTATAGTATGGTTTAAATACATAGGCTGATTAAGCCGAGCTGTCTTGTTGGCAGCAACCTAGAACTTAGAATCTTGTTCTCTAACTTCATCTTCTCATTGGTTAGAGGATTAACTTTGGAATACAAATGACAGCAAGCAGGAGCAAGCTGCGGAAGATGCCAGGCACTGCTTGCTGGCATAGGGAATGGTCTCCCTGTGGAAGGCTTGAGCTGTCTTGCAGGTTGCTGCTTAAACTCTCGTACCCTGGAACCTGTCAGAGGAAGGGGAGAGAAGCAGTGTAGGCTGGTAAAATGTCACGTCCTAACAGCTGGATATGTATCCTGGCGGTTGGTCATAGTCATCAAGATTCCAAGCCTAAAACTGTGAATGTGCCGAGAGCTGATGGTTAGGATGGCACGCTGCCTTATGAATGGTGCCAGTGTTACAAGTACTTCTTCTATTATAGGGGTACTGAGAGTTCCCAGTTATGCTGGATGGCACCTGGTAATTCACAGGGTAGAAAATAGTCCATGAACAAACCAGCTGACCGCCATATTTGGCAAGACAGTCAATGGAAGGTGGTTTACCTCAGGGGATGTTACTAGCTGTATTCTGCATATAGGGGAACTGAGGTAGAGGAGGGATAAAGATGACTAGTGCAGAGTGATTGAAGCTACTCGGGCTACCGCATTAAGTGGTTATGCCTGTAATTTTAGAAGCATCTGGCCTGGCATGAAAAATAAGAAAACTGCTGTCTTGAAAATGAATAAGAAAGAAACATTTCCCACCCTTAATCTATTGCACCTTTATGTCCAGTCTGTACAGTGCATTTTGGACTCTTTTGGAAGCAAATCTTGGTGGTGGTGGTTGTTAGTATGAAAGAGTGCTTTCTGTAATAAATGCCAAGACTGCTTCTTGCAGGAAAAGCCTGACACGGCATTCCATACATCACTGGCAAATATACTGACTTGGCCAGCAGGATCTCACCCAAGCCATCTTTACAAAGCACAGCATCTGCCAATGAGCAGAAGCTGGTTGATTGTTTTCTTTTTTTAGCCAGTTTCCCAGTACAGAGTAGAAAAAGGCCAATGCCATCAGAATCGGCAGTGGACAAGGGGATGCTAGGATGGGGTTTGGCAAAGAATGAATGAGCAAAAGTGAAGATACCGCCACATGCCCTACTTCCTGCAAGGAAAATCGATTCTGTACCTTCCCAGAGCGCTCCCAGCTGGAATGCCAGGGAGGGGAATAGCAATGCTTTTGGCATATAAGTTGCAGTCAGGGCTAGGGTGAGCTGAGGAAGGACTGGCATAACTGAAAGAGCACATGTTTACTTTGTCGGAGGAATATAAACAGTAATGTTCTCCCATTGCAGATCCAATGCAGACTTGCTGCAAAATGAGCTGACTCAAGAACAAACTGCACTTGCACAGCAGTCACCTCTTACTCATCAGTATGAAGTGTACACCCATGCAGACACTCAGTTTAAACATTAGAGAAACCTTTTGCTAAGGGCCGAACCACTCATGCGGTAAGCCTTTCTATGGGAGCCTTCTCTGAAGGAAGGTATTTTGCAGGTCACTGGGAAATGGAGAGTCAGCAGGAGCAGGAGCAGATGCCCGCTGGGATAAAAAGCCTGCCACGGTTTTCCTCTGAAATTTTCAAGTGTTCCTGTGTGCTTGCCACCTGGCTGTGTTTGAAGGTCATCTGTGTGCAGGAAGATAGCAGATTCTGTGAAAATCGGGTACGTGCTGGCTCCTCTCTGAGCTTCTCCATTTGCCAGTCCTCATCAGGCCACTGTTTGCTAAGGTGAAATGTCCATATCTGCAAAACTCGGTCATTAGTGTTGCAGAAGTAGGAGCCCTGAACTGAGTTCTCTTTGAGGTCAGCCACTGTGCTGCTGCTCTGCCCCAGCAATGGCGGGAAAACAATGATTCAAAAATACTCTGAGGAGTTTCCTCACCAGAGGGAGGCAACACAGGCTGACCCCGTTAGTCTGTGCAGAAAAACCAAAGAGCTTTACCTCCAACGTTTAGCTAGAGACAGTGCTTCCTTGCCAAGTGGAAAATGCACAGTATGAAAAGTGGTTAGGCATCTGTGGGCTACGCTAAATTTATTCTCACAGCCGAATTTGAGAGTAAGTGGAGTGTAGATGGGACGGACCCATGTGTACTGAAACTCCAGGTGCTTATACAGCACATCACACACATGCATTCCTCATCCTACTGCCTGCTCTTCAGTGCTTCATTTTAGCTTCCGTTCTCACTTCTTTACTCCTTTGTTGCTTTCAGCACTGAGACCCTGAGGATCCTGCTTTATTCTCTCTACTCTTTTGGCAGTGGCAGTGGAGAGTGGTGGTGGAGAGATACAGTCTTAGTTTCTTCATGAGCAGAATTTTGGCTGGCAGTAGTATAAAGGTTTCCAGTGCCAGGACTGGCAAGCGTCTGTCACAGCAAGCCCTCTAGACTCTTTTGATGGCAGAGAACAAGGCCTTTGCTTACTTTACAGAATTTAAGGTACGGTTTTCAAGCCGTTGGGGAGAGGGGAAGAGAGAGGGAGAGGTAGACTCGCCCTGGGAAGCAAAGTACCACAGGAGATAAATGGCTCCAGCCAGATAAAGGGTGCAAGTAACTATGTGAGAACAAAAGATAGAAAGAGACATGGAAAACATGAGTGTGGCCCGGGCTGGTGACAGCATTGTTCTCTGACACCTTGCTGAAAGCAGCATTCCCACAGAGAGAACATTTTCGACCCCAGTGGGTAGCTGTTGGAGAATATAGCAGTTGCATTTTACCACCTTTCTGGAAGGAAAGCATCTCTTCTTTGATTATTTTTTTTTTTCAAGGCAGGGACAGCTTCCCTGCTGGCATCAATCCCTCCTGCCTTATTGGTTTATGAAGGTTTGCCAGCATGGTGAGAGATGCGTCTGCTGTTGGAAGTTACTGGGCAATGAAGTATGAGAAATTTGCTGGGTGCTAATAAATCAGCATGCTGTGTGCAGAGTGAGACTGAGGAACTGACGCCATTCAAGGGCAGTCTTACTGCATGCTAAGAACCAAACTAGCCGCTCACCACTGCCCAGCGGAACTGGTCTTCCTTTGCCGGTCGCTGCTCTGAGTGCTACCCAGGTCTGTCTTTCTCCTTCCATTGCCTCCTGAGCCCTTCAGACTCTATTCTGGGCTGACTCATTGTACTAGCCCAGAAGAGAGCAAATCCATTTCTTTTTACATAGACTGGTTTTCTGCTGGGTTGAATGATTGAATTGGCTCGTGAGGTGTTCTGATGAACCCATAGCTGGTGTGACAAACAATGGGAGTGAGGACGGTAACAGGGGACTTGGCTCTCCATCTTAGGCACAGTGTCCCGTTAGATCGGATCAACTGTATCATCTCTCTTAACCCCTTGAGTGTCTGTGTAAGGAATAGGGGTAGAATACACCATACGCTGCACATTCCTGACCTCCCGCACTCTGCATGAACTTCCATTTAGACAGGAGTTCCTTCCTTTGAGAAGGATCTTCTGTTTTGGTCAAATTGCAGAGGAGGATCTTTTCTTGATTACTCCTAGATGCGGTCACATTAAATTTCTGTCTTTTTCATTGTCTCCTCTGTGGTGTTGTGTATTTCAAAGGGGATGGAGGAGAAAGGCTGCTATGTTGTGTCAGTTCTGCAGAGGAATAAAGTACATCTACCCTTGGCTTACCTGTGTTGGCAACCACCCAGAGTCTGAGTCTCCTGAAAACACAGGAAAGTTTATGTGAGTTTTATGCTGGTCCTTTAGAAGATAGCTCTTAACAAACCTGTAAGCAGAGGAGTTTGATTTTGGGGACAGTAATAGAGTCATCAGCGGAGATAAAACTCTATCAGTAAATGATACTATAACCTAGGAGAACTTTCCAGTTGCTCCAGAGTTTGTCATGGCCTCTAACCTTAACATGCACTTTGCCAGTTTGAGCCCTGAAAGCAAAGGGGAAAAAAATGGCCAGTTTTACACTGGAAATGGAGAAATGAGTGGAACTGTGTTGCCTCGTGTGTGATGGAAATAACTGATGAGGAAATTACCAGTATGTATCATGTATGTATCAGTTTGTATTCACGGATGAAAGAGGTTCTGCACTCTTACAGTGTGGGTTTTCAAGTGTCCCTGTCTTGCAGACCTGTCTTTCCATTTCACATATCTCACAAGGTCTCTCTCCTCATGCCTCAGAGCATTGCTCTGAGCTCCTCCTTATTTCAAAGGCATTTTGATGACCAAAAAGGACATGGAAGATGCATATGGGCCAGGAGCATTTGGAATCCTTGAATCAATATATCGTGTCTCATTGTTTTCATTACTGTCTCAATTTTGCTTTTCCAACTGGGAAGGAAGCCAAAATGGAAAGGTAAAAATAGAATGTGTGTTGGGAAAGGGAGATGTCGATCCCATGGGTTACTTACAATATGCAGCTTTGCCCTATCCCTGCTTGTTATGTGGGCTGCAGGCCAAATATTTGGCTGATAGAAATCTGCATAGTTCCAAAACACTGTGTTAATTTACATGCCTTAGTACAACACCATTGAATAAGAGCGTATTTCTCTTTAGTAAACATCTGCTAGCATGATAAATCCAGTCATCTTGTCAGAGAAGCTACCCTAGCTCCAGCCATGATATTTATCAGAGCAAGCAAGAGCAGCCACACAATTTTGCATGTCTGGCTTTCTTCTTGAGCCTGTCTCCTATTTGGGTCAAATCACATCATACCCAGGAACGTTTGGACCAAAAAATCGTGTGATATCGGGGTAGTAATTCCAATTTAGTATCCTCTGGCAAATAAGGGGGGGAAATGAACGGTTCCACAGTTACTTTCAGTGCTCATACATTTTTGCAAGGTTTTACCCAATTGCCTAGACACTTTGACCTTAAAGAACTTAAAATATAGGACAGTCCCCTGCCCTGCAAAGATCAATCCAACTGCCTAAGCTCATGCACTTTCTTGAGTTCAGTGAGTTTACTCATTACCTGTTGATGAGCTTATACCTTTTTCATAGCAACTGAGGCGCTCGGGTATGGAGGTCGTAACAACAGGGGCTATTGGGACAGTGTTGAATTTGAAAATGGAAGAAGTCACTCCTTCCTTCCCTGTGGCTAGCTGGGGAGGAGTAGACACAGTGTCAGGAGAGATCAAGCCTACCAGGAATGCTTTCCATTGTTGTGGATTCACTGCATTCTTATCTCAATGCTTCTCTCCTGGGACTGATGAATTCTGTTGCAACTGGATTCACCTCTGGCATAACAAAGACCTGGTTTTGTTCTTAGAGGCTGTGGAGTGATCCTGGGCTTGCTTTTTATTCTACTGCTGGTTTGCTCATCTCTAGTCATTCTTTATTCATGGAACGAGCTTTCTTGTTAGCCCTGAACTCGGCCCTGCACCAAGCCCAGTCCCAGTGACTCTGAAAACAAAGCTGCCCAATAGAAGATGGGATAAGCAGCAACATTCTTGTATCCGTAAGGCTTGATCCTCCCCCTTTCTGCTCTGGTTGAAGTGAGGAGATCCTGTATTGTGGGAGACCAGATGCTTTCTGACTTGAACAGCATGCTCGATTCTGCTTGCTTACATGCTGCAGTAGAGTAAATCAGGAACAGCTTCACTAGCAATGAAAAGGAGAGAAGGCAGCCAAGATTAGGAAATTTTTGTTAGATGGGGAGTTTGTAGGGTCAAGGACTCTGGTCTCCCTCCATTAAGACCCTCATTCACAAAAGCTTTTTTTAAAGCTTTGTTATGAATTTGAGGCTGGAGAGAAGTGTCTAGTTAGCAGCTTCAGACATGTGGGTCTTCTAAACACATACCAGCTACACCATGAACAGTGTAGCCTCGAAGCCAGCAGGCTGCGGCTTTCCTACCTTAAAAAGTCTCACCATTTTATGTGTAGTGGCATATGGCTCACTCTGGGGGTGCTATTTGAACTTAAAAAAAAAGCAACAGAAATGTATTACATCGTTATACGTCACTCCAAAGCATAAAGCTATTCTGAGAGGAGGAGTGTATTGCAGGACTGAAAAATATAAAGACAAAAAAGCCAGTGAGGGCATTCTTCCATTTCAAACTTTCTCTGATTAAGGAGCATGCGAGATGTCACATGTCTGTTCCATGCTTCACTGAATAAGCAAGGATTAAATTCTTTCCTGCGAGTACCAGACTGGCTGACTATTTCTTAAGTTCAGAGTATTGCTTTCAAAAAATAAAGATCTCATTACAGAAAAGCAGCAGCATGTGCTTTTGCCCTTTTGGGTCTCACTGCAGGATCCAGTTGATGCAGACTGGCACAATGACTTACTCTGGGGACTGTTCTTTTGAAGACAGCATCAGGACCTCATGTGCCAGTGGCACTTGTGAAACAGGCTATGCCATTTGCAAACTAGACACTTTTCAGAAATTCAGAAAGTGCCATGCAAGCAGATATTTATCTGCTCAGTGCACAGGCATGCACAACTTTCCATCATCTGGTCAAGGAGGAAGTGGCCTCTTCAGTACTGGAAATAACGGAAAGTTCCGAGCATAAGGATGCTGCAGTAGTTTGTAGGATGCTACCTGCTATGAACTGAGCTGTCCTGGAAAGAATGTTAAATGAACCTTGACGAGAAGCTCTGCTCAGTTATCCTGAACTTCAGGGTGAGCCGAGCCTCCTAGCAACTGCTACTGTCATTTATTGATGGGCCCTACCAAAGCCAGTGGAAAACGATGCCTCTGTACCAAGTTGCTCAGAGAAGTGAAAGGCAGAGAAGCATGGTGGTGCCCAGAGTAGAATTTGTGTGATCTTGCATATCTGTGACAGGCGTGAACGCCTTTTACTGGCCCTGTGCAGACCATGCTTGGCATCTGGGTGAATGACCCTGCTCTACACATTGTATATGATAGCATTTTTGAGACAAAATTTGACAGTGTTGAGGTCACAGACCAACGCTATTTGTCTGCATCGCCATTTGTCTGTTGTCATACGCTTACATCATACAGGGAATAGCCTGTTGTTTGCTGTTTGTTTAGCGCTAACACAGATGGAGTTCTGGCCTGTGACTAAGTTTACTTTGTGCTATCATCATACAAATAATTAGAAAGTAATATTAAAAAGAGGGGGGACAAATGTGTTGTCTTGAGTAGAGCAGGTTGGGTATTCCAGCATGTTTCAGGCTGTGCTCAGCATCTTGCAGGATTTGGCTATGCATGTTGTGGTGTCTGATTAATTTTTTTTTTGCCTTTGGGAGGGGAGATAAGAAGCTTTTGCTGCTGGGCCAAAGCATCTAATTCATGTATTTATATATTCTACAGGACTAGAGATTTCAGGAGGCTGCCAGTCTTTTTCTGTTTAATGTAAGTACAGTAGTGATTTCTGTAAAAATTCCATGAAGAAAGCACTTTGCTGTAAGGACGTTGTAGAATTCTGCCTGCAGGACAGACTAACTTTAAACTTTCTATGTATGTGGCAGCCTGCTGTAATTAAGGAATCCCGTGTTCATGGTGAGCATGTCAGCAGACGTAAATCCAGGGGTGTCTTCTGTTGTTAGAGTTGTGAGAGTGGTTGAATGCACTGTCTTGGGTTTTAGCGCAAAACGGAAGGGCCTCTAAATGGTGCTTCTGTCATCAGAGTTGAATCCTGTTTGGTAAAAGGAGTAAGATCAACCCTTATGAGTAACACGAGTGGTGATATAACTGCATTAATGGTAGGTGTTGTATAAATATTTCAGTTTAGGAAAATGATACTCCTAACTTACATTTTGTAATGTCATTACCAAAATTCAGGGTTTTCTAAGAACTGAAAGATGGAATCCAGGTCACGCCGTGTTTAGGTGTCTTTCTGCATTTAATCTCTCAAGCCTTACAGGCCTTCAGATGTAGCTGTCCTGGTGAAAAACAACTGCATTGACCCACAGGTTTTATAAAAATGTGGAAAGTAGAAGCTCTTAGTATGACAGCCAGGAACTGGGGTTGTTTAGCCTGGAGAAAAGGAGGCTGAGAGGAGACCTTATCGCTCTCTACAACTACCTGAGAGGAGGTTGTAGAGAGGTGGGGGTTGATCTCTTCTCCCAAGTAACAAGCAAGAGGATGAGAGGAAATGGCCTCCAGTTGTGCCAGGGGAGGTTTAGATTGGGTATTAGGAAAAATTTCTTCACGGAAAGGGTTATCGAACATTGGAACAGGCTGCCCATGGAAGTAGTGGAATCACCATCCCTGGAGGTATTTAAAAGACAAGTAGGCACGGTGCTGAGGGACATGGTTTAGTGGTGGTTTTGGCAGTGTTAGGTTTATGGTTGGACTCGATGATCTTAAAGGTCTTGTCCAACTTAGGTGATTCTATGATTCTTTCCTTCCCCTCAAAATATTTCAGAAAGGCAGAAACTATATTTGACTTGGATTTTACTGAGTAGCTGCCTTGTCTTACAGTTTATCGCATCAGGGGTTTTGTAAGACACTGGCCACTATCAGAAGTGTCACTGTGCAAACCAATTGCAAAATAAGCCATTATCTTTACTGTGCTACAGAATTAAGTTACAGAGCCCATGTCAAAGAGAATTCAATATCTACAGAGTGGAATAAATCCTCACTCTGATATAATTCCCAGCAAAATGCACACACAAAAAAAAAATTAACTCATATGCCACGGGTTAACATGCTGCTGTAAATAGGTATTTCCTGAAAGGAGGTTGTAGCAAGGTAGGTGTCGGTCTCTTCTCCCAAGTAACAAGCGATAGGACAAGAGGGAATGCCCTCAAGTTGCACCAGGGGAGGTTTAGATTGGATATTAGGAAATAATTCTTCACTGAAAGGGTCATCAAGCATTGGAACAGGCTGCCCAGGGAAGTGGTGGAGTCACCATCTCTGGAGGTATTTAAAAGACATGCAGCTGTGGTGCTGAGGGTCATGGTTTAGTGGTGGACTTGGCAGTGTTACGTAAACGGTTGGACTCGATGATCTTAAAGGTCCTTTCCAAACTAAATGATTCTATGATTCCTCATTTGCTCCATTAATTAAAGAACACTCCCAAGTATTAGTAAATGCCAAAATGGTGTCAATAATCTAAATTAACAGAAGGAGAAAATGTAGTGTGATTTCCTCAAAGCCATGCAAAGACAATGTGCCAGAGAGGACTAGTTCTGACTCCCAAGTCCTCTTTTCAAGCCATGAACAGACATCCCTTCTTCACCTGGGGCTGAAGTATAATGGTAGAATATCTCCCCTAGGTCGTGGAAAGACTTCTTTTTCTGCTCTCGAGTTTGCCAGACTGTTGCAGGGGATTGATGAAAAGCTGGAGGTGATATCACCTATCACTGAAACAGCAGAATCCTGAAGGGGACATCTCTCCCCCACCTTCAATACCTATATGCTGATTCTCTTCTCATTCAGCTTTATACAACCTTAATTCCACTGAGCACATAGAATTAGTCTAGACTTACACCAGAGGTAAACAGAACCTGAGTCAGACCTTTGGAACTAGACTGATAACAGGCATAAGAACCCATGACTTTAAGTCATCCATATTACTGTGCTAAACCTGGTTACCCTCTAGTTAAGTAGTCACAGTAGATACAGTTGTAATTCATATCCTTAAAGAATATGTTAGGAGGAGGAGGCAGCAAGAGCCATGCTTCATCTCAGGGCCAGCTTGCAGTAACTTGAGCAAATGGGAGTCATCAGAATTGCTCCAGTTGTAATCACAGTGGTGCACCTGCACAGAGAACATGGCCCATGCTGGAAGGAACAAACTAGCTTTGTGCAAATCTTTCTGCAACTAGAGGCGGGAACCAAGAGAAAAACCACAGGCAGTTGCTGTGTGCGGCATTGTTGCAGACTTCCTAGGGGGAGCTCCATGGAGGTATGCTAGCATCTGTGTGCGTAGAGCCCCTTGGAGAAAAGGCAGACAGCTCAAGCATTTCTGGGTCCTATCCTATGAGAAGTCGTGCATCAGATCGTGTAACAGGGTCACGCGTGTCTATGCCAATGTCTCGCAGCAGGGAACAGGCGATGCCTTTCAGATGGGCTCCTTCGAATTAAAGACCTGCTTAAAAGGCTCGCTGTCTCCGGCTACTGCTTAGCACAGATGCAGTTACGCCTGTGTTCCTTCAACTATGCTGGCCTTTTGGAAACAATGCTGAGCGTGTAACTCACTTGCAGGCCACCACTTTTTTCTCCTCGGTTGGCCTGGGCTTTAACTGTAGAACGTTGTGTGCAAGGAGTAATCTCAGAAGGTCTCATAAGGCAGATATTGTCTGCAAGGTGGGAATTGAAGACTATGGCTTAACACTGACAGCCACTGAGGGTGCCACAGAACAGAACTGGAAAGGACTGCAGTAAATGCTGATTCTGGAGGTTAAAAGGAAGGAGTGAAGGAAGGCTCTGTATGGAACATCAGCCTATTCTAAGGGAGATAAGTAATATGATGTCAGCGATTACACCAATGTAAAGCTTGTGAGAGAAAACAGACCCATTGCCCAAGAAGATCTGTGACAAGAGCTGAAGGCTTCATTTTGAGCTCATCATCCTGCTCTGCTCACAATGAAAACAAAGACAGGAGTTGCTGAGTCTGAGCTTTTATTCTGTTCCCCGCCCTGTGTCTCTCAGGGGAGAACTGAAAGGAAATTCCATCCCATCCCATTGAGCTTCCTGAAAACAGTAACAGAGAGATGGCTAGGAGATGGAGGCTAACAAAATGAGAAGGATGTCAGATTTTAAAAGACTTAAAAATTTCAAAAACCTTGAAAGAGATAGCTGGATACTCCTCTCACACCAACTTAAAACAGAAGTATCTTCCAGATGTTTACACCAAGTGAATGTCTAGATCAGATCCAAAGTTTTAAAAAATTCCCTCGGTGATTTATAGAGATGTAATGAGACTCTCATTCAATGTAGCTCATCCACCTTCCACTGAATTCAGTGGAGCTTTACCACTTCATGCATATTTAAGAAGTGACTCATTAAATCTCCAAAGAAAGCACCTCCAGTGTGCATGCCCAGTATATCCTTGACACCATTTGCCATTGAAATACGTATGTCAGCATACTCCTTAAATGTATTCTGGCAAAATTATACTATAGTTATGCAGGTATTTGTAACACTACAGTGCTATTAAAATATCTTGAAAAGCAGTTTAGTGGGCAGTGGAAGTAATCTGTGAACACCCAAGACTAAAAGAAAACAACTTTTTCTTTCACAAATCTGAAGCTCAAATGTACGTGATAAAAGGAATCTCTGGTGATGCAGAACTTGCCAGCCATTATTGACTTATATTTATTTTAGGTCCATTTTATGCCAGTGATTGAGTAATCACCTGTTTTATCATGATTTTTATATGCTAGCAGATAATCCAAGATGATGTAAATCCAAATGCTTGGATATAAATTTGCTCACTGTGTTTACAGGAGTGGGTTCAATTGTTTGGATGAAGTTTAATTTGGATGATCTTGTGGCCTGTTTGATGTGCCAAATTTTCACGCTCAAACCACAGGGAAAACACTTTAGATCTTAGCACTGCAAATTAAACTATTTTCATAGAATCATAGAATAGTTTAGGTTGCAAGGGACCTTAAAGATCATCTAGTTCCAACTGCCCTGCCACGGGCAGGGACACGTCCCACTAGTCCAGGTTGCTCAAAGCCCCATCCAGCCTGGTCTTGAACACTTCCAGGGATGGGGCATCCACAACTTCCCTGGGCAACCTGTTCCAGTGCCTCACCATCCTCATACTGAAAAATTTCTTCCTGAAATCTAATCTAAATCTCCCCTCTTCCGGTTTGAAGCCAATACCCCTCATCCTATCACTACATGCCCTTGTAAAAAGACCCTCTCCAGCTTTCTTGTAGGCCCCCTTTAGGAACTGGAAGAGGCTCTAAGGTGTCCCTGGAGCCTTCTCTTCTCCAGGCTGAACAATCCCAACTCTCTCAGCCTGTCTTCATAGGAGAAGTGCTCCAGCTCTCTTATCTTCGTGGCCCTCCTCTGGACGCTCTCCAATAGGTCTATGTCCTTCTTGTGCGGAGGACTCCAAAGCTGGACTCAGTACTCCAGGTGGGATCTCACCAGAGCAGAATAGAGAGGGAGAATCCCCTCCCTTGACCTGCTGGTCACTCTTCTTTTGATGCAGCCCAGGATATGGTTGGCCTTCTGGGCTGCAACCAACATCCCCAAGTCCTTCTCCTCAGGGTTCTCAATCCATTCTCCGCCCAGCCTGTATTTGTGCTTGGGATTGTCGCGACTTAGGTGTAGGACCTGGCGCTTGGCCTGGTTGAACTCCATGATGTTTGCACAAGCCCACCTCTCAAGCCTGTCAATGTCCCTCTGGATGGCATCCCTTCCCTCCAGTGTGTCGACTGCACCACAGAGCTTGGTGTCATCAACAAAATTCCTGAGGGTGCACTCAATCCCACTGTCCATGTCTCCAACAAAGACATTAAACAGCACTGGTCCCAGTACCAACCCCTGAGGAACACCACTCGTCACTGGTTTCCAGTTGGACGTCAAGCTGTTGACCACAACCCTTTGAGTGTGGCCAGCCAGCCAGTTCCATATCCACTGAGTGGTCCATCCATCAAATCCATGTCTCTCCAATTTAGAGACAAGGATGTCATGCGGGACAGTGTCAAACGTCCAGGTAGATGACATCTGTTACTCTCCCCTTATCCACCAATGCTGTAACCCTGTCATAGAAGGTCACCAAATTTGTCAGGCGTGACTTGCCCTTGGTGAAGCCATGCTGGCTGTCACTGATCACCTCCTTATTTTCCATGTGACTTAGCAGGGTTCCAGGAGGATCTGCTCCAGGATCTTGCCAGGCACAGAGGTGAGACTGACCAGCCTGTAGTTCCCCATGTCTTCCTTTTTCCCCTTTTTGAAAATGGGGGTTACGTTTCCCCTTTACCAGTCAGCGGGAACTTCAGCAGACTGCCACAACTTTTCAAATATAATGGAAAGTGGCTTATCAGCTTCATCCACCAGTTCGCTCAGGACCCACGGATGGATTTCATCAGGTCCCATGGACTTGTGTACCTTCAGGTTCCTTAGATGGTCTCATACTTGATCTTCACCTACTATGGGCGGTTCTTCATTCTCACAGCCCCTGCCTGTTAGTCTAGTGTCGTCGTACTAGAGCACTGTGTTGGTGTCAGAGATTTGAACTACTGGAAAAAAAATTATGGCAATGGATTCGTGCAGATCTGCCAGAACAGCTACACAGGTTTTTACAACAGCACATTGGTATTGAGCTTTAATGTGAAATAAAGCTTGGAACATTTAATAGATTATGTAATACAGTGTTACTTCCTGTCCCCCAGTCAAATGAGAGACTTCTTTCTTTTCTTTCTTCCCTTTCCCCTTTCCTATCTTTGCAGGAATCTTAATAGACTTGTGGAAGTGTTGCTATTCTCTGCTTAGAAATGCAAATATGATGAACTTCCCTGGGCAACACTGGGAAAATGGTCATGCAACTGTTGCATACCCTAGCTGTTCTACTGGGCACAGATCAGTTTTCAAAAGGATTAGTCATACTTGCACGAGGATCAGTGACTCATATTGCTGTAGTCCATAGTTCCTGACCAGGACCACTGAAGGCAATGGATTTACGAAGAAGACAAAAGGGGCATCTTATAGCCTGTTGTATGTTATCACTCCTGGTGGGGCACCAGATGGAAAGAACTCAAACTTGTTTATCATAGCCCGTGGTGAGCATGTTGGACTGGCATTTATTTAAAGACAAACTCAAAACTCCTCTACACGTAAATTGAGCATATTTTGTTCTGGACTGAAACATTTTTGCTTTTTCCTTAGTTTGGTGCCTGGCCGTACCATTTTTCAATGACAGTTTTCCAAGCAGAACCTTGTCGTAAGACAGCTAAACTGGCTTTTTGAGATGGGGTGTGGAATGTAATACGTTCCGTGGATGCTGGTTTGCTTGCAGGGTAGATTAGATATGCCATAAGACCCTTATAAAAAACATGTGATATCGCTACAGAAATTGTTCAAACTGTTGTATTACTGTAGGCTGTAGTATTTGGATCATTGCTAACGGAGTATTAACAGGGTTATCATAAGTCAGGTTTTCCTGTGTGTTTCTTCTTCTCCAGCTGGGAGATTTTGCCAAATTACATTTTGAGGATTTTAGTCCTTGTCCGGGTTTCCCACATGCCAAATATCTACAGTCAGGCTGTCCTTCCTTTAGAAATCCTGGATGTAACCACAGCAGATTTTTAATATTATTTGTTCATCCTCCCCATGATGTCCAGCCAAACTGTGTTACCAGCTAAGTTAGCTGGAACTGTATGTTCTTCAAGGTTCTAAATCGTGTCTGAAGACATGATAACTGGGACCTCTTTCTTGCTGGCAGAAGAGAGTTTATTTCATCACAGTAGACAAATGCCAAGAAGCCTCATTTGGTGAAATAGTGGAAAGCCAACAGTTTGTTTTAATGAAATGGCATGTTGCTGCTGTTCTAGGACAGTTTTTCTTTCTTTCTAGTAGCCCAGATTGATTCTACAAAGTGGTAAATGTGAGCGCTCAGGGAACTATTGAGACCACCTGAACAGAAAAACACCTGAAAAGAGGTCCTTAATTGCCTGTACTTCAAAAGAAATCTTATTTCCTGATATGATTTTATTGAAGGAAAAGAGCATCAGATATTGAGACAGAGAGAGGGAAGGAGAGCTGAACGTCAAATTCCAGTGTGATTTGGGCATCAAAATCTCTTAGGTAAATTTAAGCTCTGAGAATCTGAATGTCATCTTTCCATCTCTGAATCGTATCATTTGGTTTGGACTTCACTTCTGGTGTTTACTTACAATGCTATCTGTTTTGAGAGGCTTTTGGAGACTAATATGTTCCCATGCTGTGTACAGCTGCAAGAGCTCAAAAGGAGATTTCAAACGCCATCAGAAAGGTGGGTGTGGTTTTAGACTACTGAAGTAGGAAGGCAATTCCTCATTTGTGGCAGGGCAGAGAGACAGAGTGAAAGTTGTACTTAAATTTGCTGTGAGATTAGGAAGTGTCTGAATTGCTGGTATCCTAACCTGTACCGTAAATTGTTCTAAATGCATGAACAAGAGGCAGTTTTAAAAATACTAGGGTTTTATGATTATTCTATGGTTCCTGAGTCTGGAAACAACACAAGAGCTTTATTTTCTTGGCTCTGCTAGACCTTCCTGAGAGTGGGTTGAAAATTTTCTTTCAAAAACTTTTATCAGAAAATTGAACTTTCAGCTAGATTAATAGTCTGTGAGAAAGTGTAAGCTTTCCTCAGTAATTTAAAATTATTGTAAAAATGGAAATATTTACCATGGAGGGAGGAATATTTTCCAAAGAATTACGGTATTAGCATCATTAGCTAATACCTGATAGCTGTGAGCTGTCAACTTTAATATTTAACACACATACACGTGCACAGACACACACATTATTGTTAGATAAGGTTGTATATGTTAAGAAATTACCTATGAGCAAGTGGTAACTGACTTCTGTTATTATTGCTCTATGGTTTTACACATACTTAAACCCTTTGCAACCTGGAGGTGGGGTTCAAAGTCGAGGCAGAATTTCTCCAGCTTTCCTTGCTCAGTCTAGATTTACAGGCTCAGCTATTTGCTGCTGCATGTTAAGAGAACAACTGTTGACAACTGTTAAATGATGACTCCTTTCTGTAAGAAAGCAGTCATTATAAAACATTGGCATTTTTCTACAGCAGTGTTTCAATGCTGTAAAATAGGTCCCACAGAAGAGCTTGGGCTAAGAGAAGGGGAGAGCAAGGAAAAGGGAGGGCAAGGAAGGGAGCGGTACTGGAAAAAAGGAAGATACACGTTGGTATTTAAAGTTATCAGTAGCTTAGGTAAATGGGTAAATATTACATACAAATACACACATGTCCACAGAGGAGCATAAGTTTGTACATACAAAAATTATCAAATACAAGAAGCTTTAAATTACAGTGTGCATCTTTGTCCTGCTTCACTCCTGGAGGGTTCTGATGCAGACCTGCAGGGATTCTCTCTGTAGTGTTCTGCAAACATCTGGGAGTCTAGGCATGCTTGTAAATGTGTGTGTAAGCGACTTAGTTTTGCATGTGAATGCAATGTTCCTGAAAGAGGCAATGACTCAGTAATACGGTAAGCCTTATACGGTACCTAAAAGGTTGTAGCTACCTGACATAAAGTGCTGAACGCATATAGGCTAACTCTGATGGGTGTAAATTTGCTTAAAATATCTTCCAGATTTCCTTCACCTGTGAGGCTTTATGCATGAGGTATTGTCTTGTGTGGCAGTAGGCAACAAAGAATAAACCAGTCGTTTTTGATGGGACCAGTCTTTTTTCAGTGGTGCCCAGTGACAGGATAAGAGGTAACGGGCACAAACTTGACCACAGGAAGTTCCACCTGAACATGAGGAGGAACTTCTTTCCTTTGAGGGTGGCAGAGCACTGGCACAGGCTGCCCAGAGAGGTGGTGGAGTCTCCGACTCTGGAGACATTCCAAACCCACCTGGACGCCATCCTGTGCCACCTGCTCTGGGTGACCCTGCTCTGGCAGGGGGGTTGGACTAGATGATCTCCAGAGGTCCCTTCCAACCCCTGTGGTTCTGTGAAACCTGAGGCCTGTTGTGGCTCTGACAGAAATGTGTATCATCCCGCATGCACACACATCGCATCTTCGGGATGATTTGGCAGTTTAGGGTTAACACCCATCACATCGCAGCCCACAGCGGGAATCTCCTGAGCGTGAGGGAGAGTACGGTGGGTGTGTGTACACAACTTGGTGTGCATGACGGGACATCGAGCCTTCAGCGCGCCTGTCTGAAGGTACGTGCATGGGCATTTTTGGCTCTGTTCTCCCAGAGACAATTCTCCTCTCCCTTTGCCTCAGTGCTCCCCCTGGAAGAGATAAGCTGTGCTTACTTTGGCATCATCATCCAAGCAGCCCGGGAAAGACCAGATACTCACCCCTCCTCTCCTCGCTCTGTCTCTCTCCTCTTCCTCCCCGACCCCCAGCTCCCACTCCTTCCTCTCCCCGCCCGCTCGGGCCTCCACAGCCCTGGGCAGCCGTGAACAAGGCATTGCCCCCGCCCCTTCTCCCTCCCTCCCTCTTCCACCCTCGCCTCCTGAAATTACATCTACCCCTTTGAAGGCGGGGAAGCTGAGCGGGGCAGCCGCTCCTTTCCGTGCCCCGCTGCCCAGGCGCCCCCCTGCCCGGGCCGGCTCTTCCCCCCGCACCGGGCCTAGGGCCGGCGGGAGGCGGAGGGCGCCCTCCGAGGGGAGGAGAGGCGGCGGCGGCGGCGGGAGGGGAGGCGGCCGGCTGGCTCCCGAGCCCCCCCCGCCTCCCTGGCCGCTCCGCGCAGGCTGCTGTCAGCGGACACCATGGCCGGCGAGATGGAGGATCCGAACAGGCGGGAGGCGCAGAGCGTTTGCGAGGCCCTGGGGCGCTACGAGGACTCGCTGCGGGGCGCCGTGCGGGAGATGCGGGTGGACATGCAGATGTTCAAGCAAGGGGTGGGCCGGCAGGTGGAGGAGGTGCTGCGCCTCGCCAGCCCGCTGGCGCACACCGTCTCCGAGCTGCAGCAGGAGAACCGGCGCCTGCGGGCGCAGCTGGAGCGCCTGTCCCGGCAGGTGGAGGCCCTCGGCCGCTCGGCGGGGCTGCCACAGGAGTGGGCGGATGAGGCGGCGGGGAGCCCCCCGGCCGCGGGGCCCGGAGCTCCGTGGCAAGGTTCGGCCGGCGGCAGGTTCTCCAGCCATGCCAAGTTAGCGGTCACTGGCCGGAGCCACGTAAGTGCTGGCCGCGGGCAGGGAGGCGGCGGGAGGGAGGGAGAGCCGAGAGGGTGGGTGAGTGGGTGCTTCGTGGGTGTTGCCAGGCTCTGCGCTGGCGTGGGGGAGCCTTTAGGGACACGGGGCGCCTGTTTTGCTGTCCGTGGGCTTTTGGGAGGTGCTCTGAGAAACGGTCTTGGCCCCGATACCATCTGGAGATGCTCCTGATGACAGCACTGCTTGGTCAAACTGGGATCTTGGTTAGAGCGGTAGCAACCTGTCAGTTCAGTGTGGTTAGAAGTAAGAAGAGAAGC
This sequence comes from Burhinus oedicnemus, assembly GCA_008921705.1. Lineage (NCBI taxonomy): Eukaryota > Metazoa > Chordata > Aves > Charadriiformes > Burhinidae > Burhinus > Burhinus oedicnemus. The sequence continues at coordinate 702,641 of VFFE01006965.1, read as the reverse complement.
CGAGGCAGTCTCAGCTATCAATATACAAATGTATGTGAATATCTGTGTATCCTTTCTGGACTCGATTCAGGGTGGTCTGTGTGCCAGCAAGGCTGTTTACCAGTTGGCAAGCCCACAAAGGGGAACAGCCCAGCGTATGGCAGGCAGTAACACGTTCTCCTAAGACAGTGACTGAGCATCCTGCAGTGAGATGGTTTTCCTGCACAGCCGCCGTCCTGCACAGCTGCAGCTCGTCCCTGAGGGGTGGGCCTCATGCAAGCTGTCGTGGTCTCCGTGACCTAAACTAGCACAAACACACACACATTCCTCCCAGTGATAAAACTTATTTTCTGCGGTGTAGTGGAGCCTTGTAACTTGGTGCATGGAAACCCCAGTTAGTGGGAAGCTCACCTGGCACTAAGACATTTTGTGTAATACTTTTTCTATGTGTCCAGCTCTATGGAAAGAATTGAGAGCTCCTGTACAATCCTTGACAGCAGGAGGTGTCAGCCAGGCAGTACACTGTGACTTGGTCACATAAAACTGTGGTGTATTAGACACTTGGCTTTCACAGATGATAGCCTATTTCATGTAATCTTGATTAAGCCATGTCTTAAGGGGTCTTCAAGACTGTTGGAGCATGAAAGGCTGGTCTGTGGTCTATCCAGGCTTTGGGGACGGAAAATAAAAGCTTGAAAGTGAAATTCACTCAGTTAAATTGATGGGAATGAGCAGAGTCTGTATTGCATTCCAGCCCTTTTCATTCCAGCTGACTCAAGAATGGGGGCATAGGCCTTCCCACAGCTGGGCAGGTGAAAAGGTAAAGCTGCTACTTGACGCATTGTTCCAACATAGTCGTGGCAACTGCTGCCTTTTCCTCCGTGTGACAAAGGTAAGCAGCATACACACAACTTTCAGATCGTTCCATGGAGCCATCCACACTTGTTTGTATTGCAAGGAACAGAAGGGAGCTGAGCAACGTGGAAGGGACAAGGGGGTGTGGTTCCTCACACCAACTCACCTGCTCCATCACCACTGCCTACATTGTAGTGTCTACTTCACACTCTGTGAAAAGACTTGCATCAAGGTTTGGCAATATCCAGCTTTAGGTATCGGTCTGCATTAAAGCACAGAATGAGCTTTTGTTTGGATTGGAACCTTCCTGCTTTGCTTTGAGAGTTCAGGGAAGTACTGATAGTTCTTCAGTGCCCTCCCAACAATTTTCCCAGGAAGGTTGGACAACTTCCCGAGTTAGCATAGCTGACCGAGAAGGAATTTCAGTACTGAGAACCACAGGAGATGCAGTTAGAGCTACACATACCAAATGCATGCAGTGGAAACATGATTTTGTGGATAAGGCTCTGATGTGGCTGTGCTCAAATGGCTAAAGAGCAATCCTTGGTTGCTGTGCTGGTCACCTAGATTCTCTGTAACAAGGGAAATGTTCCCTCAGTTGCTTGCAATTTCTGGTTATATGACCAAAGCACTTGAAACACAGTACCATAAAAGACAATCTGTGTGTTTTCAGATAAACGAGTACCTGTGATAAAATTAGTGACACTTCTAGTCTTAGTAAAGACTTCTGTAAGATATGAGGAGTAAATAATACTGACCTGGAAATAGTAGCAAATCAAGATGTGCTCTTTTGCTTCTGAAAAGATTTATTTGTTGAGCTCGTTTTTACTGTGTGGTTGACACGGCGTTTGTCCCAACAAAAGGCTGGGTTCTGTTGCCTTCAACATTTCTAGCAAAATACTTGGGATAAGAGTTAAGACTATCTTTTGCAAATTGCAGATTGGATACTGGAGATTCTGAGCATCTTCAGTGTCTGAACCATAATTTTCTACTATTGCTAGATTATTTTTCAAGTAATTTGGTTGAAAAAAGTGAAGCCAGGGAGTCCCGTGCATAGTTCAGAAGTAAGGACACAAGTGTCCTTTTAATTCTAATCTTCAGTCAATGTCTGCTATGCTGACCTTGAAATCTGGTATACAACAGTGATTTAGTGCTAAATTGTGCTGATTTAGGTGGTATTTTAAACGGCCATTAGCCACTGTGATTTGGAGGTGAGCCTTTCAGGTATTTAATTTGGCTCTCTAACCAGGCCACAATGTGAGGGCTGCTTTCGCAAAGGTGGAAAATAGGGTATGTTTGAAGAATTAATTTTAAAGCGGGATCCTGGGGCCACAGCTGCACTACTGAGGATTTATCCCTCGCTGAGCAGTTTGTTGTTGTTTGTCATCCTCTGTGTCACTGATGTCCCTCTCCTACCTGCCTGTGATTGTTAGAAAGGAATAATTTTGACCTTTTTTGTTGATCAGGTCTTACCTTTTGGCAGGAGCTTCATCACTTATGATCTTTCCATAGTGTTTGTAGTTGAGCATGATGCCTTTGTGAACAGGGAGGACTATAAATACTGTAAGGGTGTTCTGTTTTTATACTGTCAGAAGAGTTTCTGTACAGTGTGGATAGACTGCTGGACAGACCACTGCAGAGAACCTGCCTGCAGTGGTCAAAGCAACAGAGAGACGAATAGCTGGCTATGACCGCCTGGGAAGATGTAAACAGATATTACCTGTTGGTATCTCTCTGTGGTGACATGATGGCACCCAACAGTCAGCCTGGGAGTAACTGCATGAGACATAATGACCTGGGGTATACAGGCAGGGAGATAAAGTCATCCAGCAGTCACCTGGCATTACATACTATGATTCTAAACCATCTCAGCTCCTATATTTGACAAAGGAAGTCCAGTAGTTCAATTTCCTTCTTATCATTCTCTTATACTTCCTGCAAGTGTCCTTTTGGAATGGTGGCATTCCAAGGTTGCCTTGATTCTAGATTATTTTTGTTGTTGTTTGGTTTTGTTTTGTTTTAATTCACTGTGACATAGCCGTGGGCACCTGCTGAAGCTGCCAAGGTAGAACTGTTCCCTGCTGTCCAGTTTTATCCAGCCTTGCTTCAAAAAAGGTTCTGTGAGAAGTGTTTCTACTATTTTTCTTCAGTGATTACTCCATGTGCAAAAGCTTTCCTAATATGCTTATGGTATTCCAGGCTTTTTCTTCAAGTGCAGATAGAGAATACTTGTGTTACCTGATGGACAGTGGCTTTCTAGTAGAAGAGTTAAGAGGTAAATGTGGTGCCGTTCTTGCTGGTGTCTAGCAGCCTTGTTTGCATTTCCTCACACATTTCATCATTCCCCATTTCTAATGTATCAATGATCTCTTTATATGCAAGGAACACAGTGTCAGATCTTGCCTCGCTGAAGTCAGTGGTGGTTTTGCTGTTCACTAGAGTGAAGCATCAATTTCATCCAGCATGTGCTACAAGAGAGGGAGGTACCTCTCATAGGTAAACAACATTTCTGGATCCAGTGGTTTTTATCATGACCCTTTTGATAATTGGTGCTTTTATGAAAGACTTTGGATGACTGAGATCTCTCATTTGAAAGAGAGGAATCTCATTTGTCTGTCATTCTTCTGCAGTTTGACCATGTTGCATGCAAAAGCTTGAAGACATAACAGATGTGCACCTTAGAGGCTCAGAAAGGAAATAAAAATTTTGTTTCTTTCTAATCTCATGATCTGGCGCTTAATTTTTCTGAATGAGTGGGATTTTCACTGCTGGGTTACGATTTGTGCTTGTTTTATAGCAGCTTCCAGTTATGGATCTCCAAGGTCTAACTTAATTGCAGTGAAGGAGGAATTCCAGCAGCCCTACAACTGTGGGAAGTATTATCACCCTACGTTACATGGAGACTTCTGAGCTACAGAGAGATTAGTTCTAAGAGCAAGCCTGCGTAAGACATGAAAAACATTAGCCTTAACTTTATTTTCTTCAACTTCACCAGTTACTTACTGTGTTGTTACATGAGTTGTACAAATGAGTACTTCTCATTTAAGCACAGATACGGGTACCTATCCCTTTGCTCTTTACAATCTATGTAGCCAGCATTGAAGTATTGTTACCCACATGGGTTTGTCAGAAGCTTGGCATCTCCAAATAAAGTGGATTTTAAGCACTTTAGCCTGGCACTACTAAATGCACAGTAGAATTTGATCCCAGATCCTCCCATTGTTTTATCAGCACATTGACTTTCCCCGTCCTCCAGCCTGGTATCAGTTTCTTCCCCAGCACTGTTAGCCAAAATGTGGTAATCAGGTTTGCGTAAAGTAAATTAGTGCAGCACCTCTCACTGTATTAGGAAGCCACTTCACTGTGTAGGATGCTATATGATCTTTGCAATGACCACCTCATTTGGCTGTTTTGCTCGCCCCCACCCCCCAGCTTATAAAACAGATTCATGTTTACAGTCTACACAGGCGTTGGACACATTCAGGTCATAATGGCTGGCACAAATGGCTAAACAGTTTTAACTCTATCCCACGGTGTCCTGGTTTGAGCAACACAGGACTAATTTCTTTTCTAATGCTTGGGAAAACTGCACTTTTGGAAGACTCTAGTATTTACTTTATAGCCAGCTATGGTGCGTGGGTTTCAAGGTCTCAGTGTTTTGGAGCTCTCCAGGTGCAGGGATGAGGAGCGAGACCCGGGCACTTGACCCAAGCTGGCCAACAGGGTTATTTCATACCATGAATGTCACATTCAGTAGAAATTAGAAAGTTTGCTGAGGAGTTCTCTCTCTCCCTTGATGGCGACGATCCTGAGAACTTCTCTCCCCAGTGTTGGACCCCTGAGCCCTTCCCTTCCCCCTGAAGCCATTGCGCTCACGGTGTCTGACATTTGCTGTCCCCTGCTGGGAGTGCACAGCTTCCTATGGATAGAATGGGCTGAGTATAATCCTTGTACATTTTATGTTGGTATTGAGATCACTATTGGTTCTTTAGTGTTGTTAATTATTAATCTTATTCTATTAAATCTGTTTATATTTCACCCCCTGGGTTTCCTGGTTTTCTTCCCGATTCCCCTTCCCGGATGGGGAGGGGTCATCGGGTGATAGAATAATTGTCTAAATGACAATAAATTGTTGTGGGTTTCTCAAACCATAACACACGGGTACATTCTAGGGAGCTGCATTAGCTGTGCTTTACGTTTCGGTTCTGGATATGTAGTATGGATATGCAGTAATTGTTGACCAGGATCCCAATTACACTTAATACAGCAATAAAAATTCTGAACGCCTGATTCTGCGTGGTTTGTGTAGTTAATCCTGGCAGCTAGTGATAACTGAATTTACTCATGCATAGTACCTTCTTCTCGACAAATGTAAAAATTTCGAAATAATTTTATTTTCACAAATTAAAAGATCTGGATAAAATGACACGTATCCAGTTTAGTGGCAGTAAGTCAGACTGTGTGTGCGTATGGAAGCATTCTCTGTGGGGACAGCAGATGGCATAGAAATTAAAAATATTTTTGATTATCAGGGAAGACAAATGTTATTTTAAAGAAGTTGTTCTTCTGGTGATGTGTTGTGAAAAAAGTTTCTAGACTAGCTTTGCAAAAGAACTCATCACTTCTTTTGGGCCTGAGCTGAGTAACTATCTAAAGAGTGCAGCTTTGTTGGATGTGAGCTCTTCTGAAAACCTGTCTGTAATGAAGCCTCTAAATGGGAGAGATCCCACAAAAATCAGTGGAGCCTAGATGGCTGAATTGTAGTGCTTTTGCTTGTAAGAAAGTTTTAGATGCTGGGAAAGAGTGAAAAGTTCTGAACGTTCTAACTTCCCCAATCCAGTTTATTTTCCTTTCTTGTTAAATAAGAAAGAGGAAAATTAAATGAAGCAAAATTTCTCCTTGTTCAGATTGATACACTGAACTTCATTACCGATTTGATTTGCAGAACTTGCGTATCTTAAGGCAGGGTAACCTAGTTGTGGAATGGACGTTCTAACTCCCAGCTATCTTAGGTGCACCTGAAGCCTTCATTGGGCATCAGTGGAAATCTGTCAGTCTTGTTAACAGGGCTGTAAGCAACATTGTGTTAAAACACGGAATTGTGCGTGGTTGGTTGAGTGATTGTTGTTGTTTCAAAAAAAAAAAACCCCACAACAGCCTCTCATGCATTTTAGTGGTAAACAGACTAAGGAATGTCTTGGCTCATCATGTAACCTCTGCGTTCTTATCTAGCAGAGCACATAAGTACATATATAATCCCAGGAAGATCATTGACTTGGAAACTAGGCAAGAGAATTAAATGAAAGCTCCTGGCAGAGAAACCTTTAAAAGTCGTCTTTTCTGAGAGTACACCTTCCACATTTTCGGGAAGCCTGCAGTCCTCTTCTGAACTTCATATTGTTTTGTTTGAAAATCATATCTAGGTGATCCTATCTCTTTTCCTCGTCTAGCGTAGAAAAAATTGATACGAGAATCTGACCCTAGGTTAAAAAATAGTATACAACCCAATATAATGGAATACACCATCCAAGCTGAGCCTTAAAGACAGTTCACAGTATCTCAATGTCTTGCCGCCATTCCTTTCTGTGTTTTATTGTAATATATCTTCATAAGACACTTGTTTTCAAGGCAGTAGGTCCTCATCTTGAAGTCAGGTTAATGGGGTTTTACCACACTTTAATGGTTTCTCCAAATGATGCTGTAGTCTTGAAAATCCTGGATACCAATTGTGATCTGAGAATGTAGGGCCCAACCTTGAAGTCAAGAGGATTTTCCTTGACTTCAGTAGTGTAGGTGTGTAGCTCAAATTCTGCTACGTACACCTGTGTTCCATTGAAATCACTTGGAGGTTGGCGCTTCAATATCTAGGAGGATTAGAATCCAAGCCTACAGCTGTATACTCTATGACAAAATTGTGTTTAGGCTGCCTTACTATAATCTAATACTAGTTATCAAATTCTTAGCAAGATCTCAGACTGAAGTTACCAGGAGTTGACTGGGATTTGTATTTGAGGTAATGAAAGTTCAAGTATCTCAAGTAATGGATACTAAAAGAGTCTGTGCACTCTGCAGCATCTAACAAGATTAAGAGCTTTTAAAAAATCTCCAAGGTGCGTTAACATTGTTGTCTGGTGTTCTTAATTAAGTTTGGATGAGTGTAAACAGATGCATGGTAAATATCAGACAAGTTCCAAGAAACTATTTTTGTTGATTTATCTTGAATTGATCATATGGTTTCTGTATTTTACATGAGATATATTTCTCCACCCTATAAATAAATTATTCTAATAATTTGTGATGAAGCTTTGGAATAAATAAGTAAACTCAAACCACCAGTTTGCTCTGTATTTCCTGTGTAAAAAAAGCAGAGAGAAATTAAGTTATTATGTGTATACACTGCTGCCTCTTTCCTTTTCTGTTACGTTCTGTTGTTTTTATACTTACCTGCAGTATAAAATCTTCTTCAGTCTTTCTGTCTGTCTGTCTTTAAAAAAACCAAAACTTGTTTGGATTGAGTTTATAAGAATTTTGGATTATGTTTATAAGGGCACGTTATAGGTTTTTTTCTTTATATATGCATAACATTTTTGGCCAATCTGGTAGTTAGGTATCTGTCTAGAATCAATTAAAACTTTATGATGGACTTTGAGTTGGAGAATTTTACTCTCCTGCTTGTATATGCTGCTTCTTGGAAGCTACGTTTTTTAATTGAGGTTATTGTGTCTGTGAAGCAGTCTCTTCTTTCTTTAGTTCCTGCAGCCAAAAACCACGTAATTCCTCGTGATTTTTTGCATGCCTACACACACACACACAAACCAGCCAAAAAAAAATCACCAAAAAAATTCTTGGCTGAGTTTTTTGGAATTATATTGGCAAACATTATAATGGTGCTTTTCCTAGAAAAAACTATCCTTACAGCAGTTGCAGATTATAATGCAGCTGTAAAGTTCTAGAATCATACTTACTTTATGTAATGCTTTTACAATATGTTATCAGAATGTCATTTTTTCTCCAGCAAACAGAAAAAAACCGCAGAGCTTTAAGCGTTTTATGCAATCTCAGTCAATCTCTCCACTATTGTGTGGCGTCTTCTGTTTATCACCTCCACAGTGGATGGTGATACCTTTATCTAACAAAAGCCGAAGACCCCTCCTAGGTGCATGGGGTCTGTGAGGACAAGTACGTGAGCAGTGATACAAGTCCTGCATTGCCAGAGCTCAGTTTGCAGCTTTGGCTCTCGGGGTGAGAGAATTGTTCCCTTCTTGTATTGTAGTCACTAGCACAAGGAAGACCTGTTCTTGGCAGGTATTTATGGATATTCTTCTAACTTTTGCTGCTGTTTGAAATTTAGCTTTCGTGTTTGTTTTCTGTTCTGACAGAGTGTAGATCTGGATGACCACCACAAACCTGAGTTTAGAAGAGTTTTTAGTTCTTCCATCATTGAAAACGGGCATCAGTCTTCATCAGGTAGGAACACAGCATGAAATGAAGCAGCAGTAAAATACCTGATCCTGGCAGTCACAGATCAGCTCTCATGTGCTGGAAGTATTAGAATCTGCTATGGTTTCAGCATGGATATTCTACTGTGGAACTGATACACTGATAATTTATTTCCTGATTAGGAGTTTAACTTTTAAACTTTATTGTTAAGCATGCACTATGGTGTTTCATAATTCAGAGACTATTACTGTCACATTATCTTGGGGCACTAATGATAATAAGGCCTGCTATTCTGGGTGCCATTATGGCCTTGCATCCCAAACCATTTGCAAATTACCTGTCTGCTTCCATCATCCTTCAGTGGAAGGAGGACTTACCATCTCCATTTTAGAGAAAACTGAGACACACAGTGTTTCATAAAACCATGAAAAGAACAAGAATGCTGACTCCTAACCCACGGCAGGAGATGGGGGGCAGGGGCTGCACAGAGGAAGAAGAGGAGCTTACCAAATGCAGATGCTAGTGGATTAATGATCAGAAGTTGTTCTTGCTGCAGTTCATGTAGGACAGGTATGATCGCTGCAAGGGTCACTTACACTAGGGTTGTTTCTGCAGCGTGCTGTAAATGGTATAACGTTTATGGTATAACATCTCCCTGTCCCACAGGGAGAACTAGGTGGAGTAATTCCAGTGACTTGTAAAATAAAGTTGTTGCATGGAAATTGGTTTGTAACTTTGATATAAATCTGCAAATAAATTTAATTCCTCTCCCCTTTTCTTTTTATTCACTAGGTCAGGCAAAAGCCTCCCATGAACTGACCTCTTTTCACATGTCAGACTCTTCCCCTGAAGCCCATGCCCCTGCAGTCACCTTACAGATGCCCCACCTTCCTGTTACTGCAGTAACCAGGATATCAGAGAAGTTTTCAGGAGAGACCATCTGTTCAACAGGAACAACTAATGCGTCTGCTGACCTGCTGGGACAGAGCAAGAGCAAAAATGCGATGGCAGTGAAAACTTCCAACCAGTCAGGTAAAAGAGACAAAAATAATATGTTTGCTGAAGGTGTGAACCGTTTTTTTACTTCAAGAAACTGGTGCTACAGGGATTGTCCCATGACCTAGTGGTAATTATGAAACCTTGTTTCTATGGCTACATATCCCATGGTGGGACACTCTGATTTAGAATATTGTGGGTCCTAGGTGGAGCTTTAGGCTATAATGTCACATCTGCCTAGAATTTTTGCTGCCTAGTTGAGTTCATAGTGCAGCCTATCTTCTAGCACAGTTACTGAAGAAGAATCTCTTCAACACGGCCAGCTATTTTAATGAAATTTGCAGGAGTTTTTAGTGCTTTGACACGTGAGGCCCCTTGAGAAGTTTGGCAGATATTTGGCTAACCGGTTCAATAGTCATTTGGAGGGAGGAATTACTGACAGCAGACTGAGACATATACACAAGTCAGAGTGATTGCAGAATCTTATTTATATCTAAATTGAGTTTTTAAAAAAATCTCATTTCATTCATATTGAAGTAATTAATCTTTGAGCTGTATTTCATATACATTTAGTGATAGTGACACTTACAGATCAGACTATATATATGAGTCAGAAATTACACAGAGAGAGCAGATGGAATTGCCAGCAAGAGATAGGGATTATTTGCAGGTTATTGTTTCAACTTTTATCTTATTAAAGATAAGAATGTAATAAATCCTTCCTTTGTCTTCGCTTCTGCTGTTTCAGTGAAGACCTGGAATTCAAGTATGGTGAGAACAATGGGTTCATCTGCCACTGGAGGTGAGTGTTCCTATCAGCGTGTCCTTATGCGACACTAATTGAGAGGCATTCCATGCTCCATGTCTGGGGGATTCAGATCTGAGCGTGTAGTTTCAGTTAGTAGGTACATGGTAATACTAAACTTGCTAACAAGACTGCATGCAGATTCAGTTTCCCAGGTATCATGGAAACTTATTCCACTGTATGAGATTCTCAGTCAGTTCAAAGCAAAGGGTACTTATCCTTCCTTGCACAGTGATATACATGTGTACGATCAGACAATCTCTGCCGTGGAAACAATAGGTGCCAGAAAAGTGTGACAGAACAGACAGTTTGAGCAGTGAAGATTTCAGCTGACCAAGTAAAAACTCTGACTGAACACAAGGTAATGGCAGTTGGAAAGTGGATGTTGAAGCAAATTCCTTTGAGCAGAATAGCAGTAAGTAGTCCCCTTCATATATGAATGTGTCAAAGGACAAAATGCCTGAAGGATTTTCGATTTCAGTCAAAACAGATGAGTTCTGCTCTATCCAAAAGTACTTCTGATTGATGTCACCATGCTGTTACTGTCTGCACAATGTACTGGCATTTCATAGTGGTCTCAAGTGTCAGTTTAGCAAAGATGTAGCTCATCCAGAATAGGGTTCACACTCCTCCTCAGCTTAATACCTGAGATTTGCACAAATATCTGGCAATTGTTTGTGGTCCCAAATTTGTCACATCTGTATGCTGGCCTTTAGCAGGGTGTTTTATGTGGGAAGTGTAGCTGATCTGGATCCCTTCTATAAGCAGTGGGGAGAGTTCAGCATTTTCAGAGAGTGATTTGGACAGTGAGCAGGTTGGATTGCTTCTAAGATGCCAGTCTCTCTTCTTGGTTTATAGAAGGAGCCTTCAGTAAATGAGTTGCTGGGTTATGCAACGAGTTTTGGCTTTAGTGTGTTAAAACCGGGCAAGCCACTCTGTTGTTCTGCAACTGCAAAGCATAGCTGGAGTCCAGAGCTGGGCTCTTAAGAGGCAAAGCACAAAAGGTAGAACCTCAGGGGTGGAGGGAGGAAGATGCAAAGTTGTTTTTAAGCCACCTTTGTAACCTTTGGAGTCTGTTCCTTTACAAACTAGAAGGTTTTCTGGTGGAAATTAGGTAATTTAGATTATGCTCTCAGTCATGGCAGACTTCCCAGGACTCCTTATGTCTGCCAGAATGACTGTTGCAAGCTGAGCTGTAGCACCTTTTCTTCCTTTCACTGAAATGTCCGTGGCAGTGTGCCCTCCTCTGAGGTCTGCACAGGGGCCTGAAATGATCCAGCTTTCCCAAAAGCAGTTTTATCAAAGGCATCCTCTCACAGCCCTTTCTGGTATGTTTACACCATCCTTGCTGCAGTGCAACAATTTTGCAGAGGGACTGAATCCCTGGGGAAAATCCATCCCCAGCTTGTTAGCACATACTGGAAGTCAGAGGCCTGCAGCTTTTCACTGTGGTGAGTAAAAATCAATGCGTGGCATTTCTATCAGGAAACAGTTTGAAAAGTATGAGAAAAGGAGATAAAAGAAGTTTCTGCCCTGATGCATCTTGTTTTTCCTGCTTTTATACAGAGAATATCACTTCTGTCACGAAGTCTGTGTCAGCTGAGAGCTGTGAGACGAGTAGTGGAACCAAAACTGGAGAAAGGTTTGCATTTTTCTTGACATTTTGTTAGGCCATTGTGGTCACTGTAGTCTCAAGGGACAGGCGGTCTGCTGGCTTGGAGAACAGGCGAGTCCCAGAAATTGTATTTTAAGCGCATTAAAGGTTGTGAGCTTTTCTAAGGGCTAGGTGGAACAGAGATGGGAAGGAATAAAAATCTTTTGTAGAGCAGTTTAAAGCAGACCTAATTGTGGATGTCGGCATCGCTCCAGCATTAGTCAGTAAAACTCTCAGTGCCAGTGGTGGATTTTTGTTAGGAGGAGCAAGTTGTCAGGCCCTTTGGAAACACTTTTAAAAATACTCAGCTGTGTTGAAATTTGTACTTTGGGCTTGCTTTTGGAAAACAACATATGACTGCTGTCAAACATCCTTAATTTGGTTAGCCTAGAGTTTAGTTTGTGGATAAATGACTTGATGAGGACTGAGGACTACTACACATTCTTGAATAATTTGGAGTCGCAGTTGCTTAGTGTAGGATTACATGGTATCACAATTACTACTGGCATATCCAGGCATCCTCAGCATGCAAAATCTCCGTCAAGAAAAATGGGAGGGCAGCCAATTTAAATGTCTTAAATTGGGCTGGCATCTGCCTTGAAAATTATCCCAAATTTGGCATTACATTTCTTCTGAGTTAGTTCCAACATCAGCACTTCAATACTTGAGTCATGATACACTGAGCACCATAGAGAACTTGCTGTCAGATCTGACCTCCATCTGTACCAGAAAATAATGTGTGACACTGATGTCGTTGCTCTCTGCCTCAGTTTCCCCATCTCTGCATGGGCGTCACTTCCAAGTGCGATGTGTGACTTAATTCATTAATGCTGGCGAAGTGGTTTATAGCTCAAATAAACACAAATTAGAATATAATCCTATATTTCTCGATCAAATTACCAGCTTGCAATCAGTGAAGCAACACTGACATGAGCTCAGGATTCTGTGTACTATAAGTAAAAATTTAAAAAGTACTTCCTGGATTACTCTTCAAATTCCATTTTTAAAATGTGGCTTACCTTCCAGGATCCCCAAAGATGGAAATTAAAGTGATTTAGTGCTCCTGTATGGCCACAACTTTTTTTTTTTTTTTTAAAGTGTTTTAATTGTTCTACTCAGTGCTACAAAGCATTTGTGACTTGTCCAGCTATGTCTTATTTGTAAAAGTACCTTAGACTCTTCTATAATTAAGTGCTGTTGTCTGTCAATAAAACCTCCACTTTTACTTAAATTGCTTTTGACTCATTCAGGTCCTCTTGAAATGGCTGTTTTGGGAGGTTTAGAGTAGGCAACAGTTGGACCTTTATGCTGACTTCTGGCACTGCAGAGAGTTCCTTTTTTGTTTAACCACGTACTTTTCATGTTACGTTTCTCCAGTGCCACTGACAGTGATGTGACCCCCAGCTCTCACTCCTCTGCTCCCACTGTTCATCGCCAAGTTGAAAGGAGACGAGAACTGGTGCGGTCTCAGACGCTCCCACGGACTACAGGAACGCAGGCCAGGAAAGCGCTTTTTGAGAAATTTGAACATGATGGTGGAAAGTACGTCACACCTCTTGTCTCCAGAGTGGGTTTGTTAATAGGAAACTAATTTGTCAATTATTACCAGCAGAGGACAGCTGGGTGGGAGGACTCTCTCAGTGTAGGATTTTGAGCTAAGGGACAATATGCAGTCATATATAGCTTTGATGACTTCACAGACTGAGCCCTGGAAATTCACAGCTACAGATTCCTCTGGCTTTGGAGTTGTTCAGCTGAAGAAGCAGGTGCTTTTATCAGGAAAGAGTGCTGTGAAAGCTGCCTTCTCGGCCATTCTAAGAGACTGGGAATATAGTGACTTTCTGTTGTCATTCACTAAGGACCAAAAGTGTGGACTGTTCATTATGCACCATGATGGGGGTATGATTTAAATAGGAGAGGGCTTGGAATCCTGGCTTTAGTGAAATGAAAATGAGTTTTTCTTGCATGACCAACAAGTTGAAGTTTCAGCAACATGTTTCTCAAATGTCACCTAGGTAGGGGCTGACCTGGGCAAGGTTGCATAGATGTTGCTGACAAGTAGGTTTAAGTTTTTCTAGAATGTAATTTAATGCGGTCTCTGTTAATTTTCCAGAGGAAAAGGAGAATCCAGAGCTAAGCTGAAGAGGTCGCAGAGTTTTGGGGTTGCCAGCGCTAGCAGCATTAAACAAATTCTGTTAGACTGGTGTCGCTCAAAAACCATAGGATACAAGGTGAAGACGCGCTAGCACTTTCAGCTCTCTCTTTTTCGGGAGAATTTGGCAAAAAAAATGTACTCAAAAAAGTGAATGTAAAACATGCCAGATGATGAGTTAACTTCCTCAAGGTCATCAAGTTTTGTGTGGGTAACGCAAACATCATGGTTTGCATGGGCAGCACTTTAAGACAGTCATTGATTGCATGAGTGAGATTCTGTATGTCTGTCAAAGCAATGCATTAGTGTTTGTCTGAAAGCCTACATTTTTGTGCTTACGGATATAGACTTCAGTATATGCTCACACATTTTTTTCTTAGTTGCAGGCTGTGATTTTTGCATTCTCATTATATATGGCAAGATCTGAATAACATTTTGCCAGTATGTGGAGACTATGGCCCTTTTGCTACACAGCAGACCAAAATACTCTCTCCTGGTATTAGACAAGTGAGTTTGTAGTAAATGATTGAGGCCGAAACACATGGTATTAGTGAGCTAATTTCTATGAGGTACCATCAGTGTAGCTAAAAGAATCCAGCAGTTGAGATTTTCGTAATTTTACCTGACCTCAAACTGCAATTGCCAAAGCAATTTATAGGAGAAAGAAATTTTTTTCCAGGGTTTTTTTTGTGTATGTAATGTTTTTCAACATTATTATAAAGTGTGCATTATTATTGCTGAACTCTAAATTATAGCATGCATAAGCAGAACTAGTGAAAATAACTGTTAGTTGCTTACCAGAAAAGCTGGGGCTTGAATTATATGTGATGGGAAAGTAGCATGAGACAAGAGCCCAAATATGTTTCTTTTCACTGTGGCAGTTGAAATTACCAATAAGCGTTTGTTCTAAGAGAGAGGTTTTGCAGTAGCCGTAATTCTTCCTATATTTCTGCCTATCTGTATGTAAACAGGCATTGAATTGGGTCTTACTGAAACGCAAAGCAAGCAAGCATAGTCTTTTATCTAGTGTTATTCACAGCCACACAGTTTTTCAGTTACAAATCCTCCACAGGGATAAGCAGAGTCCTTAGTTTCTGCAGATCCTGAGCTGGCGCATCGGGCCTGCTCCAGAGCTCACTGACATTGACAGGATTCTCCCCAGTATTTTCAGTCGGCTTTGGATCAGGGACCTTGACTGTGTGTCTGCTTTGCATCTGGGCATTTCAGGCAAACGGCTTTCATTGCTGAGCATGCCGTTTTTTCTCAGAATACAAATAATGTAATGGATATACAAGGAGGGGGAGGAAGACATAAAGCCTGTGCTCCGTTGCTTTGGTTAGTGGGAGAGAAGGACGGAAAACTGCAGTGAGCAAAATCAGCTGCTCTTTGCCGTTCCCCTGTGCTGCATTAACATGCGTGTTTTTTTCATCGTGACAGCACATTGATCTCCAGAACTTCTCCTCAAGCTGGAATGACGGGATGGCATTCTGTGCTCTTGTACATTCTTTCTTTCCTGAAGCTTTTGATTATAATAAGCTTGACCCAGCTAATCGCAAGCAGAACTTTGAGCTGGCCTTCACCATGGCTGAGTGAGTATCACATTAAATGTCTGTGAAGTGCTTCCAGTTCAAGCCTAATGCGGCTGGGCACCAATGAAGAGTTTAGTGATTCTTCTTGTAGGTCCTATATCACTAGCATGTGATCATGCCAGAAAAGATAATAAAGCTCTGCATAGAGAATGCATAGAACAGGAGACTCGGCGATCTAAAATCAGAGGTGGTTTTACCACGCACAGGATAATTCACTGGACTCCTGTGTTCAGGTCTTTCACAGTCTTCAGGCAGTACTTGAATTCTGCTTTCTCACCTCTGTGATTCTCACCAGCCTTAGCACTGACACACTAAACTTGAGAAATCAGCCTCATAAGTTATGCTTGGACAGAACAGGAAAAAACCTGACTTCTCTCTATGTTTGTTTTTTGGGTTTTTTTTATTATTTTGTTCTTGAAGTAATGAATGATTCTTAATGAATTTGCTGATATCAATCATAAAAAGGAAATTTGAGTTCATAGAGCACAAGGCATCGAATGTTTACTGACAGGAACTGCACATACAACTTGTAGTTTCTTAGCCAGTCCCACCTGCTTGATACCTGATTTGAATTTCAGTGATGTTAATATATCCATCCAGCCTCTCTGGAAAAACTGTGACCCCTGAATGGCAGGGAGCAAGTAGATTAACTTTTGGAATTGGGTTTTGTGGGAGGGTTCACCTCTGTCTGGACGTTGCTTTGGTTGAACAAGAATGAAGGTTGAATTCACTGTAAGGAGAGCTAGATCAAGGCTCAATATCTCAACCTGGTAACTGTATTTTTGTAAAATGAACAGAGCTAATACCCTCAGTCCCACTGTCCTGATCCTTTTTGATGCAGTATACCAGGCAATTAAATGATAACTTTTTTGTTAAAGTCATTATGAGTATGAACTTGTCAGCTAGAAATAGCAACTTTTTTGACCAAGTATCAACATGATTCTTACTTGCTGTTTTGTTTGACTTGTGTAGCAGTAAGAACACTCCATGTGGCGTGCAGCTGGGTTTGGTACAATCTTTCCGAATACTAACAGGATGTGGGAATACGTGGCTAAAGTTTCCTGCAGCTTCTGATACAGCTTCAAACACTGGTACCAACACACTGAAGCTCTGAGACTTGCATGACTCTGCTTACTGAGACATGGGCAGAGGAATGTGAGATTGGGCTACCTGCTACAGATATCAGGGATGTGAATGGCAGTCAGTGGCAGGGGGGACGGGACAAAAAAACCCAACAACCAAACAAACTACAGGGATTTGGGTCAGATCCCAGTATAGAGGGAGAGAGGGAAAGAACAGGAATATTCCATCATCACAAAAATAACAATCTCCAACCTGAGCCTGACCATTTCATTGTGAAGTGATAAACCTCAGGATTTCTTAAATGCCTTAGTGATACTCAAATCAGAGCAGCAAATGAAGCAAATGAGTCTTAGAAGTAGTTACAGGCCTTAGATTTAACTCTTGATTTGCTATACCTGTTTTATTATTACTACAGGAAAATGGCTCACTGTGATCGTCTGATAGAAGTGGATGACATGATGATGATGGGTTACAAGCCAGATCCCATGTGTGTCTTCACCTACGTCCAGTCTCTGTACAATCACCTACGACGCTTTGAATAAAACCATCGACACATCGCCAGCCAGAAGGGTCAAGTACAGTATGCTAATGGGAAGAGCGACATTTTGCAAATGGAACGCAGTGTTATTTCTTGCTGTTTACTGTCCCTTTGCTTACATTCAACTGCGTGGCTGGCTGAGTGAAGTGTTGCTGAGCAGTGCCCCGAAGTATTGATCACATCAGCATGTCAGTAATATGGAAATATGTTTGAAAAAGACAAAAAAACATAGCGAAAGGCAAATGCTGTCATTTTGGTGCTAGTAGTAGGTTGGATTTTTGATATTCTTGTGTTTAAAGATCACAGGAAGCTAATTTGCTGCTCTTATCTCTGTTATGCCGGGGACACAGTTTCATGCAGTGACAGGTGACTCTGCTGTGAAGGTGTTCCCTCTTAAAACGCAGGTAAAACTCCAGAAGATAGCACCTTCAATTCCACTTCTCTGTTGAGCATAGCATAAAATATGTAGCAGATGGACGAGGAAAATTCCATTTAGCAAATAATAACCTAGAGTACTCAACCACTAGGGCAGTCCTCCCACCCTACCCCCCGACTGCAGCGTACACACACACACACATGCAACAGGCATTGTTCTGTTCTCTGAAAGCAGAAAGAGGACATAGCCTCTTCCCTGCTGACTGGGGCGACAGGCAAGTACCACGTTACACCACAGCATTTGTCTGTAACGGTCAAATCTAAAGTGATTTGCTTAGAGGCTTGCTAAAGCCTCTGCTGGCCGTCCTGGATTAATTTCTTGATCGTGAAGAACAGCAACAGCTGGGGCTGTTCTGTGTATGAGAGTGTGTGTTTGCATGATTTAGGATTACAGGACAGGGGGGAGCTAGCAAGGCACAAAATCCTCTGAACAGTTGTAATAGAAGCAAGACTGCAGTGCGCTTTGACCTGGACTCTGGGGGACAGCAACTCTCCAGTGTGGACAGGAATGAAGTCTTTATGACTTGCTCAGTCCTCATGCTGACTCTGAGGTGGACAGGCAATATGCCAAAAAAATACGAAAGATGTGGGAGTTTTGAAATGCCTTGGACTAGTTTCCGTTTTCAGTTAAATTCGCATTAAAACGACAATGCAGTGGGATTATTCCAGATTTACTGTACAAAAAGGTCATGTGTCACCCTTTCTGGTTTTCTCTTTGGTAAATCAACAGAGCTTTGTTTTCACAGTGAATGTTAAAAACAAAACCACTAAAAAACATACTTTAAAAAAAAAGAAGCCTTTTAAAATTATTTCTTCCCTAAGAACAGGCTCATAGAAGGTAAAAACTGAAAGCCATGAGCCCTCTGCTCATGCTAGAGAATGTTCTTTAACCTGCATTTGTGCTTTTTGTAGATATTTATAAAGATTACCTTTGTTCTGTATTGATGACCATTTATAATAAAATATGTCAAACGTTCTTCAGGTTTATTGCTTCTCTTAGAATGAAGTGACAGATAAGAAAGTAAAATCAGTGAAAAGAACCCAGGGATTTTGCTTAGAAGATTTTTGTTCTAGTCATGGTGCTGTGTGCTCTGAATTTCAGTTTAAAAAAGTACAGAAGTTCGGTGGCATTTGGAATAGGATTTTAGTTCAGCCTCACTTTCTAGTGAAGTTTACTTAAGAAACCACAAATGAAGCAACCACTTTGTTAGCAGTCTCAGAAGAAAAAAAAACAAACACCAAAAGAAAAAAAAACCCAAACACCAAAAGTGTACAAAGGTAAAGTATAAATTAACTGCTGAAGGTCGGGATCACCAAGTTGTGTTTGAAGCGTAGCTAGGCTGCTGCTATGACGCTATGGAAAGAGTCTGAGATACTTTTAAATACACATCTTAATATAAGTATCTAAAAGATACTTGGTCAAACTAGCAGGATCCTTGGTATGGATAATCTCACAGCTTTAATGCAAGTGGACAGAGGTTGGGTGGGCTGTTTGTATTTGTTGTAGGATGGCCATTGTCTTCAGTTTTTGACTTTGTCTTGAATGACTGTAATTCTGAGGAGTAAGTGTGCACCTGTTGCTCCACCAAATGCACTGTAAAGATAAACACACCACACTTGTGTTTTGGAGAAGTGATTAGAGGAAGCATGCTGAGAAGTCTTTCAACAGCCGGCACACACAATACACATACTTACACTCTTAGAGCAGAATACTTTTCATTGACTAGCAGAGCCAAGTTCCATCGTTGCTACAAGAGGGGCAGTAATGGCTTTATACATCACATTCCTTCACAGTCCCAGGTCATGGATGATTTTCCTGTGTGATCTGAGTGCTAAAGACACAGGTAAGTGCTTAGCCAATTTAGGCCTTGTAGCAAATAATTATATAAAAGAAGTTTTAGACAGTAAAATTATTGCCAGTTCACCAGGGGGAGTTTACAGCTTTTCTATAATTTAGCTTGTTTTCACAGCTACCCAGAAGCTATTTGTAGAGGTTCTCTAAAACCTTCCCATTTCAGAGAGGCGATGGTAAAGACACCTGGTACTTGCCAGCAAACTGATTGCAGGGGAGTGGAAGACTAGAAGCTGATTTTAACTGCTGGTGGTTCGCATGTGCATCTTCTGGTGGTGGTATGGGAGATGGTGCTATGACATAGTTTTAGAAGAACCTTCAGCTCTGTGCATTAAGGGAAGTCTGATCTGTATTAATAAACTTGACTATCAGATGGTATGTTTAAATTGAAATGAAAGTATGTAATGTATGCCCCCTGCTGGACTTTTTAGTATTTTTAGTTCAAAAAAATGCAGTCAGTGTATGTGTGTATGACAGTAAATGTGTTTAGCACGATAAAGAGAACAATATATTAAGTTAGCATAGCATAGGTTTTACACAGATGGACTGTTTCCTGGCTTTTCTAATGTTTCTGCAGTGTATTTAAAATTCAGTACTAAGGTGGTTTACTGGCAACTTGATCCTACTTTTAAAGGTTAGATCAATTTGTTCTGTGCAAGATTTTCAAAATAATCTCAGCAATCACCTACTTTTCAAAATGTTTGCTTAGAGCTTCCCACAGCAGGGGAATCCTCCGTGAAAATACAATAATTGGATGGACGCCTTTCATCGCGTCTCCCTTTGTGTGACACTTCCAATAAAGAGTTTAATCTAAACATATGCTCAAACCAGTGCAAACTCTTGGATACATGTAATTAGGTATAAAACTAGCCCACATGGGTTCAACCTGTGTTGTTAATTTAAACCTGGCCTGGCTTATAGAGAGAGTTTTAAAGTGTCCAAAATAAAAGTTGGCATGAGAGGCACTGTAGTTACCAGTTTTAACGATCACTGAGAGAATGTAGCTACTGTTTGAAATTAAAGATCATTAGCAGCTTTCTAGCTGTCACTGCAATGTATTTGCAGCCAAGGATTGCAGTTGCATCCTAGTTTTCTGTCTGGGACCAGCTCAACTGCTTTTGATGGATGCTACTTGCTGCTTTATCACTGTGCAATCTCTTTGAACCTTATTGGGAACGCTGAGAAACCCTGCTCTGATCTAAACTACATCAGGGCTGTATGGAGGGGGCCTAACTGTGCCATCTGATGTAATGGTCGCTTGTCTCCTTCATTTCTTCTGGCTGGCTCCCAATCTCTTTTGTCCCAGGAAAGAATATAGTTGCCACGAAGATGGAGCGTGCTGCTAAGGCTATTTTATGGCTGACATTTTAGATAGCTAGGTACTTAACACACCTTTCATTTGCTCTCACAATCTTTATGCATTTCTGCAATAATCAAAAATTAGTGTCCGAAGCTGTGGGAACCTATCTCAATTAATGCATAAAGACTACATTTTTATTTCCAGGCAGATCTTAACCGGTAATGGGTGAAAGGCTGCACCGCTGGCTTGTGCGTGCCGATTCCACCTGGTGCAACGGCAGAAGGTTGCCAGAGGCAGCAGTGCTGTTCCCACAGCAACCGGTCTGTTTACCTCCCGAGCTGCTCTGAGCCACCTCCTGGAATATTTAATTGCACATTTAAAAATAAATACATGCTGCTGCTGCTGGGGAGATTGAGGCCGGGAGTT
Organism: Burhinus oedicnemus; assembly: GCA_008921705.1. Taxonomy (NCBI): domain Eukaryota; kingdom Metazoa; phylum Chordata; class Aves; order Charadriiformes; family Burhinidae; genus Burhinus; species Burhinus oedicnemus. The sequence goes on along the minus strand of VFFE01006965.1, from coordinate 681,537 downwards.
GGGAGCAAACCGCTTCCAGCCAAGGGGAATTGAGGACGTGCCACTTAGCCAGGATTTGACCTTGGGAGCAGCCCAGGCTAGGCACAGCATCGGCCACGAGGTGTGTGAGGGAACAGGGGGGTTGGTTTTGGGGTTCCTGTGCTGGAGTGTGGGCAAAGCTGTGAGTTGCTGAGGTGCAGCTGTGCGCATTTGAGGTGTGGAGTTGTCTCAGGAGCACTGGATGAGCACAGTGCGAGAATAGGAAAATTGATAATCAAACTGCTGTGACTTTGTGTATATTTTGGGCATTGGTCACCAGTCTGCTTTGTTCTTTGTTCTGCTTTAGCACTTCCAAGGCTTTTCCAGTTCTTCATGTCTCTGCTGTATTTCCTCCTTCAGCTTTTCAGGTCCTGTTTTCTCTTCTCTTTTTTTTTTTTTTCCCCCCTCCTAATGACCATTACATTTCTTCTTTACAACCTAGAGCTCATCCACCTCTCCAGCCATATGCTTAAAAGGTGTTTACTTCTCCAACCTGTGGGAGACTATTTATCTTTTATATTTGTTCACTTTTTCTCAGTTTTCCGTGGTTGTCCATTTAGTAATTCTGTCCTTCCTCACCAGTCTCCTTTTCTTTCCCTTTTCTTCTCCCTCCTATCACAGAGAGTCCATCTTCTCAGTTCCACTTTCAAGCCTCTTTCTCTCTCCTCTCCTAGCTTCCATTTCCAAATTCTTCTGTTTCTTCATTCTCCCACTGCAAACTCTCTCCCCTACACCTTAACAAAGTCTTGGGGAACCTTGAGCAAGAAGTCTTGTCTTTTCATACCCGTGTCATTTTCCAGGTAAAAGGGGCAAGAATTTTTCTCACCCTCATGGACCTTCTCACCCCTTCTTGCTTCTGCAGCCAAATATAATGCTATTCCTGTTTTCAGGTTCCACATTCCATGAACTGACCTGTGTTACATCCAGAAACTTTCCAAAAAACAATGGCTAGACTGTTGCAAGCTCCACCCAAGTTTCATCCCTCAGAATGGGACATTGCCAACAAGATGCAGTGTGCCAGCACAGAGTCTCAGAAATCCAGGTCGGAGCGCATGGTAGCTGAGAGCCAGAGGCTGCTGGATGAGATAGAAAAGACAACTCAGAAAACCCAAAGTGATGTCAACAAGAAAATAGGTAATCCTATGTGTTCTGCAAGTGTCAAGATGTGTTATTTGAGCTATATGTTTAAGATGGACTTAGAAAATTAGTTAATAATGAACAGGAGTATATGTCAATGCCATGCTCTCTGATATGAAAAAAATTAATAATATTTAAAAAAAATATTTTTCTTTATTTTATAACAAACCAATTAGTTCTCCAAAACACACAGAAAGCTATTCCAACCAAACCTCCTGACACAGGGTTGCAAAACTGTCTCCACATATCAGTCTACAGCACTACATGCACTCCACGCACTCCACTGTGGAATAAGTCTGGTTTTAGCCATATCTAAGATCTGACCCATAGTGCTCTGGCATATAAGATGGGCTTGTATTAATACCTGTTTGCAATTTTCATTCTACAGAACAGAGACGGGAAGAAATAAAATTCTGGAAGCAAGAATTAGATAACAAACTTGAACAAATTGTTCATGAGACAGAGGTACTGTTGACTTTCAAGACTAGGCTGGAGAAATCTTTGGAGAGCTGTAAAGAGCCACTTGTCATCGCCCAAAAGTGTCTCCTGAACAGGTAAGAATATTAAGAAGAAAAACATTCAGGGAGAGAAAAAAAAAATCTAAGTAACGAACCTTTAACAAATAATAAAAAAGGCTGCAAACTAAGGGCCTGCCTCTCTTTGCAGTGGAGTCACAGTCTGATTTAGATGTTGTAACACTAGGGAACCAAGGTCATAAAGGAAAAACTTCCCATCTGGCAAGGAAAAGCTTTCAATTTGGAAAGCTGGGCTTCATCATCTGTTAGCTGCAAGCATTTGAACAATGTGGCTGATGGTTTTTCCTCTTTTTGTTTAGGCAGAGGCGAGCTGGGATTGACTTGGTGCACGATGAAGTGGAACGGGAACTGGTGAAGGAAGCTGAAGTCCTCCAGGGGGTTATTGCTTTGCTTGAACGTACATTGGAACAAACCAATGAGCAAATCAGGTGCAGAGGCAAAGAGCATAACTGGACACTGATTAGCTGAAAAGTAGGACAGCCATAATCCTGAGAAGTTGTAGGGTCAGGCTGAGTGGAGGTCCAAAGTTACCTTCAGTGCTAAACAGTTACAGGAGGTCAGTCCTAATTCATACCATTCGATCAGTAATGGTGAGAAGTTCTGTTCGTTAGAACTCAAAGTACTTGCACGTGATTCCTGGTGTTCTCATGATCCAGTCCTGTGCCTTTAATTCCAATGGGAGTTGTACCATCAATTTATATGGAGGCAGCTTCATGCTCTACATTTTGGAACTTTGCAACTAACAGTTCGTACATGAAGAATTCCATAACAGCATTTGTATTACCTAAGGGCCCGTATGGATGCATGTTAGGGACACCTGTGAGTGCCTACACTTTGGCTTAGAGTCTGGTTGTTTCTCCTCCTAGACTAAACCGTTCAGCAAAATACAACCTGGAAATGGATCTCAAGGACAAGTTCACAGCTTTGACAATTGATGATTACTGTGCTAGCTTGACGAACAACACTCCTGATATCAGATATGCTGATAACGCAGTGAAAATAGAAGGAAAGTAAGTGGTTATTTAGTTCAATGAACATGATAATTATACAGCTAGTATAAGATGTTCCAGTAATAGCAAGATTAAAGTAATTTTGTGTAAAACAGACTATATCTGTCCATCATCTGTCTACTGTAGATTGATTTTTATACTTCTGTCCATCACTTTAGTATCTGTGTAATAAGTCTGTGAAGTAAGCCACAATAATCATGTTCCCAGTGAACTGCAGTTTACTGAAAGTTTTTGAGGCTCAAAGTTAGCTAAGGAAAAATTTCACACATCGCTTAAACCCAGAATAGATTTAGCAATCTTAACTTCCTCTCCTCTCCCAGGGTGTCCTAGTGGGGAGAGCACTGGACTGGGGCACATGAGGTGTGGAGTCAGTTTCTGACTCAGTCATTAACCTGTCAAAGGCGCCTCTTCCGTGTGGGCTAGTTAGTGTGAATGGTTTAGATGGAGAAATAGCTACCACAGAAAAATGGGTGGAAAAGGAGAAACATACTGAGAAAGCAGTGTGTATGAGAGTCTCCCAGGGACACTGTTGTCTCTGCCAGAACTGGCAAACTTGGAATGCCAGGAGACTGACAAGTCTTGCTGCTAGCACGTTAGCGTGCATCAACAACAGGTTGTATAACTCAGACCACATCCAGAATGGTGTTGGCTGCTATATGCAAATGACAATTACAGCTTGATATATCCACCCAATGAAACAAGGAACCCTCTGAGGAACTTTCCAGACACCAGCCTGCAAGCCGCAGACGCACAAGTATGGCACTAATTCTGGGGATACAGTTGGGGGTTGTCTTCCCAACTATTGCTCCAACCACGTACTGTAAGTGACTGTCTTATAGGTGGTCAACTGTGTGAGAGTAAGTGAATGTTTTGTGTGAATAGTTACCTGCTATCGATAGTAACAGCTGCATTATATTAGTAATAACAGCTTAATTAATGAAAGGTGTTCTAACAAATATTGGTTATTATCTGTGTTTCCCCCACAACTTAATCCTTTATCAGAGAAAGTAAAATCATAACAAAGTTGCTCTGTGACTTTAGCAAATTCGTTTCCATCCTACCCTTGCCGACTTTGTTCTGAAATGTTCGTGACAGAGAGGGACTTAATTTTGTATTTGTAGAATCCCCAGCACAACTGGCACTCACTGGGATGTGTAGTTAATAGTACTGCTTTGTTCTTGGTTTTGTGGAGTAATTACAGATTTATGAAGTCACAGAGGGCCTGATGCTGCCAGTTGATGACCTTTTATTTTGAATCTCTTTCAGTTTTGTTAGCCCTGAAGACTGGATAGATTTCTCAAACATAAATGTTGAAAAGGCTGACAAGCAGCGATACAATTCTTTGGCACTGGGGGCGCTGATTGGTGGCATCCTCTCACAGACAGCGAATGACATACGCAAGCAATGCGAGACGGTGAATGTCGCGTTTAGAAATAGGGTGAAGGAAGTCAAGGATGCCAAGCATAAGCTAGAGACACTCCTTGCAATGGTAAGTGGTAGGGGACAGTCAGTGAAAAAGTGGAAACAATGGGCTTGGGTTATCTACCCGTTTTCTCAATCCAGTGTCCTGAGCTACTTTGCTTTAAGAATTTTACCTTTGTCAGTACTGGCAACGCCGGCCGCATTTTCCTCTCTCCTCCCTGCCCCATCCCCCCAAGAAAAGTCGTCTTAGATTTTATTTTCTCAGCTCTGTGTGCACTACTACGGAGGTGGATTTCTGGAATCACTGACTTGATATCAGTGTTGCTGTAGACACCAGTAAAGTCAGAATTTCCCTTGTGATTTTTAGTTACGTGGCACTCCTATAGAATTTTCATAACTGTGATATAAAAGCCTAATAACTTATAAAATCAGGGTCAATGTGCTCAAAATCTGATACCTGAAAACTGAGTGTTAATGTTAAAAATCAATTGCTGAGCATAAATCCCAGTTCCACTCAAAACACTGTCACCTGCTTTGCAATGAAGGAATCATAATCCTGGCTGACCTTTGTAAAATATCTTTTGATGAAATAACATCTTAACATAATGAGTGTTACTGTGATTGTTATTCCTATAACTATTAAAGAAGATTTTGATGATTTCACCCATTGTAAGAGACAGCGTGCAATACTTCCTTCTGTTGGATTTGTTAAGGTGATGGATGAGACTGCCTCACAGGAGAAGAACATTGCAGCCTTAAAGAAAGCAATTGCTGATAAAGAAGAACCTGTTAAAGTGGCTCAAACCCGCTTGGAAGCAAGAAACCATCGCCCCAATATGGAATTGTGTTATGACACAGTGCAATACAGGCTGACTAGTGAAGTTCAAGAGATCACAAAAAATATTCAGAGGCAAGTGGAAATGATGAAAGAGGGGAAAATCTGTGGTATGGATTACTGGTTAATTCAATGAGTCAAAGTAACATTGGGTCCCAGCTATTCTCCCTGAAAGGTGGGGAATTGCTTTTCCCTTAAAGGCAGGACACTTTAAGGGAAGCTGCATGGATATTGTCTCTCCATGAATCCCCTTCCATCTTTTTTTCACTCAGAATTCTTATCCCATATGAAAAAAACCTATCCATGTATTTTCAATTAATGTCTGTCTGTATTTTCCCTGTTAGATTAAAGGACACCCTGGCACAGGCTGAGACAGAGCTGAAAGGTCTGAGCCGCCGACAGCTTTCCTTGGAGGAGGAGATCCAGGTCAAGGAGAATACATTGTACATTGATGAAGTGCTCTGTATGCAAATGAGAGAGTCTGTTTACATTAACAGCTTCTGAAGCCATCATAGTGGGAGATTGTGTGTGCTCCAAAGAGCCAGTTCCTGCTGAAATTTTATTGACGAACCTCCAGATTTATTGGTTTGGCTCAATGCTGTCCTGGTTCTAGTTGTGCAAGGTAATTAAAACAGAGCTAGTACTTACAGCTATCTGTTTCACAGCTATCTATGCTCTAGAATGCCTGATGAAATCTCCCACTTAGCAATAAAATTCCAGAATAAGAACGTTATTTATCTCACGTGCAACCAATGGTATCTTTTTCCACTGAAAGGTCTAGAAGCTGTGGAAGCTAGAGCAGGAGTCTCCTCATAAGTCACCTGTTGGAAAGCTGGGCAAGTGGGAGGGGTGACTCTCAGGACAAGCCATGGTATGTTTTGTTCTTAACATCTGCTGTTAAGAACTAGGCACAGGGTGTCTATCAAACTTAACAGGAGTTAGGGACTGGTGATACACTGGATAGTGCATCTGACTGCGTATGAATCAAGATCAAGCCAAGGCTGACTTTAAGCTAATCACTTCCTTACCCTGTGGCTCAGTTTCCCCATTTGTACAATAGAAATGACAAGACGGGCTTCATTGGTAAGGTGTTTGAAGCTCTACAATGAGAAGTGCTGAAGAAAGAGGAGGGCCTTATTTTTCTAGAGATGCCTGTGAGGGTGGAAAATGGCTCACTGCTTCCTTTGGTTCTGGCAAGGGCAAGAATAAATGATGCTGGAGACATAGGAGGCCGGTTCCCACGTCCTACATTTTAATGCATGGAGTGTAAAATTGTCCCTTGCCTCTCGCTGTAATAGTGTCTCCCTTTCAGAGGCACTGCTGTGAAGATTCAAATCCCTTACTAATGCCCTCCAAAGGATCCATTCATTGCTTGCAGATGTCACGGAGTGTTCTTCTCTCTTCCTGTGGTTTACACCATTGGGTAGGTGATGACAAAATAATTAAGCTCTGAGTCAATCAGGTATTTGAACTTCCTGTAAATATTGCACAACAGCCGATCCTCCTCACTGATCTCTTGTCGGGCTGTGTAAATCCTGACCTGTATGCATAAATGACATCCATGGCTCTCAGATACATGGAGCAGACTCAGCCCATTAAAGCTCATGACAAGAAGCCTCTGTGACTAATGAGGAATCTAGAGAAGCCTAATTCCTTGGTTTTGAGTAAAATCTTGAAGTTTTACTGTTTTCACTCCAAACTGGACTGAAAACATCATCTCCTACCAAAGAATTTTTGGGAAGAGCAAGGTTCCTTTTACCCCCAGAACTGATGCATCCCTGGGATCTGCATAGATCGGGGAGGACCTACTGAATTCAGAATCTAGCATGCAAAGCAGCATGACAGCATGGTTTACACCAGCTACAGTTGTGGTCTGGCCCCAGTTCAACACAGCATCCCTAAAGAGTAAGATGTGTTTATATCCTTTTGCAGTTCAGTGGGATTCAACCCACCTGCCTCAATTTAAGCATAGATGTAAGCGCTGGGCCTGGGAGATGACTGAGAATCCCTAGCTTGAACTAGAGCGGACAGAGGGAACCGCAGTCTAGGAAGGACTTGTGGAATTGTTGGGGCTTGTTATTAAACTTCCACAGTGTTCTGTACATGGCTAAGTAGGTTGGAAAGCCCCATTTCTGTGAGTGGTTTTCAGCCTCGTTATAATGCTAAAACATAATGTAGGGAAGGTAGTTATGTTAACATTTCCGTAAGTGACCTTTCTATGGGCATGGGGACCTCGCCTTTCTCTGGGTATTGGAGAGAGGAAGGGAATGGGAGTTTTGAAGCACAGTCTTACCTTTACGGTAGTCAAAATGCATTTCCTTTCTGCATGGTTTTGTAGCAGCCTTTCCACAAAGGTGACGCTTAGAAATGCCCAGACTTTCAGAAATAACAGCCTCTTGCATGATAAGATGAGCTGGAACAGCTCATCGTCCAGCAGCTCATGGTCATTGTTTAATTCAAGTGTTAATTTCTTGAAAAAGAATGAACACTGTTAGTGCTACTGAACAGAGCTTGTGAGCACAGTAACTAGAATTCAATAAACAAGTTTCCCAATGTTACCAACAGAAGTGACTGTCAGTGGATCAATTCTGTACCTTGACATTAGCAGAGAATCAGTTTTGTATTATGACAACAGTATAGGCTACAGTAATCTCCACTCTCCTGTTAAGTTGGGGAAGGGTCGCTTGTGCATTACATAGTATCCTAAAAGACAGACAATTTCTGTTACCATTAGAAGATGCTACACCCACAGCTCATGCTGTGATCTTATTTGACATCTTGGAAATTACCCCAGATATGAAAGCAGATCCAAAGGCAATTTCTAGAAAGCTTTACAGATCTCTGGTGTTTATTGGAAACTCTGCAATGCAACAGAACTTAAAGAAAGTTGTCAGCAACCATCAGGTATAAGGCCACGTGCTTCCCTCAGGCATGCAAAGACCCGATGCTCATTTACATGGGTCAGCTGTTGCACACCTTTGGTGACATATCCCTGGTGACACCAAAGTGCTTTGACACGGGCACCAGTTAATTTACATCTGCTGTAAGACATTTGTGCGTTGCCAAAATGGAGCAAAACCATCAGTGTAGGCTGATGCAGGCTACAGCTCTGTAAGCAAACAAGGTGTACAGACTATTTTCCTCATGCAGATTTCCCTGCAAAGAGGTGGGGTTCAGAAAAATCTGAAAGGATAAGAAAGTTATCAGTTACTAAACATGAAGGTGTCTAACGAATAAGCCTAAAGCTTCTGAACAAAAATTATGTTTTCCTGCCTGAAAAGTTCTTTTTGCTCACAGCTGACATTACAACCCCCAGTATTTTGGGTGTTTTAGCTTTTTACGAAGGCAGCATGACAGCAAAGACTAGCATAATGGCGATCGTAACTGGACAAGGATAATTACCTGAACTAGACTATAGCTGGAACACTGAAATGGCTCACTTAAGAAAATTACCCACTGAACATAAAACTGAAGCAGTCAGGAATTCCTATTGATGACTGCTGTTATGCAGAAGGCCTATATGATTACTTTGCTTAGCTTTGTGATACTGCAGTAAGATGTCACTATTGTTTCCCTTACCTGCAGAACATGCCAGTAGACTGGGAGAAGGTTGGTGAGGGTAGATCTCATTGTCCAGTCTGGGTCACTGAAATAGCAGCTCCGTAGGCTGATGCTCCTGACTGGGATCTCCACTAGGTGATCATGCTTCATCACTCTTTCAAAGAAGTAGTTCACATTCAGTTTTGGGGTTCTCTTGACCAAGTTTGCCCACGACATTCCCCACACCACTTGCCCATGAGGGTCATGGATATGACATTTGATATTCAAGGTGCACCAGGAATAAGTGCTGTGCTCCCGCAGGATGTTCAGTGGTTCATCAGAGATGCGGTTATAATTGAAAGTCAGGACAACCAAGCTGTGGAACTTGGACATAGTTTGGTGGAACAAGATGCTGCTGTAAACAGGAAGGTGGAGACTGAAGAAATCCTCAATATTGATTTCAGATATAAAGATTTTATTTGTCAAGCAGCTCAGAGAATTCAGAAGCTCACAGCCTTCTTGCAAGGTTATTCTTTGCTCCTTTTAAGTTGAGATAATCAAGCCGTTTGGTCATTCTTTCCAGGAAGATAGCTAAGTTCTTGAAAAACTGAGCCCTGGCCACATTTTTCCAGATCAAGTGGTCTAAAGCCAGGTACTCAATGCTCAGGGATACTAGGCGACTGTTACACTTAACCAGGTGTGAAAGAAGACCTCTCAGAGCCACTTAAAATTTTGAGGTAAAGGCAGTATTGTAAGGATTCCATAACTTGATCTCATGCTGCTCTAAATACTTGGCAAATTTCTTGACAGACCACAGTGCACTTTTTGCAACTCCAGTGTGTCTTCCCTTGATGGTTGGCTATAGGATGTGATGGTTCTGCTTCTCCAGAGGGATCCCAAGTGCATGGCCTAATGCCATTTTTTACAGACCAAGGCAGCATAAGATCTGTCCCTGTCATCTGACCAATGGAAGACATGCCTCAGACAGACATCTGGTAGATGGGCCCAGGGCCTCTGCTCAGGTTCTCTGTCATCTTCTATTGAGAAGACAGTTTTTCACTTCTCTTCTGGGTGTTGAGCCAAACCTAGATGAAGAAAGCTGTGGGTAGATTTCTTGCCATTTCCAACAGAATAGGCTTGCAAGTAAAAGGATGAAAGTTTGTTTCTTCACATTCAAAACCAACAATCCTTTCTTGCCTCTGTAGTCAAGCTGTCAGGGTCAAACAAGCTCTTGGGTCTAAACTATAGTCTAACTTAAATCAAAAGAAAAAAAAAATCAATGAGTGAAGAACAATCACAGTACAAGCAAAGGACACATTTTAACTTTTTGGCCTTTGGTCTAGCTAAACAGTGAAATGGTATCAACTGCTGACAGAGCAGCCACAGCCTCTAGAAACCTTTGGTTAGCATCAGCTGTAATTGATAATGGTTTGTGGCCCGATGCCTAGCGTCTAAACGTATCCAGTGCTTTAGGCTGTACACATTTGAACAGTACTGTCAGTGCAAAACTAACGCAAATGACCTTCTTATCCTTCTGGGATACTGTTCCCTGCCATAGATTAAGGTGCAATCCCTGTTGAGAATAATAAGAAATATAAGATGTTCTATCACTCGGTTCAAGCAGGATGTTCAGTCATTGTGCTGCAGCAGACAGGGAGAATGCTGGTGAGTTGGAAGACTAACTGGGTAGTGATAAAACACTTAAGTAAAAATAACTACAATGCAAGAAGTTGCCAGTTCTACTCTCAAGGCTGGACTGTGTAAGTATTCAGCTCCCTGCACGCTTTTCCAGCTCTCATAGTCTCCCTCCAGAGCTCAAGATTTGTTTTCTCTGCCTCTGACCTCTCCCTGCACAAAGTTCAGCAATTGCCATGGAGCAAAGAGGTAATGTTTGTGATGTCATGACAAGTGAACATATGCAAGGGCAAACAGTGAACAAAGCCAACTTGAGCCGAGTCATTTGGGCTATGGCGAAGACAGTGAAAAGGAAAAGCAGACTTGCTTGGTAGTCCCTTAAGAACTGAGAAATACGAGCCACAGTCTACAAGCCAGGTGCAGGCTGTATGTCTTGTCTTGTCACTTTTCACTCACCAGATAAGCGGATCAAGCAGCTGAGCAATAAACAGCCAAGAAGGGATGTAATGCATCCTCTGTCTTTTCAGCTGTGAATTGCAAACCACATCCCACTGGCCTGTTAGGTGCTTGTTTTTAGGAGGCTTTTTACAGATCAGGCTATTAGTTTGCTCTGCAAACAGCCAAAGGGCATGGAAAGCTAGTGTTTTGTTAGTACCTTTGCAGAGAGGCAAAAATTCAGAATGTATTTTCTTCCCACCTCTATAGTGCATGTGTTTTATCATGTCCAACTGGTAAATCACTCCTCAGCTCTTGGGGATGAAACCGGAAAAACATCTAGTGATACTTTCTTATGGCCTACTCCAAAATCAAGGCTTATTGGCTCACAGGACCACAAGAAGATGCAACTCAAAAGCAGGTGATGCCAATCTCCAAACGATCTCCCTCTCCTCCATTGCATGTGCTGTTCTGTTGGGTAACGAAGTTCAAATGGGTGGAAACAACAGAGGCACCATAAGATGAAGAAAACATGCAGATCCGTGAGACTGTTTAAAACTACCAAGGCTCAGATATTTCTATTTTAATTTTCTAAACAGGCATGAAAGGACAGGCTGACTGTCCAGTTCAGGTTCAGCCTGCTGCTTCCCTTTTGGCCTACAGTTCTGTCACACATTGCCTGTACAGCTGACTGTTCAGTTAGCACCCTGTCTGTTCCTAGGGATTCCCTCATGCCAAGCCAAACTCCCAGCTCTCAGGATAACCCTTAGAAATTGAGCATGTGGATCTGATTACCACCTGACTCCACCTCTTGTCTTTAGTAACCTCATCTCCCCCTCTAAGAGCTCTTTGTTTCGCAGAACTGTCAGTCATTTAGAAGGTCTTTAGATGAATGACCCCATTTTGCCTGTCCAGACAGTGCTTCGAGCCAAGTCTTAAAATATGGTGGCTCAGGCTGCAGTTTGCTAGTGAGAAGAGCCTGAAACTTTCCCTATGGAGATGGGTGGGGAGGGGTGGTGAAGAGGCGTAACACATCTTCAACTGTCTGGAAGCCATAAAGCCAATGGGGTAGAGGAGAGCAGAACAGCATATAGGGCTGTAATACATAGAAACACATGTATTAATAAGGGATATTTATTAAGCTATACTCACCCATATTATAGTGTGTGGATACAAAGGGGTACAAACACCATCACGCGGAGCTTTTTTTTAAACCACAGCTCTTGGGGACTTACAGAAAGTATGTTTCTAAGAAGCCAACGGTGGGACTCAAGAGGTGTCCTGCAGGGTTACTGTGCTGGCTTCCCCTCGGCTCTAATCCAAGTTGTAGTTACGGAGGTGTCTCTAGCTCAGTTTAACTTGGTGGGGGGAAACCAAACCAAACCTTTGGGAAAAAAAAAAAAAAAAAACAACAAAAAAAACATAAGCTGCTACAGCTCTTTCCAGAGCAATTTTTCAGGTAGAATTCTTTTAAAGAGAAATGCTTTGCATGTCTTGTTTTCTTCTAGGGTAGGATAAAAAAATCCCCAACCCTCCAAAAAACAACCCCAAACCAAACCACATTCCCTGCACTTGGCCTTTCTTTGCTGCCGGATTTGCTACAGAGGACGCCCCGGAGGGTTTCCAGTACAACACTGTGCAGCTACACCAGCTCTCAACAAAAACCTTCTAAGGCACTGGCTCACAATCAATTACGGAAAGAGGAGCCGGGGCTTGGATACCTAAGCGGGCGAGCCGGACCCTGAGCCCTTTTGCGACTTCTGCTGAGGTGGATCTCTAGGCTACGGGTCCGCACAAGCCCCGAACCCGCGGGGCAGATGGCGGGGGGAAGCAGCAGTGCTGCCGTGCTCGGGCACAGTCACCATCAGCGCCTCTACAACCGCTGCGAGGGTACGCGGCCTACCGCACCACCCCCGCCGGGCCCGGCCCGGGCTCCGTACGCCCCAACCCCGCCGGAGCGGCCGCAGTTGACGCGCAGGCGCCGAGCCGCACAACGGCCGCCGCGCGTGCGACAGGCGCAGCCAATGGGGGTGGGCCGCGGCAGCGGCGCCAATCCGGGGAAGCGGAGTGGGCGGGGCGCCATTCAAACGCGGCGGCGGGGCGCGAGGAGGCTACCGCAGGCGGCGGCCCGACCACGGTGAGCGAGCACAGCCCCGGTGAGTACAGCCCCGAGCGGCCGCTCCCGTTTTCCGGCCGTGCGAAAGGCCTGAGCCGGTCCCTGCCGGCCTCGGCGTCGCCTTTCATACTTGTTTTAGCCGTCCCCGGCGGGCGAAGGCCTGCCCGAGCAGCGCGAACTGCCTGGGTGAGCCGCAGGGGCACCGCCCCGCCGCCGCCGCAGGCCTGTCAGGGATGGCCGGCGCAGAAGCTGGCGGTAGCCTTTGCCGCGGGTTCCAGGTGAACTGGAGCAGCACATCGTTACCAGTTTGGTAACAGATAACTAACCCTGGGACAGTAGCTACTCCCTTCTGGGCACTTCACCTCAGTGGTGCTTTCTAGCATAAATCAATGCATGGTAGTTAATCAAAAGGAAGCTGGATAAGATGTGAGCTAGTAAAAGGGCTGACTGGTTGCCCGATTACCAGCCTTTTCTTGCTGCCACGTGCAGGAACGCGTTAAAGGTATTAATCCAGAAAATGTTTGAGATATTAAAAGATCTCAGTAAGCCTTATTGCTTTCTGACGCAAATAAGGACGCTTGTGAGAGATGGAGACAATTTGGGAGATCAGATAGTAAGGAATATCAATAGGCTTTCCTAATATGTGCTATAATGATGGTACAGACCTCCCAGGTTGTTTTTAACAGTAATTTGCAATGAAGTATTAGAAACATAATTAATTCTCAATTCAGATTGCTGAAATATATTTGCATTTCTATTGCTTTTTAGAAGTAATTAGCTAGCAGTATCGGAGCTTGATAGCTAGTGAAAATTCAGAATTTAAACTACAGAGAGCTATATATACACATATATATATGTTTAAATTGTCATATACCATATAGATAACGGGCATTTTAGCCCTTCCCACCAATGCTTTCTGCCAGTAACAATCCTGTCCGTTTCAGGACTTACAGATCCACAATGATAACCGTGACTTAAGTGTGAGCCTTCAGCTAGCAACTCAGGCAGGAGACAACAGCAGCTGTGTAAACTTGTCTGGCAGTGGAAGGCTGTTTTGATTAATGAAGGCGAAAATCTGGGATATGAGACCTTAGTCTGAGATAACAACAAGAAACCTGCAGTTACAGAGCATTCTGCCTTACAAGCTTGAGGCTTGCAGCTTTCCAGGTCTGATGTCCAGTGCTGGAAATGCAGTATAAGACTTCTTCATGGACATGCACAGACGTAAATAGTGGTAGAAATCAATGCTGTTTTCCTTCAAGTCTCCAAGTAAAGTATGCTCAGCTCTGGTTTCATTGTTTCAGGCTAATGTAACTGAATATATAGTATAACACTCTCCATTTCTCCTTTTTCACACTGCTTCACCTGAAGTACCTTGCTCTGCCTAATTCTTGCTCTCATTTTGGTTGTTTTAGAAATAAAGTTGACCAAGAACTGGAACAAGATGGTATCTGTACTCCAAAATGTCAAGGCAACAATGGCCTGGCGGAAACACCAGCTCCTAGCTGACTTCGATGAGAACGAGAGCCCTGTACCTGACAAATTCAAGAGAAGGGCTTCTTTGAGTTCTCTCAATACTATCCGCATGTCTCTAAGAAAGCAAGTCCCATTAAAGCACGTACAGCTGAATTTTCGTAAGACCCCAACTTGGGAAAGTCTGGAAGCAAGACAGAAGTGCCAAACTCTTCAGAGTATTAAAAGAACAGCAAAAAATGCCTTTGGAACAGTGTCCCAGGTACTTTGTAGTGGAGCGTGGATAGAGTTTAGTTTTTGCTTCAACTTCAGTACCGAGCTTTCTGGACTCTACAGAATGCTGTATTCTAGAGTCTATCCCACACACTTGCACACTGTAATGGTTGTCTCATAGCTGCTAACTAGTAAGATCTTTAATATCCTTGCTGAAGTACAGGCAGGCAAACTATGGATCTGGCAGAATAAGGAGGAAGGTGAAAAGAAGAAATATGAGATGTAGCTCCATCAAAACTTTTATTTCATTACTAAATAAATGCTCTTCCCCTACTGTATGTCATCATGTATAGCAGACCAGCCTTCACAAGGAGGAAGGTGGGTAGAGAAAGAATTGTTTCTGAGAAATGTGCAGCACTTTGGATTATTTTTTTTTTAGTCCTCTTCCTGTACCCATACTATTTATTAGTGTATTCTTCATTATAGTCAATCTAAATTTGGACTGACAAAAACTGCTAGATCGTAGCAAGGCAGCAAACTCCAGCTTGCACTTCCTTTAGGTGGGGACCTCTGATTTTAACCACATCAATTTTACGTTAGGGAGTCTGGCTCTTTCCTGCATAAGAGCAGCAGGAGCTCTGTTCCAATGCTTGCTGAAGTCTTTGACAAGTTCCAAGAACTGGGAGAGCAAATAGGTACAGAGGGTTGAGAAGCATTCATGCTAGACTAAACCTGCTATGAGAAAGCCAGGGATTCAGCTCAAATGCTCCTTGTCTTTCTGGTGCCAAACTCTAGGCTGAGTTCATTTAGCATAATGTGTCTGTCTAATGCTTCTTTCAGAAAATACAGAAGTCTTGCCAAAGCCCAGTACACTCGATGGTGACCTTTCCAGCTGAATCCGTCAGCAGAAACTGTGCAACCAGTTCTACCAAGAAAGGAAGTACTACACCACGAACCCCTTGCCGTAAGAAGAGTCTTACTCCAGCAGTCAGTTCCAAAAGCACCCCAAGATCTAGCAAAAGAGCCTTGCTTGGGCCAACGAGGGTGTCAGAACATAAAGAATGGAGGGGTTTCTCATCCTGGCTTGGTAAAGGTGCTGTCTCTCTCCGGAGATCAAGAAGAGCAGCAGCACTGAAGAGCCCTTATTCATCACCTGCTTCTGCCAGCAGAAAGATGTAAGCCACATTCTTTTTATAAAGCTTATTCCTTTTTTTTTTTTTTATTACTGTGATTAGAATATCTTGCAAGGTGAAAGGCAAGATATGAAGGTTGCTATTCTATTCCCCTAAAAGAGTGTGCTGTTTGAATAGTTACGAAAGTAGTTACAGGTCCCTGTATAGACAGGGACTGAGTACTCCATACAGCTGAAACGTGCAACTTAATTTTGTGCTGTGAGAAGAACTTTTTAAAAATCACTTTCCTACTGGGTAAGTTTACACCATGCATCTGATAGAGACTGCTGCTGAGAAACTAGAGACATACCCGAGTTGTTTGCTGATGACTTTCTGGTAAAGAAAAATGCTCTCAATGCATCTCACTCCTGCTTAGCTCTAACTTTTCCAAAGTTGCTATTTGTATTGCAAAGATTCCTGGAATAGCTCTGCTTATGCTGAGCTCTTTATAGAGACTAGAGAGATTTCTGCCTCAGAGACTTAACACAAATTATATAAAGGGATGTGAGCTAGGGAAATACTTCATAATGCACACGTAGGTTTTTCTTTTGGTCAAAGTCATATGAGAAATGTCAGAGCTCGAAGCTGAATCCACACCTCGTGAATCTGAACCCACTGTTTGAATTGGAAGACAGTGGTCTTGGATGAATGGAGAAGTGAAGCAGCTAGTGAGTGGAATTAAATGCATGATTGCTACAGCCCTAAACTTCTCTGGGTGAAGTCTGGAGGTAACTGGAGTTGTTACTGCAGGGATAAAGGTTTGGGTAGTGTCACCTAGTCAGTCTGTCCTGTTTGACCTTTAGTAACAATCATTCTGTTTGCGGAGAGTTTGACTGCGAGTTGGAGCTGGTCTCCTCACAGATTTGCCAATCGAAGCCTATCTCCCAGGCATTTAATGATGCCATTGTGCAAGAGGAGAGGTAAATACTACAAACTGTCCCTCAGCTTTTAGCAACAGGTTACCTCCCACTCGGACATTGCCAGTTGCAGGCCAAGTGATCTCTGTAATGCAGGATAAGGAATAGCTACAGAACTTTCCCAGCTGTAATGTAGCAGTCTTTCTTTCTTAAAGACACCTGTGCAGATTAAATCTGCAGTTGGACTTGCAGCTTCTAAAACCTGTCAAATGCTCTCCTTGTCTTCGGGTTTCTTGCTGTGGAAGTCAGATCCCTGCCCCCCCGCCCCCAGCACAAGCCTACCTTTGACCTTGTGTGAGAACAGTACCTCCCTGCCTCTGTTTAAAAGAGGTGCCAAGCCAGCCAGGGGGAGGCAGAACCCCATTGCGCTGACACTGTCATTGGTGCCTGTACATTTATAAGAAAAATTATTAGGTAGCATTATGTTAACAAATAGTCCATAGTACCCATAACTCAAAAGTTCAGAGGATGCAGAAGCCTCTTATACAACACCTTGGTTAACCCATGAGGTGGTAGGCTGCTGTGTCTGTAAAGGTTGTCATTCTGAATTAGATGTATTAGGACAGTAAAAACTAAAGGTCAGAAGTCTTGTCACAGGGCAATTCCCTAAATCTCTTCCTCTATTAGCACACTTGAGGTCAAGTATTCAGTAATTAAACATCAAGCACCTGAAATCCTTTAGAGAGAGCTTAGCATTAAGTACTTTTATCTACAAAGACATAAGGGCTTAAAATCCTACGTAATTCCAAAAATTCAGTTTTTACCAATGAGACCATTTCTAGATAACTATAGGTTAAATCTTGTATTAAGTTAATGATCATATCCATTGAAAGTCCACTAAATCTCGCTCCTAATATTCTCCCATCTGTTAGCGATATGACAGTTTCTCTCATTCGTAACTGAAGATAGTATCAACCAGGTAAAGTAGTTGTTCACTTACCTTGTCTATACCTGCATGCATCTGTGGGGAGAAAACCTGCTGTTTGGAGAGAGAAAGGCTTATTAACTCATGCTTCTTTAAAGTATTATTATGCAGAACTACAGGGTTCTTCCCTCATATTCACTGCGGCTCTCTCTGCTACAGCAGATCCATTGTGCAGTTGTAAAGCTTCACCTCTACATTGTGGACTAGTGAAACCTTGTGGGTTCGCAGTGAACCGTAAGTTGGGCTTCTATGCAAACAGCAGCCTTTCTCACCCCAGACCAGAAAACTACTGGTACTAATGTCTTTGTTGTTCAACCTCAGTTCTCACTGATTATTAATAAAGATGACAAAGCATGACAGAACAAACTATTACCCTGAGCTATCTAATTTTACAGCCTTTCTTTTTCATCCCTAGCATTGTCTTAGCAGTTAAGATGATGTTATCACAGTAACAGCAGTTGACACCTGTATTGCTGGCATTTTTAAACACAGCTATTGTACCTTAATGGATGGGAACAGGAATTCTTTGCTGTAAGTTTCTAAACATCACTTCTAATGTCAATTCATTGAACCATTACCAGGTAAATGCCTCTGTTACCTTCACTGAGATCTGTATTGTGACATTAATATCTTCACCCGTTATTTTGGAAGTGTTCCTTTTGTTAAAGGGGAAGTTACATCCTGATTACTATGTCCTATTTTAGCAACAAAGATAGGTGTAAGATGTTGATTGCTGTTAACTTTTCAGGACAAATGAGAGCAGTTTCAAGTGCTTGACTGAAGCTTTAAACAGTGATGTTGAACTGCTTCCACTAAGCAATTTGGTCCAGTTCTCCTGAATGTGTAGATGCACACAATGTGCAGTCACTGGCTGGTTTGTAGGTTGCTTATTGGAATAACAGTGAAATAAACTTTTTTTGGAGGTGCCCTTACAGTCTTGCATATGATTTTCTGCTCTGGTATCCAATTGCCATGAGTTTTAGGATTATAGCTCCATTTTCATCTTTTCCATGATGAAACAAACTTTGATCTCAAGCTGTTTATAATTGCCAGCTCCATGTATTGTTCCAATGCCTTCATTTTAATGAATTAGATTATATCACAAGAAATGCTTCTGTTGCTAGTTAAAGCACTGCAGTACGTAATTGGTGTACTGCAATTTATGCTCACTGAAGGTAACAAAATATTTTCTTGCTAGTGTTTAGAACTACTAATACAATTAAAGTGCACAGGTCCCAGACATCTTCCTTGCTCCCATCTAACAGTTTTCCAGCAATTTGTGTAACAACCAGTTAATTAACCTTACTGACTTCACGCTGCTAATGGCAGTCTTCTTCTTCTGCAGGGAAGACACAATATCAAACTACTACTATCTAATGGCACAAAACTTACAGTCTGCGTGTCGATCTTGGAAACTTTCTCAAGCTATTGGAAAGCGAGCGACGAAACTCCATCGAGCACTTGGTACCTAGACAGAGATGGCTGTAACTATTGTTAGTTTATGAGCATATATAAAGGAGATCTCTGTGTAGCACTTTCAAGTGCAAGGATGCACTCTATACATTGAACAAGCCATTACATTTTATAATCTTGACAAAGCAGCTCAGGACTGCCCTTCCCTTGCTTTCTCTTTTCAAGTGAACAGGAGAATCAAAGTTGTACCACAATGTATTATCTCCTGCTGAGATGAGGGACCATCTTGAATGTGACTTTAATGAGACAGTAAGTACTTTGAAACTTATCTTGACCTGACCAGTAGGAATGGCCAGAGCAAGGGCCACAGACTGACAAAGGGTGATCATAGGTAATAGTAATATTAGACTGGTATCTAATCGCCACAAGTTTTAGTATGAGTACTTTGTATACTAAAAGTACTGGTCCATTATTTTGAAAGCCTAACAGTTTTTTTTCCTGTATACAAACAAACCAAAAAGTTAAGCATCATGTTTAACTGGAAATTAATAAAACAGTAGCGGCTTGTTTGAGTTCTGACCACAACTGCCACTCCAAGGCAACAGGTTTCCGCAGAGTCACTCATGCCACAAGAGAGGAGTCACATTAGGACTCTAATTCATGGCCTTAAGGGTTGCTATTAGATTAGCCTAACTAATCCTGTTAGGGTTTATCTGAAGAAGTACACTAAGCATTTGATACCTGTATTTTGCTTCTAATTACTTTTTTAAAAAAGTAACATTCATTTGACAAACCTTTTTTGGTAGGTGATTCAGTTTAACAAAGTTTAGGCTTTCAAACTAAAGCAAAGATTTCTCAGCCTTCTAGAATTCAATACCAGGGCTGTTTTCCATGGTAGCAGCTTTGTGCAGGCTTCTCAAATTACATTGACTCTAAGATGAACCTTCAAACAAAAGATTGATTTGGGAAACTTCACTCTACATTTTTAAGATGTACATGTAATTTAGTAAAACTGGAAAAATTTTAATGTATCAAGTACAAATATGGGAAGCAGTCACGTTCAATTCTGATTTATATGTAAGTAATGATTTTAAGCTTGCTCCTGGATTTTCTTGTCCAACTAGACTGTTTTAAACTGTTTCACCATTTTATGAGGCCTGGAAACACGAAAACAACCCTAACTTCCAGGCTTTCGGGTGACTGAGAGCTTTAGCTTGTGTTATTTCTTGATGTAGTGTTTATGTGTATTTTTTTTGTGTTGTTGTGGTTTTGGGTTTTTTTTAACCACCTTTATATATGGAACAGTAGCCTGAAGTTATTCTTTGCATGTACTGAAACTACTTCTATAAAGCTTTCACAAAGATCATGTCTCATTATGGAAATATTTTCTTGTATGAGTTTTCTAAAGAAGGAGGGTTGGAGTTTTGTGAAAAGTCAACCTCCAATCTAAGTATTATTTCAGATAGTCACATGTATTAAACAGCCTCTATTTATACTGTTTCCACTGGCTACTAGGATGTGTACAATGATGGTCTAATACTTCCCACATCACTGGTAAGAAAAATCAGTGACACTGTTTGCTTAAAGGCAAGGAAAGTTTTATTTAAGTGAGTAATCTGTTATAAGATTTTTAAAAACCAGCTCACATCAAAATCTATACCAGTTGTAGAAATCTTACTCCTTATTTCATATTAAGAAATTATTGTACACTTTTGAATCTTTACAAGGCAGCCATAAGAAATATAAACATTTGTCACCAGATAGAACCTTCTCACTGACAAACAATATTTAAAAGTATGCACTTAATAAAACTATAGACTGAAAGAACATGTACAATTTCAAGTTTCCTTGTACGAATTCAGTTGTAAGTGGACTGCCCCCCTTCCCTCCCCCACAAATAGAAAAATAAGTTATGCAGAAGGCTTGGGGTTCTGTGAGAGGACTGCCATTCTGGGCCCTACACCAGTCCTCCCAGAATAACCTTATTTTTAAAGCCTGCAATCTGTAAATTACGTTTCATCATTGTAATCACTGGTATACCATCTCCCAGCATGTCACAGTAAATCTGCCTCTCTCTCCCTCTCCCCCCCCACCTAAGTTCTGTACATCCTTACAAGTGAGAAAATGGGCTGTCAAATTTGCTTCGTGTCCCCCCCATCCCCCACAACTCTATCCAGTTTCAAAGGTAGCTTACTGAGATAAATACAAATAAAGGGTAAACTGTAATCCCCTTACCTTGAGCTTGAAATAAAGTGAGGGAAAGAGGAAATACCAACACCTGACTTCAGCTGGAGTCTATGGCACAGGATTCTAGCTGCTCCAGGCCATTTCTTTTTTCTGAAAAAAAGAGCTCTTTTCATCCAGAAAAATGTGTTGTTACCTCCATTTTTTTTATGGGGGACTGAATTTAGGATCATCTGTATGAACCTGTGTTTACACTTGAGTGATTAAACATTGTGGAAGTCAAATTACCTTGTTTAAACCCACAATTTCTGCTGAAGCTATGAACGCAGACCATGAGGAATCATTGCTCTTGGAGAAGCTGAGGCGGTAAGTTGGAAAGTTTTGTGTTTATGGAAATTCTATCCTGTATCAGCTCCAGATGAGGATAGAAAGTGCTGCTTTCTCCCCTGTATGCCTAAAATGAACAATTCAATGCAGAAATCTTGATTTCCAATCCCACATTTCATGCTCTAATCAGAAAAATGATGAAATTGCACTGTACAATCTCTTCTTCTCTCCGTTATTAAGCCAATGAGCTTATTAAAAAAGGTGCCCATACTCCAATTATCTAGTACTTTTTTTATGTACTCACCTTTCTGTGGCTTAGATGCAAGAGGGGGGGCGAGACCTGGGGAAAAATCCTATTTGTTCAGTAACAATTGTTGCACTTGCACTTTTTAAAAACTGAAAATACCTGTTGATTTCAGGTATTATTAAAAATGCTCATAAACAAAGTTTTTAGCAAATTTAAGACAGGAAACAATATAGAAAGAAGGAAAAAAATTTCTTCCCTTCTGTGGAATTTGGATAATGAGGTAAAGTCTCTGTGCTCAAAGAACAATTAAGACTGGCCTTGCTATCTCTTGTGCAAACCAAGGGAGTGGAGACTTGCCTGGCCAGCACGGGATGCAGATAAGGAGGGGGCCCTGCGGAGGCAGGACAGCCCTGCTTTTTGTCAGTGAAGACAAGATAACAGGAACTTGTGTAGTTCTTTGTTTCTTGGAAGGCTAGCGTGCCCGATGACTGACCTCTGCCTCATTACCTGTGAAATGCATATTAAAGTTGACACCCCTGCATATGCTAATGAAGATTATCGAGATCATGCTAAACATATATGACTATAGCACTCGTCTCTCCACCCAAATCATACTATATGTCACCTAGGGGAGGGAAACCTTGTAATTTTGGGGATAAAAGGACAGAGAAAATGACTGTTAAATTGGGAGAGAAGAACCTCAGTACCTGACGGACCAGCTGACGGGCTGCGTTCTCTTCCTCCACCCCAGCCAGGGACGCCTTCTGGGTAAGCGCTGCGCCTTTCACCCTCTGGTGAATGTTACCCCCGGGTTGTTGTATTATTATCATTGGTTTTGCTAGCAATATTAACCTTAATTAATAGCGCTATTGTAGTCAGTGAATTTATCAACGGCAATCTCGAATCTGTTCTGTTGCTCTCAATAAAATAACTAATTTCGATTTTTGTGAATCTGACTCAGTGAAAGTCCTTTGTGGGGACTCTGATAGATGGATCAGTGAAAGTCCTGGGACTCTGACAGACAAATATCGAAACTGCATTCCTTTTAACGCGACACCTTCTAAATTTATTCTGTGAAGTACATGATGATACTATAGATCTCAGTATTGGAGATTTGCTTAAATACACATTAGTGCCTTGCCCTAAAGACTGCAATGTATAAATGGGACAACTTATTCACTAATAATGGCAAACAAAGGCTATTTTGCAGAATGGTGGAGCTTCCAGATAAAGTGTCATTGTTCTGTTTATGTTAATAGTAGATTAAGGTGTGTCATTTTTTTCTCTAGTTTACTGATAGTTCCACTTCTACATAACTAGTGAAAGTTTTTAACTGTTTTAGAAGTGACTTCCCTAGATACAAGAAGAACAGGTGAAGTAATCTGTAAAAATTAAGACTCTCTTTTGATGTAAACAAATCAAAATGGCAGCTCTCATGAACCCCAATGAACAAGACGAATTATCAATGCCGTGTCATTTTTACACCTAACAAGATTTTATGCTGAATAGATATAAACCATGCCACAAAACTAAACAGGAGTACTTTGGTCAAGCAAGAACCTGTTCCAAGAGCACTAGTGTATGCAAACACTTAAAAACAAAATAAAAAAAATTCAAAATAAGCAGGTTTGGATCAACATCACTATTCAGGTCTCTGGAATATTCTGCATTCTTTATACAATGATATCTTTTTTTCAAACTTACCTAACTAGACAACAAAATTGAATAAACAGCCTTTTTTAAAGTATATTGGTTACAAAGTTGCTGTGAAAGCAGGACCAAAACTTCACTTTTAAGGTGTCTTTCAGTAGCTAAACACACACACACACACTCACGCACAAAAAAACCCCAAAACACCACAGTTGTGAAGGTGTGTTTTCACGATATCTCAAATAAGTCTACCACTGCTATTAATCACAGCCATTTTTTTACAGTAATTTAAAACTGGAGCCATACCAACAGGGCAAAGAAGTAAATGCTTCCAACTGTGCCCTGCTTTGCACTGACTTGTACTGCTGCCTTAGCACCCACTGGAGTAACAGGTTTATGGTTTACAGTTTCACTTACGCTCCCTCTGTTCAGTAGGTTAAAAGAATGTGCTTTTCTGTAACAGACCGGAGGCACTAAAGGTGCTGAAACTACTGAGGAGTCTGACCTGTGTTCCTTGGGCACCCACCATTCCTGCCCGACTGCTCCGTCCCTTTCCCTTCTGTGTATACTTTAACACTTCCATACCCTATGAAGTTTAAGTACTGACTGCACGGAGACTGCAGCAATGAGGACCTGTAATCAGAGAGTAAGACGACTGCAGGATCAAGCTTATCCTCAGCAAATGGCCAGCTTAGGAGGACTGATAGTCCTTCCATGAAAGCACAAGTAAAACTGAAATCCCATTGCAAACTGAATGCCCATGAAC
The DNA here is from genome assembly GCA_008921705.1 of Burhinus oedicnemus. Classification (NCBI taxonomy): domain Eukaryota; kingdom Metazoa; phylum Chordata; class Aves; order Charadriiformes; family Burhinidae; genus Burhinus; species Burhinus oedicnemus. The sequence goes on along the minus strand of VFFE01006965.1, from coordinate 657,566 downwards.
CACTGCATGCAGTTTCACGTGGACAAAGTGTATAACTAAAATTCTGACCAGGAGGAAATGCTTTAAGAGAAAACATGATTGAAAAATTATGCTATAAAACTAGTGATTCATCAGGCAAACCTCAGGGATCACCCCAAGCATAGCTGGGGGGAAAAAAACCCCAACAAGTGGCTCAACATGCATGAGGTCCCCAGCCATTGCCACGTAATATTTGTTGAACTGCCAGCCTAGTTGCGAGATGTCTAAAATACTCATCTTGTTCATACTCTCGGCTCCAACAGAAGTTGCTTCATCATTTTAGTGGCAACTGGCTAGTGCTTTCAAAACAAATGCATCTGGCACCTTATGTTTCAGAAGATCAGCTCCTAATTAACATGAAGCCTTAAGCTCCAACCTAATCCCTGTATCACTGTTTGCCAAAGTGCTCAGCTGGAGGCATGTGATCAGGAGATAAACTGTTCTATCCCTGAGCAATAAGTAGTGTTGGAATTATGCAAAGGCCACATGAGCTCTCATATATTGTAGGAAATAAAGTTAGGGAAAATATTTTTAGCTTGATTTCAATACCACGTGCAGAAACTTTGAAATCGTTACCACTCTAAATAATGTACGCACACACTAGCATTTGTTTTACTACTATTAACTCATAATACTCTTAAGAGAAACCAGCACAGTGACTACTGTAAAGCTGATCCAGTTATTAATAGAAATACACAAAATCAGAGTTTTCACGACATGGTACTCCGCAAAATGACATTGTGTCTGCAAGAGTAAAAGACAGACCTTAACAACCTAGGAGACATCTCTAACCTTGTGCTCAGATGCTAGTTCCTTTAATACAGTCACGGAGTTACACACAGATCCCTCTTTTGAAAGGAAGGAGGCCCTTCCACTACAGCAACTTAAAATGAAAAATAGATTTTGGAGTCTCTTGGATAATAGAGGTAGATGGCTAAAGCAACGTTAGCTTTGAACTTTGCAGCAGGAACAGCGATTACTGTCAGGAGAGAGACATGCTACACAACACCCAGTGCTTAAGAAGAACTTTGCCATCAATGTTGCTTTTAGGTCCCCTCAGCAAATTTAAAATTGCTTAGTGAGTTCCTCCCTCACAAGCCTTGGATTCCCAAGCTGATTTAAAACTAACCAGCAGGAGCATGCTAACAGTGAACTGACTGGAGGGAGATAGACTCTGGTGTACCTGTGCAATCTCCTCGCTGCAGAGGACAGGAGAAGAAGTGGACTATGTGATTAGAATTAATACGCACAGTGGGCCAAGACAGAACACGGTATTTCCTCCAAATTTGTGGGTTAAAGAACTAGGTGTGATGCTACTGGGAAAACATTTGTAAACCTGAAGACTGCTTCAACGTAGTTTGCAGATATCTTGCATTTAGCCTTGGTAGCTGGCTGACTTGACAACAGAGCATGAAAACCCAGCCCCCTGTACTGTAGTTACCAGCTCCTAATTAGCGTGAGCTACCAAGCTTCTATCTTTCCTAAATCTCCAGCAAAGATTACCCCTTCCCTTAAAGGAAGCATTATAAAAACAAACTACTGATGTCCCAGAGATCTTTCAGGAATTTTGAAACAGGTAACTGATGATCTTGCCAAGTAATGGCTAATAAAATAAATCAAAGATTTACATTTATAGGCTAGTTTGCTGTCTTAAGGCAAAAGCCACATTATTATGCCCTTCAAAAAGCACACTGAAACTTTTGCACGAATAGGGAGTACAGACTTAGGTTTACTTCTGCACTGTCTTAATAGTTTTCCACTGCATTTCTTGTTTGCTTTACACGTCAACTTTCAGAATCATTAACCAACAGACTTGTTAAGAGATTGTTTCTGGTCTAGCTATAAACTAGGAAAACCTGAAAGTAAAGGGGGGGTGTGAAGGGAAGGCATGACACTCTCTATCCCAACTCCCTGAAATTAAAAACAAACCAACCAACCTGAAAAAGAAATCTACTGACTCAAGCTTTCTCAGTGTCAATAGTTGTGTTTTACCTTCTAAAGAAAAGGGTTTTTATGTGCACTTGTAACTTCATTGCAGGTTTTAAAACGTGCTTCAGTTCAGTCCTTAAAGTTCTCTTGGTGGATTTAGTGCAGTGGAAGTATCTGCATGATGAATCTGCAAACTGCTACTATATTAAACTAACTACAACACTTTAGAAATATTACCACTTAGGGAAAATTTCACGCAGTTTACTTCTAGTAAGTTCATTGAGAGATCCGAGAGAAATTTAAATCAGTAGGAAAACGTCTGTTTGGCACCTGTAATTTGGCATGTCCATTCTTTGAAGCTCAAATGCTGTAATTCTGAATGCTACAGATTGTCTTAACACAGCAGCTGCTATGTAGCATGAGAAGGTAAACAATTTACCCATAGGAATTCGATTACATTTTTCTCCTCCAGTGTAAAGATTCTAATTAGAATAATGAAAAAAATGATTGCTCTGAAGTTTGCAGATCCCTTAGTAAAGGGGCTCCCTTTAGCTTACCACGTTAGGATCTGTTTCTTGGACTGAGATGGTCAGAGCCATCTCCTTACTTGGAGTAGTCCACACATCTTGCACAGTCACCAAGTTCCACAATACAATGTGATTTTTGTACACTTGCACATTACTTTGTATACAGCAACACTAACTGCTTCAAACTGTGGCAGACATTTATTTCGAACACGAAGTTTTGAGGATTTGGTTCATAAGTGGAGTTCTCCCATATACTTTATGTCCAGCACCTCACACAAACATGAGTGCCCATGTTGGGGGTCTGTTGACCAGCACTGTAAGCTGAAAGGAAATCTTGGGTTTAAGGCACCCAAAAAGCATCTTGCTGTACAAATCCTGACCCTCCATTATTGTAGTTCCCACCTCTGCTTCCCTCACGGGTCTATCCCTTTATCAAAAGTGAAGTGGAAACAGATATAACTATTTAATGTTTGAAGTGTAAACCTTCCCTGTAACCTATGGGACCTACTGTTTATACTGTTTTGGGTGCAGCTAGTTAGCTGATACCACAATTATTCTTCTGAGTAAAATCAGCCTGTTACAGCTTTTTCTCTTATTGCACATTTTATTACATCTGTTGTAAAAAATAACCAAAGATATTTCCTGTTGCTTTGATGTTATAAGCACTTGCCATAGTTTTAGATTATTTTAAAATTTCCCAATAAACATGTCAAGAGGAACAGCCTGGAAGTTCCCCAGTTGGTGTAAGAAGGCAGATTCCAGAGCAGGGAAGACTCTGAGGTACAGGTTCCCCTCTACATCTCTTAGTTTGAAGCTGCCTAAATATTATCTTTCAGACATGCCTACAAGTTTAATGGGGTGCACCCAAGATCTATATGCTCAAGCTTCCTAGGGAACAGATTCAAATTTGTGAACTCCACCTCGAACCCAAGCAATGGAGGGCAAATGCCTGTCATGATCTTTGTCTGATTCAGGCTGGCTCTGGGCACGCTCTGGCTTGGGGTTCAAAGAAGGTGGGTCAGGTTGCTGTACAGACATAGTCCTGCGGAGATGGTTTCTCTTGCGCAAAAACTCAGGTTGGGAGTGGAGGCCAAAGCTGCCTTTTCTCAAGATCATCCGAGAGTTGTTCTTTTTGGGTCGTGAATGGAGACTGAACTCCAGCGAGGCCAAGTGGGCTGCATAACCTTCACTGAGGAACTGAAATAGGAAGGAAAGAAAGGGAGTGACAAATTACTACTGCCTCAACCTATGAGCTCTATGAGGAATTAAGTTCCTATCTTTGGCATCCCAGTTAGATACCTACAGAGTACTAATACTCCTCTCCCCTTGCTTTTTTTTCCCAGTGACCTGTTCCATTTTGTCATTCAGCAAAACGTGATGCATGCACTTGCAGATACAACCTATGACCGCTTGATTCTCTTTACTATTCGCCGTACCAGAAAATGCCTCATCTGAAACCAAAACTGCCCTTTTTTCTCTGAAACATTGTCTCTGCTCTTTATCTTTTTTATGTGTGTGTGTGTGTCTGCGCATGCATTCAACACGCAGCATTTCCTTGTTCCCCCTAGGACTTCCTGATTGAGTACCGAGAGTTACTTACTTGACACTGTGCCTGGTATTTCTTTGTTGATCGTCCAACTATGTAGATCTGGGATGGCGACAGAGCCAAGACATTGTACACAGAAATATCCTTCATGGAACCGTATGCGGCACAGATTTTGATGTGGCACTGAAACAAATATTACTTCCAAAGTGAACGCTCTATTGAACACCATGCACTACGAGGATGGCACTTGTTTTGCAATGAAGCAGCAGATGAGTTCATTGTTAACAACCTCATTCTGCAAACCACAGGAAGCTAAATCTGTCTGCCTGCGTGCCAGCAAGAACTACAGATATGCACACAGGAAAGAATGAGCAGTTCATTTATTTATTTGTCATGCCAGGAGGCCCCTCTGGATGTTTTATCAGCCTTCTTTGCTCTTTAAAAAGTGAGAAAAGAAATGAGGAATGGCAAAAAGACTTTTGTGATGGCCAGTGAGATTTACTGTTCAAAAGGAAGGGAGATCTCTAACCTCACGGGATAACATTCTCTGGGAAAAGATTTTAAGGCTATAAACAGGTTTCTAGTACCTCTTGCATGAGATTCCGGAGAAAAATGGTCTTTTGGCGCAGCGGATCATGAACAAGTCCATCTGAGAAGAAGATCATCCCTTGTGGGAAGTTGTGTTGAGACAACCATGAAACCACACGTTGTTTTTGCATATCTGGACGGCCAGTAATATAGATAATCAGATATCCCAGGTCCTGCCAATGCCTGTCAGAAAGAGCAGGTAAATTATGTAGGTGCAGAAAGAGAAACAATACCCACACATCAGGTCAGCATTTCTTTGCTCAGCACAGAGCTAGTTAGAAGTTGGATGTTATCCTTCAACAAGCAGAAAGCAGCCTGCCTAAATCTCTGCTCCTATTGAGAAATTAAGTAATAATGTCTACATCTTGAGGGAGATGGAGGGAAGCAAGAGAGATTCTTATACAATATGTTACACAAAATATGAGAGCTATTTAAAAATGTATTTAGAATAGACTTTGCTACACATAAAGTCCTGCTACCTTTGAAACCTTTAATCAGATTTCCTACCATTTAGCTGTAAGGAGTGGAAACCCTTGAAAACTCACATCTCTCCATTCTCATGCAAGTTCCAAAATAAGAGCTGTATTTCCCTGTCCAGTGTTGACTTTAACAGACTTGCAAGAATGGACTCAAAGGCCTTGTAATTTTTCCTCAAAAAAACACTCTTGCATTCATGGCACTTCATGTTTTTGAAGCAGAAGTATGTCCTTATTTGAAGTTAGTGAAACACAAAGTACACTCTTTGCTAATCACAGTAACACATTCAATCATTAATTCACTGCACACACTTTAAGGCCATATTCCCAAGAAGCAACCGTTAATCTTTAGGCAACTTAAACTGCAAACTTCAAGGCAAACCATAGCATTCCACAGACCTGATATCCAAGCAAATATGTATCTGCAAATAATCCTGGCCTTTAAAGAATTGTTGTTTATTTAGTAAAAAAAAAAAAATTCCTATTCTGCCCTCTTCCTTCCCATTGTGTTCAATCAGGAAAGCTGGAAATTTAAAAAGTGAAGTGTGCAAACCTCACTTACCTGACAACATCAACAGCCCCAGCTCGGACTTTGGGGTCACTTCCCATAATTGAAACGCTTGCTGCAAATGAACCGTCAATACTGAACACAACACATTCCATTCCTCGGGGGAGCACAGTCAGGTAACTTGCGGCACTGCTCTGGTCCCCTCTGGAGAGTCAAAGAATAAATACATTGAAAAAGCAAAATGTCAGAATGTATTTTCCACACATTCTAGTTAAGACCTGAAATTAGATCTGTCTGGATTACAGGGATAAACCCATTGGCCTGGGCACCTTCAAACTGGCCAGTAAACAGATGATCACTGCTTCAAATCTAAGCTGACACCGCAGTGACAAGACCAAGAAAAGATAACTAACTGACCAAAATCTCTCTCGCACCCCCTTCCGTCTTACACCTTGGTGTCTTCCTGATCACAACAACCCATCACAGCTGTAGTTCCAGCTTGGAGCTATTACCTGACCACCATTTTGATGGGATACACACCAACTCTCAGTCTCTTCTGTTTGGGTATGTTGTAGGATATCCGGCCACTGCTGTTGGATATCTCTGTGTCAAAGTACACCCACCTACCCGAAGACGGCTCAGTCATTATGAAGATATCAACCTGCAAAAAATGACGGAAGAGTCATCTAGTGTGATAGTAGGCAACACATCCCCTATTTACAAAGCCTGCCAAGCCTAGATCACGTTAGTATCTCCAACAGTGGCTTATACTAAGAGCTTACAAGGAAGTTTGAAAGAACTTCAAAACTCAGTAAAAACTTCACAGAGGGTCCTCTCAATTAGAAAATGCTTCCTAGCACAATACATGAGTTTCTTGCCTTCAATGTTTAAAGCACTCAGCTTAGCACTGCAGGTGTCAAACAAGGGGATAGAGTTCAGTCATTTGGCAGGAACCCTAAACTAGAAAAAAGATCATTTCAGCTTGCATGTATATATTACATTTTTGCACACTAAACCTACAAAATGGAAAACTTCATCTAGTTATAAGCAAAATGAAAGCTTTCTCAAATCATAACCTTGCCTACAAATGCAAAACCTAAACATTTCAAATTATCAACATTTTTTTTTAAAAAGGTTTCATCAATACGGTTTTCTTCAACTGAAATATTTCCTCAAAATTAACATAAAGTGTATGATATACTTTGTCTGACTTGAACAGGCACTTTTTAGCAATAAGAACAACATCAGTAACTCTGAGGGAGGTATCTGCCGAGCTCTCCTTCTGTACTCAATTTTTACAGAACTTAGGCATACAAGTGTGACGCTGTGCTCCCCCCTCTCCAGGTGCCACCTGATCTTCATCTCCTGTAACCCTGCCCAAGCAATAACCACTCGTGGTGGTCATAATGGGTGCATGTGGTCATCATGGACATCCAGGGCTCAATGTGTTTCTGGGAGACAGATAACAACACAATAGCCACAGGCTGTCTTGAGCAATGCTGGTTCTGTGGTCAATATGCAAATATGACTATAGGTCAATCATCTTACCCCATAAATACTGAACGGTCCAATAGCCCTTTGAGCTTTCCTGAATGGCAGCAGGCTGCACACCAGGATCTCCCCTTGAGTAGGGACGGCCTCAAGGTTATTCCTCGAAGTTCAGAGATTCCTTGCCACAACAGATCCTCTGTAAGTGACTAATAGCATGCTGAACTTTGAAATCTTAGCTAAGTGATATAAAGGATTGATTGCACATATAGATTCCTTTAGACATAAACCGTTGACCAAGTCTGGGACTAGGATTGGATCCAGTCACACCCAGACTCCTCTCTGAGAAGGCGTTTAGAAAGCAAGGGGGTCCTTTCTGAAACCTTGGCTCAACGGGAGGGTCTCCCTGACAGCTCTGCCTGACCCTGTCCTCTATGCAGTAAATAACCAACTGTGCCTTGCCATCTCGGATCTGGTTAAAACACTGTCACATTTACCATCAAACTTTGTTAAATCCCTGTTTTATATCAATAAATGTATTGCTGCTTCTCTCTACGAGTGAAGTGCATTGCTCCTTCCACGACAACAAGGTTTATGTGAACTTCAGTGCTCAACACACAGCCAGCAGCTTACGAGATCATGCTGTTTGTGTGGATATCCTTGATAACTCTGCAGATATACTCTTTTTGGACATAATGATGTTACGTGACATTAGGATGTAACTATAAATAACACTAAAATTATTCTGAACTGATGAAATTCAGAACTCAATTTTTCTAAGGGATAAGCTTTGGTGCAAGGGAAGAAATGACAGGTATTGCTGAACCAGAAGTGTTATCAGGACCAAACAATGGGTTTACTCCTTTCTTCTGCTTTTTGACCGCAAAGTGAATTCACAGTTTGAATACAGATGTGTACCAACTGCCTCTTTAAAGTCTTGGATGGTGTACGTAGGAGAAAGCTTAGCTTTGTACCCTAACTGATTCTGAATTTCCAACTTTCAAATGCACCATTAGCGGAGAGAGGGTGAAGGAAAACGTTTTTATGATTTGCTAGGGAAAAAGCTAACTTCCTTCCATCCTGCAAAGGAATGCAAGACCTAACCAGGAACAGAAACATTTTCTTTCAAGAATCATACTTTTAACTTTAATTCAGTCATTCTATTCTTACCTTCTGTTCTTCCCCTTTAGTAAATTTTCTCAAGTCAAGCCATTAAAGATGGAGGGGGGGGGTGTACACGTGGTTCAGAAAAATAGTTTTTAAGTCTGCACTGGGCATTTTGAAAAATCTGCACAACTACAGTCTTTTTAGATTAGCATTTTCTTATTTCAACATCAATGTGAAAGCTGCTAGAACAGGATTCTGCTGACTGTGGTCATTGAACTGTTCTGGCTCAGTTTTCCCTCTCCACATCAAGAGATTATGAAATATAACCTTTTATGTAAAATTACTTGAGATCCTTGGAGGGACAACATACAAGTGTAAAAAGAATTACGGATAGTATTTCTATTAGTTTTGAAACCCCTCAAAATTAGAATGAAAACTATCAGTAATAATCTTAACATTTTTACTTAGCAATTTCTTTCAAGAGATTTTCATGAGAGCATTCTATTCAATACCCAAGCATAATATGAATCTGTTTCCCCACTGCAGAAACACAGCTTATTGCTCATGAAATGGGAATATGACTTCATGGCAATGAGCCAGCACACAATAATCTATGTAGGGAGGAAAAACATTAGACTACAATGGAGTAAGTAAATCCCAGAGAGATACCTCTGGCCTCAGAAAAAGCACTGAAATGCTGAAATGTATTTTCAACCTAGTTTGCATTTGCACACTAAAATGCTGAATATGTTGTCTTTTTTAACAAACCAAATTCACCTCAGTAAAAGACCCAGGCCTAAAACTAATCCAGTCTACAAACCTGTAGAAACCCCAACAGGCCCATTTTAGGAATTCTTTGGAAAACAAAGGTAGTCTCCAGTACTGATCCTTGCCTCAATAAAAACCAGCACGTCAAGCCAACCTCAGGTTAATTAACGTTTTCTAATAGGTCAACAGACTGAGGCTGAGATTACCTATGTGGCCAGTCTCAGGGGAGCACGGGAGGATATGACGGCCTCTCAAGAGGCGCTTAAGCTCCTGTCTCCATGCCTTGACCAGATGGCCTCATCCCCATTATCACTACTCTGTTGTACCCAACAGGAGCCATCCAAAGCAGATGAGGTTCAAGGAAAATTTCCTGCCTGCTGAGGCTAGCACTGTGATGTGACAGGGTGGATCAGGCTCACCTGTCACAGCAAACTAACGCTCCAAGGTCTGCTCACGTCTGCAGGCCACACTGCTAACTGACATAAATCCTTCCCCTGTTCTAATTCCCACTAGGGAAGGTAGGAGAGGGTTGGTCTTTCCTTTGACAGATTCAATGGTCTTGTGGTTGTCATGGTTCAGAGAGTACAGTTCAGTTAAAAGAGACTTAACTGAAAAGTAAAATTACTGAAAAGAAAATTGGTTCTGTTCAACCTCAAACCAGGACAGTAGTAAAACCAGTTTCTCCTAATTTCTCCACTGTAATGGTTACAAGAGTGTCCAACTTTGGACCTGAGGCATTGCTAGGATATAGGCACAAATAACGCATGCCAGGAGATTCATCACATAGAAAGCTTTGATCTGCAGTCTTCCTGACTGTAGGTCTAATTGAAGACCTTCAGTGCAATCCAGTACCCTCAGATACATTTAACTGAGGTTTTGAACTTACATTTGAGAAAAGGCAGAAAGGGGAAATTATTGTCTTGGAACCATAAAATTTCAGTGTTCTTCATAGGACCACTATGAAACCGTTTGGTGCCCTATTCATCATTGTGCCAGAAGAACCTTATAAATGAATAAAATGTGATCAGATTGAAGAAATTTATAAAAGCTAATAAAGAGCTGTGATTAAAATCTTCAAAAATCAGTCAAGATCTGTGATCCTGTCTTGCATGTAAACTCAAGTGATAAGGCCGCTTTAAGGTTTTTTTACAAACCATATGGGATAAGACTGAAGCAGTGATGGTCTTAAAAATATAACCATAACTTATATTGCAGTTCCATGTGTATCAGCACAGGTATGCTGAATTCTATGACAAATCTTAGAAGTAGCACATCGCTTATGTCTTGTGGAGTTGACTAACAAAGCCCAGCTGTGACAAGCATGGTCATCAAAGACATGGTTCCAGAAACATCCATCCCTGTCATTTGCACCAGCAAATATATTCCAAAGAAGCCATGCCGTCAGCAGGCTGATCCCTACAGGCATCAGGTTAGTGCTGCATCTTAGCAGAATGGGCACCCACAAAACAGGCCAAGTGAAGGCTCCACGCTTCAGTTTTACCCTCAGCTCAGCAGTGCTGCTCTGTTAATTTCCACAAAAATTCTTACAATCTCAGTGAATATGAACAAATGTGTTCACTTAACAGCTTTGTTAGCTGTAAGCCTGGTTACTGCAGGCAGCTTTAGGAGTGACAGTTCTAATCGCGTCACATTACTACTTAAATTCTAAAACTAATCTTTACTCTTCCATGTATAAGAGGAACAGCAGCCACCTAGCCTGTAGAATCCCTATTCCTTTATCTAGTTGTCTTACCTGGATAGAAGGATATCCATTTTTCTTTTAGTGATTTGCAAACCACTATAAAAGTCTTTTTCCTCCTTGCTTAAAAAGTCAATTGTCTCCAGCAGGTGGTACAATTGGATGGCAGGTTCAGAAATCACTGCACAGCACACTCATTAACCAGAGGAGATGGCCAGCATCATGTAAGAATGATGAGAGCTGGGAAAAAGGTCAGCTATCAGGAAAGCCCACTTACACGTATTTTTGCCGAAGTGATGGGGGCTAGTGACATTCTCCTCACGGTAAGGCTTTCTCTGATACTATACATGTGTGCTACATTCAACAACTGTTTCTAGTAAAAGCTGATTGAGAAAAATAAGGAAATTGATTACTCAGACTTTACCTTTTCACCTGTTAAAGCTACCATGTCCAGAGGTCCATACATAAAGCGCCCAACTAGTACCTGAGGACCGTCTTCTGCTGCAATGACGTCATTAGCTCGGTGATTAGCAGTCACATTCTGAAATAAGAGCAGAAGGTGGGAAGGGTAGTGTTTGCTTTTGTAATGAGGCTACTGTCTCTATTATGTTATTATGAACAGTGACCCAGAAACACAGTCCCAGACAGTGTGTCTGAGGTATGTCACAGAGCACATTAGAGCACCATTCATATTTTAGCTGGAGCCAGATTTCCAGCAATGGTGTGCTCCTGAAGAGACTTTCTAGTGAGAGCGTCAAGAAGACCAAATAAGAGAGAACATTTAAGGGAATGCCAATTACCTTTCACTTCAAGTGGTGCCACAGATCCACTCAATTATGTGCAAGACACACACATCTTAATTGACATTTCTAACTGAAGTGGAATCTGAAGAATTAAGAAAATATTTTTTTCTTGAGATACGGATTCAACTAGCATATAAGAAAACAGAGGAGCAACCTCTTTGCTTAACTGAAACTTATGGCCCCTCTGTTATTTAAAGAAAGAAATATACTGTCTCCCAACATGTAGTGATAAACCAAGAATAAATTGTTCCTATTCCCTAACTGTTAATTTGTTTGCCTCTGGATTATGTTAGCAGTTTTCAGCTCTTTAGTATTCAGTTACGTAAACTCACGCTTCAGGAGATCAAATTCCTTTCAAACTGCTGCCAAACTGAAGTTCTATAGCTGCCACATATATTCAGATTTATACCTACTCTCAATTTGACATGTGTCCTTTTGCGTAGCCATTTTTCTCGTGGATTGGACGGACTTAATGTTGCTGGATCCAGGTTGTCATTTTCCTTGAAATTCACATTTTCATACCTCATCACCTGAAATTATATTAATATTTTAATAAAAACCTGGGGAGTCCTGGTACTTGGCAAATAAAAGGAGAGTACACTGCTGCCCCAGCTGAATGACACTGCAAAGCCAAAAGCACAACAAAAGTAGGAAGAGGTACAGGCCTTATGTTCACATCAATTGTGTAGACAAATAAACTGCTTTCACTCTGTTGGTCAACACTTCATCTCAATTACTTACTGAACAGCTTTTCCATTCACAACAGAGCTTGCACATTCTTCCAGAGAAAATGGTGAAAGCATTAGAATGGTACCAAGTGACAGTCACATTGTCTGCTCACGTTCTGTAAAGTCAGTAAAGCAGCTTAAGATCACAGAAGTAGTTTTTAATGCCCTTTATGGGGTAGAGGTCAGATTCCTGACTCCATCTGTATTGATTTTCTATACATGCACGCAGGCAGAATGCTTCTTATCACCTTTTGGCTATTACTCACCGCCGCAGTAGGCCATAGGCTCAGGATTTAGCTTGTGGATAGTAATGTCTGAAGACAAGGACTATAACTTGTGAACATACAGAACCCTAATATGTCACACAAGCTACACATTCTTACAACCTAAATATCACACACTTACCAAGAAACTTGCATGTCCAACTCGGATTTCAGGACACAACCCAGAGATTTCAGAATCTGTGGGTTATGTCCTGTTTCAGTTGAAACCACAAGCCCTGCCTTAGGGAAATTTGTGGGGTGCACCCTGGGATCATGGATAGCGTGAGGCTACTTCATTTTGAATGAGAAAAGCTTAGTCTGTGTCTTTCACAAGCTAGCAGAAAATTACCCAAGTCAAACAGCTGGTTTTCTGTGCTGAAGTTTTCTGCCCTGGCTGTCCTCTCTGGAAGAGTAGCCTAGAATAATTTTGAAAGATCTCTCACATGAAGTCCCTTGAATAAAATCCTGCTGCATTCAGCCTTAGCAAAGCAGTTGGCTTGCACCAAATCTTAGTACTGCTGAGAGGTCAGTGTGGTTTTTAACAAATCGGTATAAATTCTATTCGCTGGAGGTCATGTGCAGGAAATATATGCGCCCACAGGGCATTCAGGAGCCATTAGCCTTGACCTTAACCTCCAGCAAGGGCAGAATGTCCAGACCATGCTGGAACTAACCAGTCCTTTATGTAGTGCTGTGAGCTCACATATTGTTTTACAGGCATGTTCCAACTGCTTGAAGGGCTTATTAAATTCTGAAAGCTGTAACGCACATACAAGGCTAGGTGAGGCACAACAATGCAACCTGATACGAATGCAGGGAAATAACAAGTAGAATAAAGCAAGAATGACTGCTAACAGACAACTGGCCTCAGAGAGGCATTTGAAAGGAAAGATGGGAGAGTGCTCTGATGAATTCAAAGCAAAAAACATCCTCAGAGAGAAGATGAGATGACAAGCGCTATGAGAGCTGCAAAGGAGAGGAGAAACACCTATGTACAATTATCTAGGGCCCTTGAACAGGAAAAAAAGGGGATTTGCACCCTGTCACTTCCAGCAGAAGCTCCTCTACTTTGGGATGAGCATCAAATAAGATTCCTGTTCTGGAGACTGTTCTCGTTCATGGAAAAACTCTTCAGCAACTTCTGTCTGGCCTTGATTATGGTGATGCTAGTTATAAACAAAGTTTTTTAAATTAAGTTTTAAAATGCCGCATTGCTCAATGTTACATTTTGACTGGAATCAGATATACTAAAGGATGCTCTGAAAGGATGGCAAGAGGGACTCTTGAAGGACTCTTAGAATTTCATCAATTAAAACCAGCAATCAAAAACTCCACAAGTGGTCTGGTTAGCAGCCAGATTGCTGCACACTCCTCTCACAGACTGCCATGTAAAGATGAGGGCTTGGTACAACTGCACGGTATGAGTCAGCAGCAGTTCCGGACTGGAGGGAACTCGGCTTTCATTCCCAGGGGCTACCAGGTGAGCCTCCAGGGAGCTAACATCATTGGCATCAGCTCTGGGAGCACGAGGTGGAGGGAGTTAACACTCAGAGACCAGCTAAAAGGTGTTGTGAGAGAGGCAGGCACACTGACATCGGCCAAACCGATTTAATGAAAAAAAGTCATTCTGCAGTTTTCTGCATTATTCTCTTTACTGTTTGCCTGGAAGCAGCTGTTTCATCACGTAAAAGACACGCTGATTCTTAGGTTAATCCAAATTAAACTGCTTGTGACTGGCTTTTGGGTGAGGGTCACTTCATGTTCTTGGAGTGACACTTATCCTGCAGGTTTCACTTAAAAAAACGCTTAATTATTTTTTTTACCCCAGGTGAGATTTCCCAGCCTCACCACTTTCCCTAGAGGTCAGAGCACTGCATTATTCCTAAGTCACTGTGAGCTGCTGTCTAATTACTGACACAATAGGAACAAGAGACCGATCATATGACTCAGAAATAAATTCTGAAGAGACAGTGCACACAATTCCTTGAAATACTCCAGTATAGCTACAGGAGAGACTGGATTTTCTTATGGGAACAGTACTTTCAAACTGCTGGTTTGTTATCAAATGTCTGCTAATAATTTGATACTTAGTAGGGAAATACATATGTATTTATGTAATTAAGTAAGGCTGGAGATAGCCTATTCCTTCAAAATCAGGAGGAAATTAAAGCATAATACAGAGTTATACTGATCTGGGGCATGGGAGGGGTGAGTGAGGTATGCATGACAGCGCATTGTTCCCAGTCACACAGTCACCAGCTAGAACACCAGCCACCAGTGCTAACGGTGGGCCCACTGTCCCCTTCACGTCTCCCATAAATCCACATCCGTCATTCCTACATCCATTTGTATGTGACGCAACCAGTTAGCCATCTAACTGAACTAAAGATTAAAAGACTGATCACCCTTGGAAGATGCAGTTAACAATCACAAGGTTATTCGTTGCAGAGAGAAAAAATAAAGAGATCAGTGACCTGTCTTAAAATGAAGGCCACAACATCTGTCGATTCCCAGTAGCTGGCATGGAAGAGATGTGGCAGGGCCACAGTTGGAAAGGCTGTCAGCACGTCTGGACAATACAAGGCATAATCTATTCGTTTTGTTCCCCACCACTTTGCAGTAACTACAAAAAAACCAAACAAAACAACATCATATTTCTGTAAGATATCTTCTTAATAAATTTCTTGCTGCCTTTACGTTTAAGCTAGATAATTGAATGAAGTCTTCTGCTTTTTTAATCTTGACATTTAGAGCCTGTTAAAGGTACCTATCAAATATAAAAGTACCGTTTCCACTGACTGCATCATCACTTAAATGTCTGCAATCTAAACAGTTCTATTTGGTCCAAGTTTTGGGAAGCAGAAATCACCTCAGCATGATTCCCATTGCTTCCTGGTCCATGGAAAATGTACAGTGAAAGACTAGTACTTTTATGATCACATTATAGAGTAAGAATTGCAAATGCTTCCCAATTAGTAAATGGAATATTGATATATGACTATAGTCCATAATAGGACAATATAATGATTTATAGCACTTTTAATTACGAGTAACAAATCTTATCCATCTATATTTCTTCATGCCTGGAACATGCACCTAAAATCCTATTAGTATGAAACTCTTAATAACTATTTATGAGTGGCACCTTAATATACAACTGTGACTTCACTTCTATTACTTTATCTACTTCATTACAAACAGAAGAGGAAGCTAAATTCTGTTATTTAAAATTGCAGCAACTTAGGCTGTTCTCATTCTCCCCAAATTTCCAAGCAGGCGATTTTCCTTTTCATAACAAACTTTTCCACAGAAAGGATGTGGGGGGCAGGATTGTTGCCATATCAGACAGCACATGGCACCAGGCTTCACTCACTGTTGGTGAGGTCTGCTGATGGCAAGCTTTCTGTTGACCCTGAGTTTTCACTGTTTGTGCTGGCCAAGCTCAACTTTCTTGGTTTTCCTTGTGGTTGATCAGATGCGTTTGGAGATCCAGGACTCTCCTGAGAGAAAGGTATGTTCAAAGAGCTGTTCTCAAGGAACAGAGCACTGTGGTTGTGGATAGCATCACCTGCAGGTTACAGAAATGAAAATAATAATTAAAAAAAACCCAACGGGATGAACAACATGGCTTTGAAACTAGTGTGTGCACGTGTGTGCGTGTATTTATTTATTTATTTATTTTTAATACAGAACTAATGAGCATTTTCCTGAATAGTATCAGATTTAATGACCATAGATGAAACTCCTTCAGAGTGAGGAGGACAGCATGAGACAGCATGACTAAATGGAGAAAGCACACCCTACTGCCATCAAAATGCAATGGCAGCTGGGTGCTTTTGGCCAAGATCTTCCAAACCGAGTAGTGATGTTGGGAGGCTATTTTACTTCACACTCAATCCTACCCATTTTGAAGTCATTCCCTGAGAAGAGCCACACAGCCCTAGGAGTCTGTGATACTTCTCTTGTCCTCTTCCTGACATGAGCAAAATGACTTCAGAAAGAGAACCTTCAGCAAGGCCGTCTACTGGTTTGCGTGTTCCCAAATGGAACAGAATTCTCATTTATTCATGCCACTCTGACAAAGCTATGGACCATGGCTAACACCTCTACTTAATGAAAAAAACCACAGCCTTCCTCCTGAGGTGTTCTGAAACACGTAAGCACAGACATGCATTTAAATAAAAGCAGTACTGATAATTTTGCTTGAAGCAGCCTGCACATCACTCCTGTACCTAGGAAAGGCAGAACCTCAACTGAGAGACAGGATATACAGCAAAGTGCATATCAAAACCAGCTGACTCAGTGTTGTTTTTCAGAGAAAAAACTTCTTGGAGAGATTAAAACCGTGAACAAAAGAAAAAAGGACACCCAGTTCAATGCATGTAATACAAAAGAAAGCAGATGGGCCTTGATGATGTATTGCTGCATTTCTGAGCATATTTCAGTGCCATTCAGACAAATAACTGTAATCATGCTGCGCTCATCTTTCACATGGTCTTGGGTTGGAAACTATGTCATATGATTCTTTATGTAGTAGAGGCCTGGAATAAGTGTCTCTTCAACTCTCAATGCAATGAATACCTCAATGGCACACACAGGAGAACATAACAATAAGCTGCTGCTTTCAAGGACACCATTCCTTAAAAATATACACTGGAAGCCTATGTGTCTATAGGATATCAGAAGTGGTAAAACATGTCACCATTAAATGAAAAGGAATAGCAGCACAGGTGCCTACAATCTCCTCCCTTTCAAAAAGCAGACATGGCTAGAAAGATTCTGGCTTGTTTTGACATAAACCTGAGTATCTCAACTGCATGAGTCAACACATGGAGCTGTCCTCCACCTGGATCAGACAAACAATTAAATTCTAACACTTTGTGATGGGTGTGTAGTTTGGACAGAATATGTTCAACTGTAGTTTCCATGGGAACATGTGCTTTGATTTTTCATTAAAGAAACTGCAAGGTACTGTTCTTTCAAAGGAATCTTGTTGATGCCATACAGTAGGGAAAGCTATGTGCGCCTACAGGAAAGCTTGATGGAGCTGAAAAGAATGGAAGGGTAATTTTATTACTTCCCTTGTCTCAGGCAAACTATATAGACTCCAACACAGACAACTGAAAAGAAAACACAATGCTGCTTTCCTATTACTTACCGCACAGGATGAGGAAGTATTATATGCTCTTTGTAGTGAAAGCAGCAGCACAAAGAAGTAAAAGGTCTGATTCTGTGTCATACAGCAAGGCACCTGGTCCTTCTGACAACAAACCCCAAATTAGGCGGCCTAAAATATCACAGCAAATCAGTTCACTGAAAAGAGTAGCAGAACCCACGGACATAAGCAGTAAGGAACAGGGAAGCTGCCAAACTGCACCTCATTAGGGGTCTATCTGAACGAGAACCCTGATCCAAACATCAGCCAACAGGAAATTCCACAGAAGAAGCTGCAATGAATCCCATAAATGAGAGTTATATCTCCATGAAGTGCTCATGATTGGCAGTGTTCTGATGCATACTTTCTGCTTCCCCTTCCAAAAGACTCACTAAAATAAAAAAAAGGTTGTACTTTTAAATTTTCTGCTTCTGAATTGTTGTTGCTCTGTTGAAACAGTTGTAAATTGACCCTAATCTAATTCTTCCTCCCCTGTTATAATTTTGCAAGAGTTTTGTTTTTTTCATTCCCACTAAAATGGAAATGGAGAGAGAAGTAAAAATAGTAACTTTGCACAGAATGGAAAACATGTTGTGAGCCAACATATCTGTTAGCCTTTTCCAGCTTGGTAAGGGGTCTGGTGCCTTGAAACCTGTTGTTTATTTTGTAATACTGTTATTGTAAGGTCAGTAACCCTTCTCCCTATGAAGGGATCAAAGCAATAAAATGGAAGGCATTTTTGGTAGTTTTTTCTCTCCTGTTTCCTGAATTATCTTCATTTTAAAAAGGCAGGGCAGCCTGCCTTCATCTCTGTAGGTCAGGTCTTTTTTCAATTGTAAAGGAGGACAGAGAGTACCGGTTAGAGATTAATAAAATACATGTAATACTATTTTTTTCTAAAAGCTCTGTGCTCAACTTTTGGCTACGACAGTCAACTTGTATAATTATTCCATTTAAGTAACTGAAATGGATACTTCCCACCCAAAACAACCTTTCTCATGGCTCTGATGGTCACGAAAGGTCCGTATCATTTATCATACTAATCTAAATTTACTATCATGCTTGATAAGAAATAAAATAAAGGCAGATCACTTTACAGAGTCTCATCTTTGATAATTATGATAGTTACAGCCAATACAAAGAGGCAAAGCAACTTCCTCCAGGCCACACAGTAACCATCTCCAGACAAAATCAACAACATTTTATTTTATGCATATACAATTGGAGAAGTACTGTGCTTTTAGACCTTAATTTCGATCTATCCATAATAAAGATGACCAGCTGGATAGTCTGGACTGGCACTCCTGCGCATTCCTTATATAACTTTTCAAGAGAAAAAGTTTGTAATTATTTCAGTTGTGCTGCAAAGTAAAATTTGAGGTAGAAGCTCAAACAGAAAAGAGGATTATGATTATCTGTGTTCTGCTATGTCAAATGCCTAAAAAGTAGGATAGGTTGAAACCAGGTGTTTTGAATTAATACATAACAACCATATTTTTAACTCCCAAGTAGATATAATGCATCATGTCATAAGCAGTAAAACAAAAAAAGGAATTAAACCCACACGTTAGTAAGTGTCAAAAGATGTGACTGGTGGTAGACCACAGACCTGTCACAAAGCTAAGGCTCACTTAAAATAGCTACAAAAGCACTTTGATTATGAAATGCCAACTAGGCAGCAGCTGAGAAAGGACAAGACAGCATGGATTTCTCTGGGCTGTAACATAATCCGAACTTTGTACTTTGCCCTTGTAGTAAAAAAATCCCCAGTTATTAAATCGAATTTTTGTCTGAACCATTATCTAGTGCTATGTCTTCTGTCAGCAACCACCACAGATGAAAGAGTTATGAAGATAAATGTTTTATCCACCTGCTCTGCATGTCTGGCAGTGCTTTCAGTGCAGTTTCTTTTACTTTCACTTGTCTGTATATCACAGCAACACGAGATAAATATCCCCTTAAGAGGTGATTTCTGAAAAAGCGGGATGCCTTATGTGATTATTTCCATTCTATCTATCCAGTGCATAGGTCAAAGATATCTCAGATAGTAAACTTAATCTTTGCTAATTTTTCTTTTTCTTTGCCTATAATGTGTTGACTCTCCTATACATTCAGAAAACTGAATTTAAATCATGCCTCAAATAATTTTATTTTATTAAGCTTTTTTATCATTAGCGTAATAATGTAATGACATCCACATTAGGAATAGTATCAACAGAAGATACAGTTGCAGCTGACCAAGTTATTGACAGAAAGAGGAATAATTCTCTGGCCTAGTCAAGTCTCTGATTGTCAAAATCAAGCCTGGTAAGAGACAGCTTTCATCATCATTAAGCTCTTAATAGATCAACCCATCACCCACACAAACAATACCACATTACTACAAACTGAACGACCCTGGGGGCAGACTTAGTTATAAGTATTGATGCCTGCTAGATGCAAAAGGCAATCATCTAGATAAACATGTGCCCTGCTGTCATGGTTTCGGCACCTGCTCTTCAAGTCCTACCTTAAATAGTCTTAGATGGTTCCTGAATCTCAATGCAAAAAGTAAATTTGATAAACTGAAAGCTTCAAGACAAACCCTATGCACAGAGCAGTTGGCTCCAAGAGTTTCATTGATTGGCAAGAACTGAAAGACAGCTATAGAAATCCACCCCCTGCCCCATGTTACCGCTGAACTGTTCCTATGAATCATATGGTGAAATTCTCTTCTAGTAGTAAATTTTTTTCATGCGATTTCCAGATCAGAATTTTTTTCCGCAGAGTCACCTATCAGGAATGTCAGGCAGACAACAGACTCGTTCTTCTTTTAATCATCACATCTTGTAAGAAAAGGAACAGGGAATGAGATTGTTTAATGACATGAAAGATTATTAGAAAAGGCTGTTTGGGGCAGAGCATAATAATTAGATTTTGGTGTAACTAGGTCTCATGACAACTGATTAGTAAACTACCATTCCAGCTGACACCATGAAGGCTTTAATTTTAAGAAATGCTTTCACAAGCCCAGGTATCTGAGAAAGGAAAAAAAAAACTACAGTCACTAGAATAATTCCTTTGTGAATGAAGAACCTTAAATTCCAAAAGGACCTCAAAGCACTTGCATTTAAATGGGAGGATTTCACATTCATTGAAATATAACGCAGCTTATGTGTAAAACTCTGCACAGAGGTTTACATACAAAACCATACCATGGAGCATTTGCTGATCATTAGCACTCAGGAATTTTTATTTTATAATACATCCAACAGACAGGGTTCCCAGATTTACATGCTCTGTAGGGGAATCTTCCAACCCAGTGCCGTAGATGAACTCAAAAAGAACACCAATTGTTCCCAAATCACTTATAAAGCCTCTGCTTCAAGAATCACTGTATCTGAAGGGTTTACTTTAACGTAACAAAGCTGGTAAAATGTACCAACGCAAGGTTTTCAGTTTGAAAAGCAGCCTAAGGGAACTGTTCTTCCTATGACAGTAACTTAAAGGAGGGTTCATCTTTTCAAGATGGCCTTAGATATATTTCAGTGACAGAATTTGTGCCTAAATAACCAGCAGGATTTCCAAGTGCACAGTCAGGTTTTATAATAACTCTGAGTCAGAATGCAAAGCAGGGTACGTATGTCCATTCAAAAACTCAGACACGAGGGTGAGGAGACAGCACATATTCTCTAGTTTGGGCTGTCTCTCACCTTAGCTAATCCTTAAATCAATTCCCAAGCAACTGCCAATCTTCACATGTTTCAGTGAAGCCAACACCTAGAAACCAACCTTCTGCAACTCAAGATCAACTGTTGCTTTTCAAACATTGATTTAATCATATTCAAACTGATTTGCATCCACTGTACACCATATTTGAGCAGATAAAACAAAGGAGTTCTATGTATCTACTGCACAGAACAGGGTCCGAATGATACGATTCTCCTAGCTCCAACAAACAGAAAACACTGCCATTCTACTATATTAGCATCCAACCTTAAACTCTGAATCCTGAAAAGCCTTATGAAGTATCCTGCTGAGGCTTGAATTCACGTCTGAATCCGCAGCAAAAAGAATAAATCTAATGTGCACGCACATACAGATACACATCAAACAATTCCTTTTTTGCATAATATGACTTGTCAAGATACTTTCCACCTATATGACTTTATCTCATCTTCTATAAAGTCAAAACAGCACAATTCCTTCTACTAGCACCTTGCTCATCCATGTCTTCCTCTTTCTTCTCCACCAATCAGTCTATTTCTGTTTTTTTCCTGGATTCAAACATTTATTACCCAACATAACTATTGTTTAGTGGCCAACCTAGGCAAAGAGTAATCAAAAGACAGTTTGCCCAGCACTCTGATTTGTCCTGGTAGATATCCACAATAAACCGACCACAAGTGACCAAGAGAAACAATATCTGAAGAACTAGGCAAAGGTCAACTAATTGTAAAAATAAATTGTTTAAAATGATAGTCAAAGACATGCAAGTTTGCAAGTGACACTTCAACTAAAGCAGTGGTATCACCTTCCAACCCCTCTTTAACACAACTAGTATCACAAAGCTCATACAGAAGAATCATTTTCTCTTGGTCATCTTCTTTGGTTCCACACTTGCTAAATACGTCTATGCCACCCTGTCCCAGGTGACTTGTTTTTAGCATGTTAGCGCATCGGTATTTCAAATCCTCTTGAGCTGTGTAAGGAGAGAATGCTTAAGAGAACAACAGGTAAGGAGAGCTAGGAAAATAGGCACTGTACCTAACTGGTGAGATCTTCCATCCCCTAGTGGGTATCTCTGGTACCGTGGGACAGTGAATGGAGGCAGGAGATGGAATCTTTTCTCCAGCAATGGTTCAAGTCTGCACGCAGAGGGGTCAGCAGAGTGAAAGAAACTGTACACTTGGCTGCAGGCTGGGCGGACCTGGCATACTTGGATGAGAACGAGACAGAGAAAGAGAGTTCAGTATTGCCCCTTTACAACTTTCAAGGAGTCTATAGAGAAACATGGTTAATATGGTCTTCTGCAAACTCCAGACTAGCATACATCCAGCCACAAGAAATTTAACTAAATTGTTTGCTATTTCGTATGTAAGGAACACTTCACTGCAAAGGAGTTTACAGAGACACCACGATCTGAGACGCAGGCATGCGGCAGGTGCGAAGACCAGCCAGAGAAATAGATATAAGTAAGGAAGAAAAAAGAAGTTTAAAAAATCTTGTAAATATATTTCTGAGCATTACAGCACTTCAAATATTTACCAGCAAAATGGTTTGATGGGCCTGTTACTTCCAGAGAACTGAAATCTAGGTGACAGCAGGAGCACGTAGGTTACAGAAAGCACTACAGTTCCTGAAGTCACATTATGGGAGCTAATGTTTAGAAATGAGGTTGTTCATACTGTAACAGCAAAGCAATGTTTATGGTTCTTGCTGAAGGTGTGCAGCTCCTGAGGTTTTTGGGCTGCAACTGTAAATGCAAATCTGAAAATCACTTAATCAGCTAATAAGGCATTCTTTTGACTAAACACACAGCACCAAAGCAGAACTTATACTCAGATCACACGAGACTGCTAAGGTCTGTAAAACAGTGAGTGTAGTCACTCCTCACTACACCACACTTCAGTCACACTGAACCTTGCCAGCGCAAGCAAATCAATTCATTATAGGCTCATTAAACTTAGTATAGTTTGTATAGTATTGCGTTATATGTTACAACAGTCAGTTTATTAACTACAAGAGTAAAGGAATGACTGAAGTATTTATAAAATACGTTTGGGAATATTACGTCTGTTCCCCATGAACTCCATGCAAGCAAGACACGTTTTCAAACCTGCTGTGCTATGCAATAAACCCTAAATGTTCCTTTGATAGAATTACTATTTCCTTGTGGTGGTAACAAAAACTTGGTAACATGTGTGATGTTTTTCCCTTAAAAGACATATTTGGTACAGCATTATTCCCATGTACAAGCCAAACACACACTTAACTGGAAACCATGAAGAAAGATGTTACAGTTTTAATATAAGGTGTCATGGAATATTAGATCTAATGGAGTCTATCTTAAATGACATCTCTCACCAGAACACCCATCATGGAATGAAAAAAAAAAATAAAAAAAAAAATCAAACCCACGCTACTTAGGTTCTTTCTTATTTTCAAGAGCAACAGTCGAAGTATTTGTACATAAGCAAACTACAATGAGGAAACTTGATGCTGTACATCTTCCTCTCCTGCAGTCACAGAGAGTCACGAAGAGCTACATCAGAAAACACTACATTCTTATCGGTTTTCTCAAGTGCTTTCCATGTTGCTGGAAGGACTCTAAATCTGGTGCTTGCTGCTATTAACGGTATGTAGGGACAAATCTTGATACAGACGATGTTGATGTTACCAAGTACTAAGCTTAAAAGATTGATACTGAGTTGTAATAGCAGCGTTGCCATAAGTAGGTCAGAGCAATACTTGGTTTTGTTCTGTTCTATATGAATGTTTGTTCTGTAAAGGCTCCAGCAGAGCCACACAGTGTTTTTTCTCAAACTAGTAAGACAATTAACCTTTTATTGATAATAGTAAAAACCTTCTCAAGATACTTCGAGTATGACGATGAATCACATCCAGGGGACCACTTTATTGTATGCACTCTGTGATACACTATCTAGGAGACCTATCTTCATGTCATTAAGATGTCAATACTCATAGCCTCCCAAGAAATGCTCTGGGACAAATCTTCCAGTGAGAATATACCTATATATGATCCAGTTCTGCCAAACCATGGATTCTTTTCTTCTTTGGACATGCTGTGTGCACTTTATTTTGCATTCACTGACTCACTCTGAAAATGATGCAACATCTCCATAATTCTGCAGGAATTTTGTCACACAAAGTGAACAACGTGGGTGTCTTTGGGAGCATTAAGTGAAGCTTTGTGGGTTGTTTTATTCTTCCCAAGCTCTCTTTGTAAAACATTTTAAGATTGTTATCAGTGGCAATTACCATGTTTCCAGCTGCAGGATAACCAAAACCTACTTTTGATGTCTGTTGTATGTGCATTTTTCTAGAAAGTATGGCTCTGTGCATCAATCAGCACACCTAGTAGCAGATGAAAAGAAAGTGGGAGATAAGAAGACTGCTTGCTGAGGACACTATAGAATCTTTTCCCTTTCCCACTATCAAATAAACAGGCGTTTCATGCCACCTTTGTCCCTTTCCCACCATTAATCCAGCCATATGCAAAAACTATGGCCTGTGAGATCCTTCTGTGAAGTACCTTTCCACAGTTCTCCAGGAACCACTATCAAGTAACCTTTTTTCTTAACATATTCTCCAAGTAGGGTACAAAATGTGCCCGTCAGTTTCTTGTGTTATGAAAACTGAGTAAATTCTCCGATGTATTCCAGTTAATTGCATTACAAAGAGAAGCAGAAGGGAAACACCGGCAAGACTACAAGGACCCAAGACTACTTTTGATGGCTTTCTTCAAGCTGTATTTTGCTCTCAGTATTTGCCAGAAAAAATGAAAACAGGTCACCCGTGTGAGAGCATTTAAGCACAGCAGAAATTAATTCTTTGCAAGGAAAGTATAATTCTCTTGCAGAGCCCAAGTAGTGTGAAATACATTCTGTGAGGTAAAGCATTGCACCGCATTATAATTAAAACCATATTTTGGAAAGCCTGTAACTTTGATGTATGTATTTAGGGATCTAGTGCTTATAAGTAGAGCAGTAAACTGCTTATTATCCTACTAAACTAGAGCTTCCTTCCCTAAGTATATTGGTTTATTCTTTCTTTCTTGTCATGCTTAATATTAACCATCAGAGCCAAATGTAAAGGAAGTGCTTAATGTCATTAAATCAGTTGCTTAATTGCACCTTCTAATACTTCTTGTACAGGATACTTTTTCTGTATATGTCTGCCTTTTGTATATGCACAGAAGGCAGACAAAGCAAGCCAGGAATGCAAACACCAGGGTTACGAAAGTTGTCAGCATAGGGCAAATTATGATATTTAGTGGCAACAAGAAAGCGTGTCCCCTGAGTTATCAGCTGTTTTCACACCCCTCTTCCAACATGGTAAAGGCATATAGCACATCATGTTCCAAAGGAGATTATTTCTACCACTGTGGCATTTAGCAGTTCCCATTGAGAGCAAGTGCAAACCACCCTACCATTACAACCATCCTAAGGTAGAACAGTGCCACTTTGTGGATGTAGCTAAATGCTCATGATAAATTTGGAATTCTAAAAAACATTGACATTTTCATAGGGTAGCAAGCCTCTACCAAGGATAATCAGCACACAGTGCAAGAATCTGGCAGAGACGCACAATGATCAGTACTTTAGAAAATAAGAGCTGAGACTAGACAGTGGGAGGACCACAGAAGAGAGTGTTAGAGGGTAACCAGAAGAACTGTCAAGGAAGCAGTAAGGGACCAATAGAATATTCGGCAGAAGAGAATTAAAAGACATTTGGCAAGGAAATAAAAAACCCTCCTCAACTCCCTGCCCCAAACACCCCAACAAAACCCCCATCATCTTCAGAGGGAATTGTAGTTAATCTTGTAAAGAAATCCCTAATAAAGAAAAACAAATTGCAGTGCAGTTTTCAAAGTCAGCCATGATCTACGTAATTCTTGTTCATTTCCCCAACAGCTCTTTCACAGATGCAAAAAGCCTCAGATTGTGGGAAAATATATATGAATTCTCATTTTCTTTAGCTAAGCTTTGGGTGTTGGTTTTTTTTGTTTGTTTGTTTTGTCGTGTTTTTTTTTTAATAAAACTGAGTATATGCAAATACGAGGAATGAAATGCAAAATGGGAGTTTAATTATGCTCTCTTGTAAGTTCATGAAACTTGCTAAAAAAATCCTACCAGATTTCTAAAGGCTCTGAAAGACATGGGTTTAGTAATTTTTTTTAATTATGGCAGGTAAAATAATTTTCAGTTTATATTACATTTCACTTTATTCCCGCAAGCAAATGTGACTTTGAAAGCTCAGTTAAATACATTACTGAAAAGTCTATAAATTCAGAAGAAAAAAATTGGGAGTCCTCAATTGTTGTCTCTTCTCACTATTGCAACTGATTTTTCTCCCTCATCTGATACGTGAACATACCATTTCCTATGAAGATGCTGTGCTATCCAAACCTCATACAACGCAAAGAGGCAGAACATACACTGAATTTTGAAAAGTAAAAAGTAAGCTCATACATAAACTGAAAAACCAAAAAAATGCAGATGTATTTAGAAATAAAACAAAAAAATCCTGTATGTGTCTGATCACTAGGCTGTTACCACAGAGGAAAAAATGGCTCGCAACCAACACACCCAGGGGCCAAATTTACCCATGAAGACAGACATGAACAAGATGCAATGCTGAACTAAGCACAAATGTTATTTTTGTTATCTTTTTCAAGGACTGATCCTTAATGAGGTGTAAGCTTCACGTTGTATGACATGGAATGTAGGATTAACAGCAGAGCAAAAGACACACTACTGCAAGTAGGTGAGAGCAGTGACACCCCGGAACAACCCTCATCACCTCGGTACCTACCTACACTAACACTCCCACCTTTTAGAGGAAGAAACTTACCTCACTCCCCAGTCTTTAACTAGTTCTCTTTATTTACCTCCTTTTATATGAGTCTCTTTGTTTAGAAAGGTCATTAAGCAGCCTGTATTCTAACCCCAGAAAGAGCTTACCATCCAGGCCAGGCAGAACAGTACTCCTCATGGCCAGCACCAAACCAAGCGGCGATCCAAAGAGGAAGAAATCAGACACCTCGAATTCAAATCGGCCCAGGTTTACTTCTGAGAGAGTGGAATTCACAGGAGGAAAGTCTGCACCATCTTTCAACACACTTGAGTGGATGCTGAGCAAAGAAAATGCACTGATTCAACAATAATGAAGAGGGCATCCAGAGAAAAAATCCATTCCCAAAATAGGCTGCTTAGAAAGCTCTAGCATCTGTATCTAGATCCAAGGAATATGCCTTAAACTGTAGACAGATATTGCAGTATAGCAGCCACATCATGATTTCCAGTGTGGCTACAGTAAATTTACTACCTTGAACATGCAAGAGTTTTCTACCATTACTCTACAGAACACTTATTGGTAAGTTACACAAGGACTCTGAAGATGGAAGTTTCCCTCTGCTCCCTTTTAGCAGTACAGATGTATGTAAGCTTATTCTGAAACTTCTGCTACAAATTCTAACCTCCTCAAGTTGTATAAGGACAATGGTATTAAAAGGTTACAGTCATAAAGTATGTTACACGGGCACATAAAAAGCATTGTTCCAATCCGTTCCCTCAGCTATGAACTAGAATTTCACTACTTTTGAACTATTTATTACAGGTTAAAATTAGTGAGGCTTATAGACAGCTTTTAATCTTTAAGTGATTTAAACACTTTCATTTACTTTGTATGCCACACGTGCATGAGGTAAATATGGATCACGTATCCCTCCCTGAGAGAGAAAAGACTTGCCCCTCACTTAGTTCTGCTGGAGCTGAAATAACTACATTCAGAAGCAGAAAAGTAGCATATACATCTGCTGTCCGGTCAGGAGACAGAGCAGAACATGCCTCCAGAGCGTGCAGAGCCTGACTGAGAGGTGCTGACCATGCTGACCTCAACCAGAGCTGTAACTGAAGCCCTCATGAGTTATCTGCACACTACACTCCGTATCAGTGGCCAAGCATGGATCAGAATCCAGAAATCCTGAAGACTGGTCCCAAATCAGGCCAAGACACCAGGCCTCTTTCAACCTGAGAACCTAGTGACATTCTCAGTCTATAACCTGATGTTATTAACTGAAACTCCAGGGACCAAACTTAGGGCCCTTTTAGGGTAGACAGGAAGAAAGCCAAGAATTAAATCCACCATCAGCACAGCAGTTAGGAGTTACCTCTCTATGCCAAAAGCACTCAGACAAAAAGCGTAAGCTGACACACTGAAACACAACCACAGTGCATAGGACAAGGACATTCCTGTGTGAAAGAGCAATCTTTGTAACCTCATTAGTCACACTGACACACTACCTCTAAATTGCAGTAAATGAGCTCATGGGGATAAAAGTCTTAACAATCTTATGCAAGTCTCACAGACAGGGAACCAAAGGCTTGGAATCTCTCTCTATGTACAGGGTGGGTCACAGGATGACATGGTTTGGTTTGATTTGTGTTTTTTTCACCCCTTCTTTACCTTAGCAAGGATTTTTTTTTGTTCAGCTATCCCTCAATAACTTAGCAACAGCCTAAAGTTTGAGGAGTCCAAAATGTGAATGGAAGATAACACTTTTCTATCTGCTTGCTTAAGTACAGCTGCATGTAAAGCTTGCAGTTTAAAATCATAAATACACAGGAAATGAAAAAAGGCTTGGAAGAAAACTGGTATCTTTGTCTTTTAATCATCCTCTCCTATCCCCTAAGTCTGAAGTGCTTTATAAAAGCCAACACTGTGCTTTAAACATAACACAGTACTCCTCCTATACAAGAACCTAAAAGTGATTGACCAAAAAAATCTTCACATTTTCAGCCACAGACAAGTGAAAAACAACCATTCTGCCTCAGATGGAAGACACTTTACGACATATCGATACCCAGAAAACCCAATGGTTTGAAAATAAAAGCAGAATAGTCAATAAAAGCAAAGCAAAGTACATTCAGTCAAAGCAAGAAAATAAAATGACCTTAAACTGCTACTAACAAAACTGCCAGACTTGGAGTAAAGCACAGTACTAAGTCTGCACTATACTCAGCCGTAGCAGAACTGAAACTTCAACACACAATAAGATTTCTCCCTCTGCATCACTCCCAATGAAATAAAGGAAATAAGACGATGGATACAGGAAAAAAGGCATAAAGAATTCAGATAAGTAAAAAACCAAACAGCTTAGAACAGGCAGAAACAATGAGACAAAGGGAATGCTTATCTTCCCATCAAATCTATGTCTTAAAGTTTTCTTAGGATCCAGGAAAGCTAATTAAGTTAACTCTCCCTCCCCCAACCTCCTCCTCATTTAAGCCAAATGTTTACGCAGGGATTTTTTTTGTTGTTGTTTTAAAGCTGATCTGAATAGCTCATAGACCAATGGGAGCACCTAAAGCAATTATCTCACTATTTTCAGAATAATAGAAAGCCTGTAAGTGAAGTCAGAGAGATCTTTAGAAAGAAAAACATAACAGAAATTTAGAATTATAAAGCATTCATCCATCTTGATTTGTGTGGGCTGCGCTGAAGAAATGGAACTACTTGCATTCAGTTTTGCATATTCAAAACTCTACAACTGGATAAAGATTAAATAAAAAAACTCTCCACGTGTGAGTAAATTCATACTAGATCCAATATATCTATGGCTTCCTTCGAGGGGCATACAAGGACTTCAAGCAAACCTCCAGAAACACACCACAAACAATAAAAATGATTCTGTTGCACTGGTGCTGACAGGCTCCATTCAAAGGCAAGCCTATTTCTTTTACTCAGTCATCAAACACTAGTTACCTAGACAGGAAAGCATGATGTTGGGTTATAGTATCACAGTCATAAGTGGATGAGTCGCTCTGTTTCCTAGGCAACGGCTTCTCATCCTCCATGATTCCCGAGATGTCAATATTGCTTTTGCTCAGGCGTTTGCTGCCACCCAGACTGGAGTCCTCTGCTAAGAGGGGATTATCCTTCAGAGAATGAACAGAGCAAAAGGAAGATTTAGACAGTAACCAAAATACGACAGAGCTTAAATGAAATGGCTGCATTTATACATTTGACCTCACTTTATCCAAGAAAGGGTGGAAGGGGTTAGACTCTCTCTGCAGTAGAAGATAAGGAAAGAGACAAGGACTAAATTTCCCTGTAAGATGTATAGCCTAAAAGCTGGAAGGAGAACCAGGAATTTTAGCAAGGGGGAGGAGGACTAACACAAAAGCTTTATCCCTCATGACTTCATAATTCTTAGAGAATTATAAATATCATAACGTAATCAGAAGGGGTCTTACCTGAGTGCACAAAATGCCCATTACAACATTAATGGTCTTCCTCATCATGTTCCATGGATGTGGGACCTGATTTTTTAAGAATGTGAACTTCCGCGGGATGCAAGAGGAGACCAGTGGTACCATATCTTTAAGGTACCACTTAAAATAGGAAATAGGTTTATTTATTCATTTCCTCCAGCACTTCTGCAGCTTGCACCAGCATCCTCCCTGACATATCCCTGTTACTCCCAGACTTTTATTCCTGCACGCCTTTCAGTAGCCAATGTAAACGCTGCTTTTCAAAACAAACGCCATTGGACTGAACACCCCATTCATGTGCGAGATGTGGGTGCACAAGGCATGCAAGATCTGGTTCCTCCTAACAACTGTGTAATTCAATTCTGCGTAAATCTCCTTCTATTCAGATCAACAAAATAAGACTGTGAAAATGCCTGACACCTATTTTTACAAAACTTCAAAGATACAAGTATCAGCAAGGTACACTGGGAGAACAGATACAGTTAACCCCCTTCTAATTGCATAATTATTGGGTTTCATCCATATTCTACTAACTCTTACAATGCAGTACTAGAATTCATGGGATGATATGATACAACTAGCACTAGTGTCTTAATAACTTGCAGAACATTAGTTTAGGACTAGCATGTCCACAGACAATTATTTCTGTGATGGTACAATGAAAAAACTTAATATGCATGTAGGAATCTCTTCTGTATTTCATAGTAATGTAGCAAAATTCACATCATGCCAACGTTCATATTAAAGTTGTGTAAGATTTAGGACCTTGGTTGGCATAATACTAATGTATCTATGATGTTAAAACGAAGCCTCACTTCTTGTAGTTGTTACTGTTAATGAGCGCAGAGAACTACTTCACAGGGCCAGGCAGGAGGTGAGGGCTCCTGCTGTGGGCTGGGAGCTAACTGCCCCCACCGTTTTGTGTGCTCAAGCGGTGTAAAACTAAAATACAGTCTCCACCTAAAACGTGTGCTTCTGTTGAGTTCAAGCCAGGAGCAACTACAGGCCCTACTTGTATTTCTTTATGTAATAGTACCTTTTTTTTGAGCCTGGCACTGACTCTATGTAGCTTGATTTGCCCCACAACCTTACATTGAAGCTCTGTTATAACATCAGTCCTTTTTAGCAGCTCTATTCTCCAGAACACCAGGGACCTTTCAAATCCAAAACTCCTATAACCAAAGTATTCCTGACAGTTTCCTACGGAGTAACTTTTTACAGATAAATTCTCAAGAACATAAGCGAACAAAATTTCTTTATCTGCTCATCTCTCGTGATTATCTCAAACTGATTCAGCAAAGGTATTTATTTACATCTTAGCCTTTGTGATGAGTTCCGATCTCTAGCTTGTTCCCAAGCAACAGTGCCATGAAAATGCAATACATTTATGATTTTAAATTGTAACTTGCATGCCACAAATATTCTGCAACCTCTGCCTAAAATTCCAATTTGGTGTTTTTTACTATGAATAAATTTATTAGAGTGCATAAGAATATTCATGATGGCTCACAAAATGGAGGTGAACTGACATACACATAGCTGAAAGGGAATTTTTAGAGACTGAACCAAATCCCATGAAATGCATTGACAAATCCATTGATTTAAATGGGCTGTAGGTCAAGCTCTTAAACATCATACCATCAGCAACTTCCGAAAATCAGATCAGTGCTGTTAAGGCTCAGAGTTTCATCAAAACCCTAGTGACATTTTAAGGCTCCCTTCATTAAAATCACATGGCAGACAGGTCAGCATCTCAGCTCCCCTTACTTTTTAAAAAGGAATTCCTGTCAATGTATTGAGAAAAATGGGAACCCTTGAAGGTGCCAGAGCAAGAACGCAGATGCAAGGAACTCAACATCATTAAATATTTTTATTTAGGTCTCTTGATTTCCTGATGGTCTCAGGAAGAAGGCTGGCTGTTGGAAAGGCATAGAGTTGACAGCAACGTAACACCAAGTGGTTTTCTTTTAGTCACATGCATGTTTGTCCACAGTATTTAAAAACTAGCTTGTGTCACCACAGAACTAGCTAAGAAGGCTTTTTAGTAATGGAAGCTAATATGTTCACCCCTGAAAGCTGGTAGCAATTCAGCTTTGTCCTCTAAGCTTCAATAACAGGTTCTTCTTGCAGAGGGTGTGTTTTTCTCTTGTGTCACAGGACAATCTCAGGTCAAATTTTGCACGAGTTTGACAGTCTCGGAACAATACTGTGTGGGAGAAGCATCAAGCTCCCTCTTCTGCACTACCATTAACGTTAAGCTAGCGTACCTAGCATTTCAGTTGTGCATGCTGATTTACTGTGCATGACATTTCTGTCAGAGACACAGCAGAATCACAGAATCACAGGGGTTGGAAGGGACCTCTGGAGATCATCTAGTCCAACCCCCCTGCCAGAGCAGGGTCACCTACAGCAGGGTGCACAGGATGCCATCCAGGCGGGTTTGGAATGTCTCGAGTTGGAGACTCCACCACCTCTCTGGGCAGCCTCTTCCAGTGCTCTGCCACCCTCAAAGGAAAGAAGTTCCCCCTCATGTGTAGATGGAACTTCCTATGGTCAAGTTTGTGCCCGTTACCGTTTGTTCTGTCACTGGGCACCACTGAAAGACGACCGGTCCCATCCTCCTGGCACCCTCCCTTTAAGTATTTATAAGCACTGATGAGATCCCCCCTCAGTCTTCTCTTCTCCAGACTAAAAAGACCCAAGTCCCTCAGCTGTTCCTCATAAGAAAGATGTTCCAGCTCCCTGATCATCTTCATAGCCCTCTGCTGTTCCCTGTCCTTCTTGAACCGGGGAGCCCAGAACTGGACACAGGACTCCACATGTGGCCTCACCAGGGTAGAGTAGAGGGGGAGGATAACCTCCCACAAGCTGCTTGCCACACTCTTCTTGATGCACCCCAGGATGCCATTGGCCTTCTTGGCCACAAAGGCACATTGCTGGCTCACGGTCATCCTGTTGTCCACCAGGACTCCCAGGTCCCTTTCCACAGAGCTGCTTTCCAGCAGGTCAGTCCCTAACCTGTATTGGTGCATGGGGTTATTCCTCCCCAGCTGCAGCACCCTACACTTGCCTTTGTTGAACTTCATTAGGTTTCTCCCTGCCCAGCTCTCCATCCTGTCCAGGTCATGCTGAATGGCAGCACAGCCTTCTGGTGTGTCAGCCACGCCTCCCAGTACACTCTATCCCTATGAATGCTAGCTGCTTTTTCTTGGTTAAACTCTAGAACAACCACCATCACCTAAAGCAAGTTAACAGGACATGGCATGGTATTTTGCACTGCAGAAGAAAGCCTTTATTTTCTTTGGTCAAAATCAACACATTTTAAACTTGACTTTCTACGGGTAAAACTCTGGTCTTCCAAAGCATACATGCCACAGACAGTTCAATGAGGGAAGAAAAAAAATAGTTTTAGAAGGACAAGGAACTTGATCTCTATCGGATGACTGTAGGGAATTCCCACTGGGAAACTGGCTAGGCATTGTACAAGACAACAGTATTCAAAATTTTTCTTTCCTTGTTGCATACAACTCTCTGCCCACAGCCATCTACATTTTCTCCATCACTGCTCCCTGCACCTGTCTTCTTGGACACAGCATTATGTCACTGCATTACACGGGAAGTGTCATTGGAACACTCTTTAGAATTCATAACAGCAAATGCCCCAAGTGAAAACACAATTTATCACACTCAGTACTTTTAAGCAACTTGCAAAGAGCATAAAATCCAACTAGACAAAACAGAAGATGTGAGAAAGAGTGCAAGGCTTACAGATGAGGACTAAGGCACGATCAAGAGACTTGGCCAAAGTCATGCAGACAGACTGGAAAACATGCTAATTGAATCTATTTCTCTGAAGCTACAGAAAGAACAAGTTCATAGGGCAGGTATTTCCCATAATCTCACTCAGTACTGGAGCACATTAACAGCCCTGTGCACATGGGGTGAGATTTCATGTCAAGACGAGATGTTGGAGAACGTAATCTGTTCTCCAGAATTATGCAGATGAGTTGCACGAAAATGAAAACAAGACAGAAGCAGTACGTGGTCTATGAGATGAACCTTCTCACACTGTTCCACCTATAGTCTTCAACAGCCAAGAGGATCTCCTGGCTTCTGTGACAAGTGAATAATTAGTCCTATTCCTGAGAACAGGGAATCCGCGAACTATAGTTAGTGCCAGTTCTGGAGCTGGCTTTTATCTCATGAACAATCTGTTCATGGGATAGTCCATTAGGAACTGAACTGGGATGAAATTAATTTTACACGTGTTACTGAACATTCAGTAGGGTAAGCCTGACAACCATGTCACAGAGACAGAAGGTTATTTGGTGAGAAGAACTATCACTGAGAAATTAGCTTCTCTAAACCATCCGGGCCTTCTCTGCATCTGAATGGTGAAAATGACATCAGAGGCTAAGAGTATGTCAAAATGTCTGCACACTGTGGTGTCATGGTGAAGAGAAAGTGTTCAAATTCATAGCAGTCTGATACATTTAAAAAAAAAACAACAAGTGTCTTGTTAAAAAACCCCATATTCAAACCTATTCAAAAAACCTGGCCAGATCTTAAGCTCACTGGTTTAAGCATTTAGGTTCACCTTCATGACGCGGTCTTTCTTGTATACTGCAAAAGAGACTGAGCCAATTCAGCATTTATATTAGTGACATCAGGGAGTGAGATATAGTTCTGAAAAATATATTAAACTACTAAAAGTCATTAGGCAACACATTAGAAGACGGCTGAGGTGATCAGCATAGAGACTATTCACTGCATTTTAAACAGTTAAAAAGTTTGTTTTCCACTGCTACAAGTTCTTTCAACTCCCCCACATGCCACAATTAAAATCTCATCTGCAGTAAAATGGTATTGATACTAGGATTTGCATCAGTCACTCACAGGTGGCTTTTATTGATCCTTGATCCATGTGAAGCAGATCATCACTTTATCCATTCATCCTAATGAAGAGTTGTCTACCTCTAAATTATGAATATTTTAGCTGTTAAAACAAAAAAGAATGATCTTTCTCTTCTAAGAGACAGTGTTCCCAACCAGGTACAGTGATTGCTAATATAAGACATCATCACTTGATGATGGACCGAGTTCACTTCATCCTTCTGTCCTTTAATAACCCAACGAGTGATATGATGATGATGACAACACCACTGGCTTGCTTTGTTAAGTATTTTGACATTTACAAATGTAACTGATGTTTAAAGAGCAAGAGTTGCTAGCCTGGTCTGAGCAGAGTGACGTTTGCTCTACTGCAGATTCTTTTATTGAACATGCAGGTAGATTTTCAAATACTGCCCTGCACAAGCATGTGCACACAACAATCATCATGATCTCAGTAATCATTCACATTTCTGCCTATGTTGTAGAAGTCACTACCTACAATGGATGATCTTGACTTGATTATTTAGTGTGCATTGGAAACTAAAATACAGAAACCAAACTACAGCACACAAAACCAGCAAATGCTCATGTGGGGTAGCAGAAGAATGTACCATTCTAATTCCTTATTTACATTGCCTTGTTAAATTAACAGGCCCTCTCTCTCCAAAAGGAAGTTTCTAGTGCCTAAAACTGTGAACTATCCAGCGAATGTCATGGTCACTGCATCACCAATCTAGCTTATTATTACAGACCACTTTGAAATAAACAGAGTAAGAAGGGAACTATATAAACTTAATTTACTCTATTTTCACGATTTATAACCAGAACATAAAATGCAGTGGTTGAGAGTACCTTAGTCTCATCCTTATTTCCAACTAGTTTCATTTCACAAACAACCCTGACGTTTGTGAAATGGTAACATAAAAAACTCTCTTATATTTCTGCATCACAAACTCTTCCAATTTCTACTGGAGACACCAAGGAAGGGGAAAAAAAAAGAGTCCTCCTGAACGTGTTTCACAGGAGCAAGCTGAGAACAATGGACAGAAACACAAGATAAGGAAGGAAAAGAATACTTAGTTCTTCTGAATACACAGAGTAGTAGAGATGAAGACAGGAGGAGAAAAATGAAAAGATGGAGAGACGAACGGGAAGAGAAGCTCTGTGGTATCAGGAAAGAGAGGAATACAGGAAAGTTGAAACTGTAAGAGCAGGGGAGTCAAAAGAGCCTATACTCCCTAAAGCCTGATCTCCACTCTCAGATTCATCAGCAGCCCTTGCACAATCAACCCCACTGTAGGACTCGGACCCAGGAAGACCATTTCTCCATTTACTTTGCTTGCAATGCATTGTCCTCAGTGCTGGTGCTATCAAAGGCTGGCTGCTGAGAATCCAGAGCCATGTTATTTATGGTGAGTAATTCTCCTTCCTGGAAACATTTAGAGGATGTCTCTGCTCAACAGTACTCCCATCACCCATAGCTCTCAACTGAATGAAGCAGGCTGGTATCACTGAGCCCAGTTTCGAGGAGAGAGGTTAACTAAAGAGTCGAGAGATGAAACAATTTGGCCAGGGCCACAAAACCATCAAAGAACAGAGTGTGGGCACCTCATTCGGTGTCAACTCTGGTACGCCACACTCCCTCTCCATATCCACTTGAGTCTGAAGCACATAAGATTACCTGAACTTCAGTTTTCTTTCTTAAGTGTTGAACACAATAATGAAGCTTACATGCTAGCATTACTTTAAAAAATTGTGCTTTTACTTTAAAATCTTTCCTGGATCACTGTTGGAATTAATCCTCCCTTCTTTCCAAATGTAGCACTCATATAGACACTGTTATCATAGAATCATAGAATCATTTAGGTTGGAAAAGATATTTAAGATCATCCAGTCCAACCATTGATCCTATTCTACCAGGTCTGCCACTAAGCCATGTCTCTAAGCACCACATCTACACGACTTTTAAACGCATCTAGGGATAGTGACTCAACCATCTCCCTGGGCAGCCTCTTCCAATGTTTGATAACTCTTTCCGTGAAAAATTTTTTCGTAATGTCTAGCCTAAACCTCCCCTGGTGCAACTTGAACCCATTTCCTCTTGTCCTATCACCAGTTACTTGGGAGAAGAGACCAGCGCCCATCTCACTACAGCCTCCTTTCAGGTAGTTGTGAGAGCAATAAGGTCTCCCCTCAACCTTCTCTTCTCCAGACTAAACAACCCCAGTTCCTTCAGCCGCTCCCCATAAGACATGTTCTCCAGACCCCTCACCAGCTTTGTTGCCCTTCTCTGGACACGCTCCAGCACCTCAATGTCCCTCCTGTACTGTGGTGCCCAAAACTGAACACAGTACTCAAGCTGTGGCCTCACCAGTGCTGAGTACAGGGGCAGTGTTTTTTTGATATATGAGCAAATTTCCATTCTATCATGGCAATTTACCAAATCCTTAAATTTTCTCTGGTTTATATGGAGCTCATTTCCTTCAGGGAATGAATCTATAGGGTTTCAGCTGTGTGGATTTTTTCTCTTTACCTGAATGCTGCTGATGCTTCCTCTCCTGCTACTGCTCCGACTCTCGTCAGCTGTATTAGAATTATAGCAGATGGCATCAAAGCCCAGAATTCCTCCAATGCAGTCACCAATGATACACACCTGAGGAAATAAAAAGATTTTTTGGGGAGATGCAGCAAGTGTTTTAAAAGAAATAAAAAGCATCACAGCACTGCAGAATTCTTGCTGTCTTACTTTACACCCTTGTTCCTGTTTTTTTCACACCTTGGTTCTTATTGCAGCTGAAAATGTGTAGCCACTTTCTCCCACTTCCTTTTATCTCCAGACATATGCCCTAAACCAAGAATATCTGTCCCAGGGACTATTTTGACCAGCTTGGAGTTCTGCCAAAGGGCCTAGAATTCTTTCAGCTGCTTGCAGCCAGGTTGCCGCTCGAAAAGTCCAGATCACCGGACAACCTAACCTATCTCACAGAGGTTTCAAGCCACTTAACATTTCCTTCAGAGTCATACAGGGAAGAGCATCTCAACAGATTAAAAACAGATTGGTACTCCTCAGTCAGGACAAGGGAACGGAACTTTTAAATGAGGTATTAAGCAGAGATTCACTCTTGCTTCACACTTAATATAAACATACAAGCTACCTTCAAAGTATGGACCTGGGAATTAAAATACACAGAGTACTAAAACTGGGAATTCAATAGTTGGAGTAATTTTTTGGCATACTAGAATGTACCTCACAAGCCAATTCCAGTGAACACCTCCCCATCCCATAGGAGATGATTCTTCCTCCCTGTCCCCCTGCCTGTGTCTGAGGATGAGTAATAGCTGTATTACCTTTCTCCTTGATAACAACTCCCACGGTTCCACAGGTTCCAGCAACCCTTTCTCTTCAATTCTCAAACTGAAGCAAACATCTAGTCTTGTTGCTCCCAACTCCAATTAGTTTAGCAGAAGACATTACCTCTCCTTACAAACCTTAACTTGCTTCTAGCCTTAATTCAGCTTGGCTACAACGCTAAACTACAAGTTTTGGATAACAGGATGTTGCGCATGATCTCTTCAAAGTGAAGCAAGTGTTTCAAGATGCAGGCGGGGAAAAAACTCAAACTTCTCTCAGTGCATCTCCACACTCTGCACACCACACTCTCTTAACTGAGTACATTTCTTGGGATAAAAACATTTAAAAAAATAAAATGAAATACCAAAATACATTAAGGTGACATCTATCCTAAGACAATTCTGGTTCTAAGGTTGCCTACAATTTTACAGCATGCTGATTTATTTTTTATTTTCAAATTCCTACACCACACAATGAAGTCCACAAAGAACTGAAAATTATATGATACAGGTAACCTTAATAAAATTAACAGCACATTTTGTGGGGGACTAGCAGTATCTCCTTCAATTTACCATTACATTTCTAATCCTCATTATTAGTGGCGTTAAGGTAATGGTGTTAAATTGTTCCAGATACTGTATAAAACCAAAAAGGCAAACTCTGACCTAATGAACTTGCAATATCGTAATGAACTTGCAATATACATGGACAGAAGAGACCAAAATATGAAAGGAAAGATACACACAGGGTTGGGGGTCAGGTTATATGGTATGTATTTTAGAGGTACAGGACTTAATCAGAGATAGAGTTGAGATTTCCATCTAAGGACCAAAGCAAAGCGCTGTAGACATCACAGAGAAGTCACTTCCATTCTATCAATGCCAGTAATTGTTGATGGTGAAAATTCTGTGGAGCATACAGAGGTCACGCAGTTTCCCACATGAAATATTAAAATATATCGTTTGTAAAACACACCAAAGAGACTTCTTTGTAGCTTTGTCAAAGAAAAAAAACCTGTGACACTCAATTTCTACAGAGAGAATTGTTTTCACAATTATTTCTGTAACTGGTATAATTCTTCTTTACATAATGTCACCTGTCATAATGTTGTGTCACTGCAGCTGGGCTGTTTTTATGCTTCACGCATAAAAGCACTATGGATATTAAAACTGGCTTCAAACCAAATTTTAGTCCAAAAATACTGATATGCCACAGCATAATCTTATTACTGCTACAGAAAAGAATTTGTTTGTGTAATAAGACATGTTTTCCTTAAAAGACTACACTGTACTCTCTATGTATTTTTTTTCTTTTTCTGAAGTCTGGAGGTCACTGTACTTTACGGAAGCGCATGTTTCCAGCTACATAGAAGGCCCCATCACAAAATAACTTCAGTAACGCATACAGGGTAGCAGTATCATATTTATTCTATGGAAAGCAGGAAAGTACTGGGTTTTGTAGTCTAAAGATGGAGAAGCAGGAACAGTAACCGTGACACACCAGCCAGAAGAAGTCTGCAGGTGACATCCCTGGGGAGTAGATCACACCAGAAAAATTACATGACTTTCCCAAAGTTACACAGGAAATCTGCAACACTGCCGGCAACTGAGTATTTGCCTTCTAAGTTTCTTTACTGTCAATCGTTTATTAATATTGTGATGGAGGCAAAAAAGAAATAGCAATAGTTAAATGTTGGACTCCTTATGCTCTTAGTCAGAGATGTCCCAACTTTTCTGCCAGCTATAGCAGGTGTGTGAGGAACTCAGTAACACAGATTCTCATTTGTCTTGGGCACTTGTTCACTGCTTACCGCACCACACTCACCGCACAGCTAAGGCTCTTATGTATAGCCAGAGTTCACAGCAATACTTCGTAAGAGCTTAGGGGTCAAAATGCTTGTGGAAGAAGATATAGTATCTTCTACCAAATGAGTAAATCCAGGTTAGATACTGCGCAGGATTCCAGAAGTGTCTTTCTCATGCTGGGCCCTGGGAAGGCATTTTGCATAGGTAATCCCACGCTAACATTCAATTCATTATACTTGCAGTATTGTCCCACACTTGTAACTCAAAACCCTCAACACAATGGCTTAAAAAGAAACGGCCTTGCTCTGAAGGAATTTGATGTAAGAGAAAATAGTCCTACCTGACCATTAAAACCAGCCCCATCTGTAGATTTGAGAAATTCATTGTAAACTTGGTTGGCTCTACTGATCACTATGGCAACAGCATCCTGGTACTGAGGGGATGAAACAGCCAGCAAGGGCAAGGCAGCCAGCGGGATGTGGTCTTCACTGCTGCTGAGACAGCTCTCATCGTAGCTGTAGGGATTTAGGCTAGAGAAGAACATGTTATCATCAGGAAAAATGCAAGAGGCAGCACACAGCACTAGAGAATGAACAGTTACTTATCAACAGAAATGGGCTGGGCTATTGCAGTTCACAACAATAGAATACAGGAAGGATCATTTTATCACAGAATTCAACCGCTTAAACAAATCAAGGAGTTACTGCTTTATGTGAATGAGATCATGCTAGAAGGCATTTCTGCAATTTTTCCACATACAAGTAGACATAATTTAGAACAGCAAAGAGATTATTCCATTACAGCTTTTGTTTTTTCCATATAATGACTTACTACATCAAAGAACAGGATTGAATCATCACAATGGAATTTTGTTTCCTAGAACAGAAGTGTGACAGATGTATTGTTCAAAAGCATATAAAAACATTTTTCCCCAGTGTCCCATCCTTTCAAAAAGATGGAACAAAGCTGCACACATTCTAAAATCATACGTAAATGTTTGCATAGTAACATTTTGCAAAAAGGAGGTGACTCGACTGAAAACACAAACTTAGATTTTATAAGATGTCAGCTTTATTTTAGCTTGGATGTGCACTCTGCAAGTTTCTCAG
The DNA here is from genome assembly GCA_008921705.1 of Burhinus oedicnemus. NCBI lineage: Eukaryota > Metazoa > Chordata > Aves > Charadriiformes > Burhinidae > Burhinus > Burhinus oedicnemus. Next base: position 615,806 of record VFFE01006965.1, on the reverse strand, counting down.
TAAATCTGCCAGTCGTGTCTTGGCTGATTTTTATTGATTAGCGGGGAAAACAAGTCACAGAGAGCCAAAGATGCAAGGTACATTAGTGTGTGCCAGATTCTCTCACAGTAAGTTGACTGTCCTTTAGAGATTAAAGGAAAGTCAGAAGTATTTTGGATAATTCAGCTCATCCAAAGTTCACCTAAGGCTGCAGGCAGGCAACTTCAGCACTATTTTGTATTTGCCTTCCTTAGGAACTTGGTGGGTTATCACAATATTAAAAAGCAAGCGGATTGAAATTGAATTAGCCTATGTTTTTGCTGAAACCTGCATCCTTGAGACTATTACCAGGGTAATGGAAGAAGAACAGAAGACTTGCAACGCTGAAGTGTGGAAGTTGGTCTGTGTTCAGCCTCATGGGACATTTCCACATTTGCCTCTTTCTGAAGCACTCCCAACGATTTGGTATTTTTAATCCAAAGTAATATAACTGTTTCTATGTCCTGGAGCTCAGCTGGTCTGCCAAGCTGTGTCAATTTACCAAGTAACACAGCTTCATTTTGCCAGCTGATTAGATCATCCAAAGGCACAGCGGACATACAGGTATGAATACCAACTCTCAAAAATGAAAAGCAAACCTTAAAAATCTACATAAGAAGGCCTCATTTACAATAACAATTGTTAGATAACACCTCAGAAAGGGAAAGGGAGAAACACAGGAGGAAAATTATGAAGTGAATGTTTGAAATGGAAAAAAATACCTGCATATGTTTTCATAATAAAAGCAAAATGCAAACAGTACTCACAAGAGAACTATACCAAACAGAGGCAATGGAAAAATAAATAGCTGGTAATTTTTTTTTTGTGGCTAAAGGAATATAGATAAAACTGAAATTGAGCAATTATTGTCTAGACAATCCCAGTTAACGGGCTTAGAAATGAGGGTTTGGGTTTTTTAATTCCAATTTATTTTATTGTAAAGGTTGCAGCCACAGAGACCTCTGTTGTTACCGTTGACACAACACAAAGGGAAGAAAGATCCAGACCACTGAAAGAGCGTATGGGGAAGCGACGAAGCTGTTTATCACAGGGGACATGCTAAGTATTAGTGCTGAAGCTGAGACAAACAGGTAAAGTATCAGCTCTGGAGCTAAGAGGAGCACAAGTCTTGTTATCTTGATGCATTGGGAGGACACTGCAGGAGGTTCTTCCAAAGCACCTGCACCATGGAGATCGGGGGTAAGGGATTATTCAGCCTGGGGGGAGTGGGGAGGAAAGGAGGAAGAAGAGAATACAAGCTTATTCTGAATGCAGAGAGCATCTGGCTAGATGCAGATCAAGACAAAACACTGGTCTCTCCTCAAAACTTCCTTAGGTCAGCAGTCCCTGACCACGGCTGAGGTGAGATGAGAAAGCAGAAGGGGAAATCACCCACACAGTAACGCTTGTATGGACAACTGTCACACAACAATTTTTTGACATTTATGGTTTGGCTATCTGCACTCCATGCTGACAGTCCTAGGCCTGAATGCCAGAATATGCATTTATTTCCTCCAATTTCAGTATAAAAGACAAACAAATAATAGAAAATACCTAAATCATAATGACTGGATTTCTCCACACACTTTCTAATTAAATTATATAAGTATTTTCAAAAAATTATTAGGAAAATCCAACACCAAGAGCTTACATTGCAGGACCCACCACTGTGCACAGAGCATGCAAGGGGCTGAGCACTCCAAAACTCATCCAACAAGACACTTTCATCTCATTTGGTTATTCATATGCTTACTTTCCTACTGAAGTGCTTGCTCCGTAAAAATGTTCCCAAATGTAACTTCCGTTTTGGTCTTTCTCCCTCCCACTCCCCCCTAAATTCGCATCTACTGTTCTCCAGTTTGGCTACTATTGTAATTTAGGAGCTCTAGTCTGAAGTGTGAATCAATGTATGCTCATCAAATCGTATGCTATAATAAGCATAACAGTTGATCAACTCTGGGATATTTTTCTCCCTGAAAAGGGAAGAGATGGCTCTCAAGTCATCTAGCTGGAACAAAAATGTGCCTTAGTTTTAACCCTTATCTGTCCTTAGCAGCAAAGATGGAGATAAATGTTACAGGAGATCAGTCATTCATTATAAATTTACACAGGTTGCTAATTTATACGAGAGATACAGGAAACTGCAAGTGACAGGAGTAGATGGGAGCAGACCAGATTAAACAATCTGAAACTTTTACTCGGATGGAGTGATTTTCCCCCAAAAGATCCCTTTCCTTTAAGCCACTGTTTGCAAGGCAGGGAGGAGAACTGCATAGGTGCATTCAGATGAAAAGTCCCACTGGAATCCCTCTGAACCCAGGCACTCAGCACATGGATACTGCGTAATTCAGAACCTATGCCAAGGTAAACAGAGGGTTGTACTACCTTGGCACGCACTATGCCTGCACATTCAGAAAATGGAGGATCCATTCAAACCAAACGAGAAATCTTGTGCTGCTGCTTAGTCAGGCATCTGGCTCGCCCTCAATGAAACATTACAGTAATTAAAAACACACTTCCTCCCCCACAGTTTGCTAAATGGAATGTTTATCACAAGTTTATGTTCCACAACTGCATCCTGGAGTTCTGGCTGTGAAAGCTGCAGAAATGCGAGAGCAGGGAATCGTCTCTCCTTTTGTACATCACAAGCAGCTCCACACAAGAACATACCAAGGCATTACCAATCTTATGTCAGTGCTGGGAATGATTCTACAGGACATTCAAACATCCAGCTTGGCTATTTTCAGTCTGGCTGTATACCATGTGCCGCAACAAGAGGGAATCAAAAAAACAGAGAAAGAAAGTGGGAGCTCTGTTCATTTGGGCTGCCAGCACACACTCTTCCTTCCACTCCACCAGCTCTTCTTCCAGACAGTTCAGATGTGCAGGCACTGCGTTACGGGCTAACTAAGAGACACTGCTGAGCCCCATGTTAACCAATGGCCCGAATGGGCAAGGATGATCTCCCAAACACTCTCTGCTGCTTCACCTCCCCTTCTACTATCAGTCCTCTTGCTTTACAGGGCAGCAACTGGGACATACGCACACTTCTCCTTTGCTGGTTGTTTCAGTGCATCCTCCCGTGATGCGGTCAGGAACATCTTCCACCAGTCTGGTCTGCACCCTGCCACCTCTTCTTGCTATATGCCTGACATAGCTTTAAGTCCAGCCAGGATTTCAGAACTTTAATGTATTCCCAGTCTCTCCTCTCTAACTCTGATCTGGACAGCAGGCATCACCATTCCCGCATCTTATGGTCCAAAACGTGGTTGTAGACCTCCTCAACTCTTCTGCAGGGTTTTCTGCTCTACAAGAGGTTCAAATGCAACCTTGGGCACTATACTGCAACAAAAAGACTATAAAAGTGACCATCACTTTGGGAAAGCCCCAGACAAAACCAAGAGAAGTTTCTCTTTGTTTAGAAAAGAAGAAATCAAGCAAATCTGATTCTCTCCTCCCCATCACTACAGAGTTCACTAGTTATGTCTGGTTTACACTTGTACAAGAGTTGAAGCAGGCCCAAGAGCATGTGTTTCTTTCTCCTTTCTCTATCATGCCATTTAAAATACTTATGTCAAGGAAAATATCACTAAGGAAAGAAGCGTTACCTGAAAAGGTTCTCTCATTTAATGAGTGAATTTCAAGACTGAAAAAGTGGTCGAGGAAGAGCAGCTACTGATGTGGATACATCCAATGGAAAATTCCATTTGTTATTTCTAATTTCACTTCACTAGAGTCACGTCATTACGATGATGTGGAAGCCAATCATACAGCACTCACTGGAAAGTTCGCTTACCAGCTGCTAAAACTTTCATTCATTTAGCATGCAAGTAATACTGCATGGAAAAGTTGTTTCAGTGGGGGGAAAAAAAGTAAAATTAAGTTGGTGACACTATTGCTCGTAAGGCTACCTGGCCATGTAATAGGCTTGGAATGAAAGTGTAACATCTCCTCAATCATATAGCCTAAGATCAGCCTTTGTTCCTTGGTGTTAATAATCCGACAAAGAAACACCCAGATCACTCCCCTCACAAATCACGCTTAACAAGGTTCCAGTTGTCTGAGTAAAGTCTCAGCATAGCTGTTTCCTTTCCAGGTTTCAGCCTTAACCACAGTACTCTCTTACTCCTACATCCCTTAAACTTTTCCCATATATCCTAGGCTGGAGGCACAATCCAGACAGCAGAAATCTTCCGGTTTCTTTCTCAGGCTTTATGTTAGGCCTTTGGTTAATGACAGAAAAATTCCTCCATATATCATCTTAGCCTCGTTTCTGTTCAACAGATTTGAGAAGTGAGGCAGCAACAGACTGATTTTCTCGTTTGTGGTCAACCAGGAAATTTGTTACAGACCCCGGAACAGTATCTGTATCTCCTGATCCCCAAGCGGGCACTATAACTACAGTCATATTTCCTCTCCAGAAGGAGTTGCTACACGTCATTTTTCACATCTCACAGCATTGTCAAAAAGAGTGCATATCTGAAATCGTTACTGCCATAAACATAACAATTGTGAAAATTAATAGTAGCAATAGCTTTGCAAGGCCACAATACCTTTCATATGAGCCTGCACACAGGAACTTCAAAACTATCATTGTTGACACACAGTTAACAGTTCAGAGCTATGTTCTTGCTTTGAGTGCAGAAGTGGCGGAGTCACCATCCCTGTTCGTATTTAAAAGACATGTAGATGTGGTGCTTAGGGACATGGTTTAGTGGTGGACTTGGCAGTGTTATGTTAACGGTCAGACTTGGTGATCTTAAAGGTCTTTTCCAACCTAAACGATTCTATGATTCTATGAAATACTAGACTAAGCAGGTGTCTGAAATGCAGTTGCTAACTACTCTTTCTCTGCAAGTTGCATTTAGTATTTCATAGTGAATTGGGTTTTGTACCGAAATATTATCACAGCTTTTTACACAACAATAATTTTCAAATGTAGAAGTGACTACCAGGAATCTCAGAAAGCCACTAGACTTAATGCCAATGTGATCTGATGAACTATGTCTTTAAGCCAGACACTATGAGACTTTCGCCTCTTCGTGAGAATTACCTTACACACCCCCCGCCAAAAAAAACAACCTCCCTCCAAAAATCCCAACACCCCCAAAACTCTCCCAAAATCCCAAACCCAGCAAACTAATTTTTTTCAGTTAATAAGCAACTTCCTAAAATGAAATCATTATTTCTGCTTCATACAACAACTAGTAAGTGTTTCCTAGCAGAACCTGGTCTCAGACAGAAACAGGACTTGACAGCTAGAAATGTAAATGTGAATGTCACGTAGCGTAACTGTACTATAGCTCAGTGTCATTTAAGTTCGCAGAGTTATGCTAGCTGAGAAATTTACTAATTTTATCAATGACAAGATGTTTGAGGCGTGCTTGCCTAGTGCTCTTCATTAACAAAGAGCTGATCCAGTATCCACCGTAACACACAGCATCCTCTCCCAGTTGCTTACTAGAAGCCCTGAACCGGGGTCTATCTACCTTTATGCAAGTGAATTACCAAATTGCTTAAAGCAAACCACTCATCTCTCACGTTAGGAAGGGCAACCTCATGAGTTTCATCTCCATTTATATCAGTTAGCAAATGGATCAGCTCAGACAGGAAATTCCATCAAAGCTAACAGACCTCTTTCACAATGCATGCGACCAAATCCTAGCTGTACTGCGAATTGAAGCCTTCATCAGCGAAAAGCACTGTTTCCTAGAGATGCGTCTTTTGTAGCCCATCCAAGACACTTCTATATATGGCATTCTTGTAGCTTAATGCTGATAAATGAATGGTCTACCACAAAACACTACAGGACACAAAGTGCAGTAGCTGCTATTGGAAATGAACAATACCAAAGTTTTATCATCTTAAAATGTAAAAATCATGTTCATATGTAAATTCTCTCTCACCAAGATGTGTTAAATCAGTCTTGTTTTAGCTATTTCTTTCTGTTCTCAATTTCCAGTGCAAGGCAGAATTTACTGAAATCAGTTTAAGTTTCTCAGCAACACTTCACAATCTCCGCTTTATTCCTAAACCAATGTTAGCAATATGCCATTTTTGTTTGTAAAAGAGGAAACATTAAAACTATCGGGAGGGTTTTCTATAACATCCTGTCCCTACAATGGCCAAATAACGATCAGACAAATAAGACAGACAAACATCAGCTGGCATATCCGCAGGCAGATCTAGCTATGTTTCAATTTTAAAATAAGATAAAAGTTGACTACTGATTTTTTGGGGTCAGGTTTGGGAGGAGGAGGAAAAGTTAAGTTACCACAGTTTTCTTCTTCTGTCCAGATTTCTTCTGGATCTTTTTTTTTTAATTTGGGTGCATGTGGACAATAGGCCATAGTCCACCACAGGTTTTGGTTTTCTGAGTTTGGTGCGTTTTTGTGGGTTTTTTTTTTTGAACAAATACATCCACTTAGAAAAGGATGAAAGATCATTCCGAGTCTCGCAGTAAGCAAAAGATTACAAAGGATTTGCAACATTTCATTATGACAAAGATGGGTCATAGAAAGCCATTCAAAACCACACCGCAAAGCCAAACATTAGAAAATGCAAATCAACTTACTTGGAAACAAGAGAGAAAGCGGCTGAACAGATTGCTGGGCAGGGAACAAGTCTGATTAAGATGTGGCCCAAAGCGGCAGGGAAATGGGCTCGGGTTACTTTCTCAAACACAGAACTGAATGTATTGATGTCTGCCAGCTTGCTGCTGTGGTCCCCACCTCCAGTGTCTAAGATGTTCCCCCCATGTAGGATCAAAATTAGCACATGAGTTTTGCAGTTTTGGTGTTGAACTCCTTCCTGAGGGAGAAACAGGGAATAAGAAGGGAAGAAGCATTTTTATGGACAGAGCTGGTATACTTAGCGTCAATGTTCACAAGCAGTTAGCAATGATTTTTTCTCATACCCCCACTGTGATCTTTTTGTGATATTTGCCTTCACTGTGTGTGTGTGCGCGCGTGTGCCCTGTGTTTCGTTTAATTCAAGTATGTCTGAACAAGGTAGAGCACACTATGTATGCTCTGCCAGAAAACTCCTGCAGCACAGATGTAAATTTCAGATCAAAAAAAGATTATAAACAGCTTTGTGTACATCAAAAGTTATTTTAAATATATTGAGACTAGAGAAAGATTGCAACATCCACAGACAGCCTAAGTGAACGTCTCTGTAGGTACTGTGAATGAGACTGCTGCATTTACTGGAAAGGTTCTAACTCAAATCATCACAGGTTCTAAAAAGACAAATGAAAACATCCAGTAAAAGCAGATGATACAGTTATCTCAGCCTTTTGAGACTGGCAACTTCTTATTAAAATGAAAAATGGGGCTAACTTACCCAGACATTTACTGAGAGTAAAAAACGTATCGTTGCTGATATCCATAAACCTCACAAACACATTTACGAGTATGTGAACATGTGTGTACACAGATAATAATGTGTGCTCTGCAGAATAAACAAGATGTTATCTACTTGAGACTGGAAAAACATTTTGAATGTCTCACAATTCCACTTTTTTTTCTTCTTTACCCCTTGAGAGTTATGGGCACTCAAAGAGCTCAGTAATACATTAAAAGATTAGGACATTTTTGTTTTTTCAATCTTGACTGTCATTTTCTTCTTTGCTTTGGATCACATGATTCCTGGAGACTTCTAGTTCCTGACCAAATATGAACACCAAAACAAATAACAGTAAGACTTCTTGTATTTGTCTGAGGATTGTTAATTGCTAGATTGGGTGATTTACTGAGAATCAGGCAATTTTCTGGACACTTTATTCTTAAGTTCTGGAATGAAAGCCATGGTCTTCCACAGTAAATATAAAACAAAAAGAAAGGCTCTGAGTTTAACAAGAATAACTTTAATCAGAGAAGCTGACAAGTAAACACACACACACATGTTTCAGGCTGTAGTTTAGAGAGGGGTAAGGGTGGAAATGTTGTTGACATGGATAAGACAAACAAATTGGTAACTTTAGCACCTGTATAATGGTGACAGAGAAGTGGCTGAAAATGAGGGAATTATAATTTGTTCCATAAAGCCAGTATCTCTGTTCAGCCTGATTTGTAGTATCAAGTAGAAGTATTCATTGTGAAGTCATTTTGCTGACCTGCCTTATATCTGCTTAAGTACTGGGTCTTATAAGAATTTTTAAGGGTTCACTCTTCCTTGCTCTAATTTACAATTTCCCTCTCCATATAGTCCCATTCCAGTTATTCAGAAGAGAAATTTAATTACCTTTAAAAGCTAAGAGTTGCTCCTTCCACAGCCAACACCAGTTTGTAAATAAGGAGTACTGCTGATGGGTTGGTGGAAGTGAAAGTTTCAAAACAGGGAAAATTGAAGCAGGTCAACATTGCTAAAGTCACTGTTACAAAAAGTGTCAGCTGGATTTAACTGGTATCCTTCACAGGAGGACTCAAAGCAAATGAAATTAATTTGCCTCTCAGCAGTAGTTTAGCTATGACTGAGACAAGGGGCAAAAGGGCTAATCACAAGGACATCTGAAGTCAATCAAAGACTGTCATCATTTTCAGGGGACTGTAGGACTTCAAAACTGGAAAAGTAGACATTTCTGTTGCCTGTCCTATGTGTGGACAGATGACCTTAATCAGTTAACTGGAAGGAACACAACTTGTTTAGATTCTTTGCTGCTTCTAAAAAAAAAAGCAATTGTTACTATTGGCTTCATGACTGCTGCTGAATCCGTTTCACAAAACCTGCACTTCCATTGAAGCACTAAATAGACATAATTTTTGTTCAGAGAACTGGGTCATATTTCCACCTAAGTTAATTATGCAATGTCTAAAAAGCTTGTGATGATTTTCAGTGATTGGATGTCCACCTGCTGAATAAGGGAAAGACACACTAAGCCATCAAATGGGTTTATAATTCCATAATGCAATATGAGAGTATTTCCACATGTCTAGACCTTGGAAATCAGCATAGCTTGTTTTGGGAAACAATCTCACCTCATTGTCCTCGTGTATTTCAATACTGCCTTGTGCCGGGAACCTTTGTTTTCTTAAAGAGGTTCTATATAATTCACCTGAAAGGAAAATAGACATAATCGATCATATAAATATTTGGCTGCCTCATCTTTTACAAACATCTGTGGAGGTAAGGCACATTTCTAGTTTCAGGACAGAAAGATCTGCTCACAGAAAATCCTGTGGACAAACAGAACAGACAAGGTTTCATGCAGCCCTACATATCAGAGGCTTTTCCGTTCTTAACAGCAACACTTAGAACAGGATTCAGGTCCTTATACAGAGGTGTATAGTACCAGTACAGCTGCTGTTGGTCATTTGTGCCTCTCTGGAGCAGCAGCAAGCAGCAAAGGTCACCCGAGGTTCTGCATCATCTCCGCTCCTTCCATACAGGTATCTTAGATACTCCAGTATGTCTTAAATAGCACTAAACACGTATATATAGGCAAGTGAACCTTCTCCAAAGACCTTCAGGATCCAGCTCTTTCGCAAACCTCTCTGACTACCTAGGAAACTCCCAGAAGTAACTGCAGTGCTCCATTACCAGGATGCAAACAGATGATAGAGCAAAAGACAGTTCCTCCTCAAAACACCTTGTAACTTGAAAAATAGGAAGTGCCATTGCAGAGAAACACAGGACTTTGCTAATACCTTTGCTAATACAGGATTGCCCATGCAACATCTTTTGTTATAAACAACAATGAAAGTCTCTGCATTGACTTTGGAGCATGACCAATGGACAAAACTAGGACAACCAAACAGACCCAAAGACCCACTTGTGACTACTTCTTAGGCAGACTGGCTGGACAGCAACTTGCTGAAAGTGGTGGAACATTTCCAATATCAGCTTTAAGACCACAAGACTGTCCAGTGCCCTTAGGAAGCATTTCTTTGCAGAGAGAGCGGTCAAACACTGGAACAGGCTTCCTAGAGAGGTGGTTGACGCCCCACACCCGTCAGTGTTTAAGAAGCATTTGGACAATGCCCTTAGTAATATGCCTTAACTTCTGGTCAGTCCTGAAGTGGTCAGGCAGTTGGACTACATGATCGTTGTAGGTCCCTTCCAACTGAAAATATTCTATTCTATTCTATTCTATTCTATTCTATTCTATTCTATTCTATTCTATTCTATTCTATTCTATTCTATTCTATAAAACTTCTACAGCTGGATATGAAAAGGCTTGCCCTCTGAACAAATCTTCTCTGTCCTTGAGGACAAAAAAGATGATGATACAGCAGTATGCACTTACCTCACCCCCCCACCCCCTCCGTGTTTCTTCAGTCATTGAAGAGACTTGCTACAGGATCTTTATGGTCCCTTCATAATGCAGCCTTTTTTTCTAGAGCTGCATGTGTCAGTTACCTAGGCAACAGCTGTAGGATGAAATTTGATTAGCACTGTTGTAGCTTCATTGTCACATTTATACATGGGGCCTATCTCTTCCTTACAAATTTAAGGAATGTTCCATACTCCTGTCTCTTAACAGCACTTACAAGACCTACATCAGAGGAGATGAGCAAAAAACACACTGAAGCCCACTTACTCACACTTTAGCTTACAAGGTTCTGCAATTAGATCGTGGAACACTGATTTTTCAGGTAAAGTAAGAGGAGGCAAGAAGAAAAACACAAAACTTCTGGTGTGCTGCTGTCTCTAAGGTATTCTACTAGCCACTGTGCTTCATTTCTAAACACAAGGACAAGGAGGTGACTCCCAGTTTTGCAGCACTCAGCTGGCTTTTTTTAAAAGGCACTAAAAAGAGACTACCAAAACTGAAACCTGATGGTTTTCCATTTAGAATTTAAAACATCTACGATGTGATTGCTTCTGCTACCATCTCAGTTTCCTAGCAGTGACTCTTCACTTAAGACAGGAAACAGATAACATCTACAAGTGAATCTGAGAGGACGACTTTAACACTTAAACCATTCACAAGTTGCATTTATTTCTTTAGTCTGCTAGCAACCTATGAACCAACCAATATTGATCTAGCAACAACAAATCAGTTTCCTTTGAAATACAAACTCTCGTGATACGTAGACCAGTAGAGATGCATTCTGCTTTGTGCTCCTATTCCTGAGTTTTCCTACTCATTTCACGATGCTTACTTCTTTACCTTACAAGCCACTGTTCTCCAGAATATTCATTTCTTTTTAAGATACAGAATATTAAAAGCTACAAATTAGTTGTAATTTATTAAAATGCGCCAAAATGGCAAAATTGCCATGATTTACTGCTACGTCCAGCATCTCAACCTTTGCCTAAATATAACCACTCTCACGTAGTAAGAAGCAACAGAGATCAGCAAAAGTTCTTTATGAGAACTATGGCATGGTCAAACTATGCCAGTCTTCCAATTAAAAGAAAAAAATTATGAACTAAAAGTGCCAGGCTGTCTTTAGATAACACCTTTCATTCCTATACCTCAGTGGACTTAGATAAACGAAATACTGCAACATCTCACTGATGGGGAATTACTTCAGCTGAAGTTGTGGGGGTCAGTTCTTTGGGGAAGGCAAACGTGCTTTTCCCTTCTACAGACAGTGGTGAAATTCCATACAAGATGTGAATCCTCCTGTCTCTGTAACACTTCCTCCTCCCTCTCGTGGAGGGAGGAGGAGGCTTTGAAACCCTTCTGAATGTCAACACCAGAAATTTGCAATTTAAAACTTCAGCTGGCTGCGGTGCTGCAGCCTTAAGATTCTACTCATCTCACACGGGTTAGCTGTTCTGCGAAAAAATGGGAGGCCTTCCTCCCTCCATGACAGATACAAGTTTAGGAGTGAGTAAGGGAGGATTGTACTAAATAATAATACCCAAGCAGTTCACTGACAGCTTGCTGCATTTAACCACATCTTCCTCTGTTTCTTCCGGCAAGTCAGAAGAAAATAAATGCATCATACGCTATAGACGACTCAGTTTACTTTTCTTTTTGGCCTTCTGCATTCACGCTGTGTTTGTGGTTCTGCTCCATTTGACATATGTTTATAGGCAGCCTGCCAGACCCTAAGAGAGCGGGCTGTAATTTTCACCTCATCCAGAACACTGATTAAGCAAGGTCTGGTCAGGTTATTCTAAAAGCACTGAATTTAGTCCAAAACACATTTCAAACACTCTGTACTCTTCTGCATTAGGATTGCGAGCTAATTCTATAGCAGATTCTACCACGATCATTCCTTATAGCCACTAGAAACGTGTTTAACCTCTGTGGCTATGTTTCTCCATATTTAAAAGCAAGGTAATTATTCTTGCCTTTCTGGCAGGCGAGGATTTACAGGATTAGCCATTTAATACTTGCACAAAAGAGAACAATACAACAACAAAAAACAAAACACCAGAAAACAAACCCAACAGCAACAACACACACCCATAAACCCTGAACTTCCACCAAATGCAATTGCTTTCTGGAAGTCTCTGCAATTTAAAGCTACTTCTAATTAAAGGTGTTTCCAAAAGCCTGTCTAGAAGACTCGCTTTTTTCTGAAGGTCATCATATGAAAAAGTGTCAGTTTTTTAACATCTAAGCTCACAACAGAACCAGTACCACAGAAACATTAGTTTTGTGCCACGAAAAAGGATTATTCAGGGCCATGAGGCATCACCTTACAGTGAACCACAATATTCATCTTTAAGAGAATACTGAAACAAGGAAACCCAGGACTCCTCAACACATGCTCACAAACCTCTCTGGTTATCTATACAGTGCAAGGCAGCAGACAAAACACTTCTGGGATTACTTGTGTGCTGTTGCTTTGAAAAGCTTGTTCTAAAGATACGTTTTTAGAAAGCAGAGAGGGTGTTTTCTTTTTCCCTAATGCATCAAATGCCAGGTTGCAGGAGAGTTCCTTGCTTCACACACACACAAATGTCATCCATAACTGGACACTAGGATTCTAGGCACTGTTTTAATCACAATTTCTATTCTATCGTTAAAGTAGCCCTCTATCATAAAATTGGGCTTCTTTCAAAACTGCTTTCTCACTTTGGCTGAGAAAAAGAAAGAAAAAAGTACGATACCGACCGGCAGTATTAGAGATTACAGCAACAATGATGCACAGATCAGTCTATGGAAGCACACAAGGTATTCTTCTCTTTCAGACATACCAACGTGCACAGTTCAACTGTCTTCAGAACACTGCTACACTGCCAAAAGTTCAGGCTGCAGTAATGTTAGAATGTACAGTGTCTTGTTTTGAAAATCTGCACCTAGAAGTACAGTTTTAACAGAAAAAGAATAGGAAAATCCTAAAAAAAAAAAAAAAAAAAAAGGGAAAAGGGGAAA